>CAWUFW010000019.1:7641696-8089359 GCA_963921515.1 Calotriton arnoldi
GCAACGGCTGTTAGAATAAAAATTATGCTTTCGTATTGTCTTTATGTAAGTTAGCATTTGCAGCGCCATTTTGTGTACCGGCGCCATTTCTGTATCATGAATAAAACGAATTCTCCACCACTTCCGAGAAATGGCCTTCTCTAGGTTATGTTTCTTCGGAGCTGATTTCTGCCACACTAATAAATGCCTTGTTCTTATTAGCGCATACCTTTCCTTTAGATGTAAGCCCTCTCCCACTTGTCTTGTGGCGGACACAGGCAGGATGGCCTTGACTGATAGATAATGTGTGCCCGGCTTCAGAACCAAAACGTACTCCATTGTAATTTACTGTCCAACTGCAGTTTTCTGGAAAATTCCATGGTGGGCGTGTTTTCATTGATTCTGAAATGTACATAATGTATCGTTATACTTGCTGAAGTCAGACTCTCTCTGCAGCACTCTTAGCGACTGGGTAGACAGGGCTCCGCTCTGAGCGAACTTTGAATAAACTAATATTGGTTTGTATTCTCTACTGTCTGACCGACTCTTCATTTCGTAGAAGGCAGAGAGGTGGTCGTGAGTGACCCGAGTGACCCGAATTGGGCCCCTTCCTTCAGTTGGCGCCCGAACAGGGACTCCTTCGGGTGAGTGGCCCTTCCCCTTCCGTGGACGGGGGGGAGGTCGAGGCTATCGTCGGGTCGGATGGATGGATCAGGGATCCCTGCACGAAGAGTTTTTGATGCTCGCAGCTGCCCCTTCTGTCTGGCCGGTCGGTGCCTCGCCCAGTGGTCATCCCGACTGGAGTCCTGAACGGCGAAACCCTTGGATCTGACCGTTTGATCTGAAGAGTCGGCAGTGGAGAATAGATTTGTTTTGACCTGCATATATCAGGTGAGTTTGTTTTGGTTCTTTGTGGATATGGTACCATTTTGGTTTGTATTTGGTATGGTCTAAGGACCGTTTTTGGGACAAACACAATTGCAATTGTTTTGCTAGGCATTGAATAGTGAATTTATTTTCTTTTGAGAATGCCTACTTTAAGTAAATTGTTTGCCTTGTGCTGTCGTTGTTGCTTTACTGATGCTCGATTGGAAGAAAGTCAGCCGGCGCCTCCAGAAGGCACTCCGAATTTTGATATGTATGTGAAGCATGGTCTTGGCCCTATTATCTTTAGTACATTATGGCACAAATATAAGAGGATATTATTTAATATGAATCAATGGGAGAGCGAGGAAGATATGGGGAACGTCCCTATCCCCAGTTCAAGTATATCTGAAACAAAGTGGACGAACCCACTCAAGAAGGAATGTGACTCACTGTTATAGTGAACAGTGCCATGGAACCATTAGGTTATTAAAAGACCCTTCACACACCAACCTGGTTGGTGTCATGCTTCATCATTGGGGTCCCAACCGAGTGGCCGAATGCTACGACGCCTGGTTACAGCGGAGCTGTGTGGTGAAATTAGTGTGAAGTGCGTTCTCTGCTAGTTCCTGGAGTTTAGTCTGAACACGATGTGCAAGGTCGATAAACAATGCCCCTTGTTATTCTGTTCTGGTGAGTCCCTAGCACCTAGACATAACATGCTAAACACAGCTGCAATGCTGGAGACTTGTGCTTTGATATTACGGGGATGCATGTTGTTCACACACACACTTGAAGAGAGCCCTTTCCATGGAGAAGAGTTATGCTGTTCCTATGATGTAAACCTTACATCCAGGCTTTAAGGTATGGGGTCTGCTGACGAAGCCCAGAGATCTTCTTTTATATAAGAAAACTTCTTCTAGTCAAGGGGAGGGTGGTTAGGCCTTATAGTCCTTTTTCCAATGTCTGTGTATGATGACATCCCCCTTTATATTCTATGGAATTGTAACAATGCTAATTGTTCTGAGTTTATGCATTTTGCTGCTGGTAGTGGCTCATATACTGCATTATAGAGCACGATAGTTAAAATAAACATTTTGAACTATTACAGTGACTCTGCCAATTCTTATTGTGGACAAGTACGAGTGAGAGAGCGAAAGGGTATGTCTTGCTACCGCGATTCCTGAGAGAGTCGGGAGTGTTGTGTTCTGGGTTGTCTAATCATTTGTAGCTACGTGATTATGTAGGAGAATGAATGAGACACTATAGCTAGTCGATTTTGGGTACTAAGGTGGTAGGAAGGTACAACCCCTATACACCAAGGTCCTGTTTTCCTGCGCATAGTTCTGTGTATGTGCAGAATCCCCGCAACAGGGGAGAAGGCCAGCGTAACCACCAGCCCATGCTCTCTGCCCCGTCTACTGAACCCGAACACAGGACCTGAGAATACATCCCCAGGAGGGTCAAAAGAATCATAAAGTACATAAGGAAGGATGGGGTCCCCGGCCCCAACGGCCTGCCAGCATCCCTGTTTAGAGCGGCCCGGACACCTGGATAAAGACACTGCCCCAACTTTACAAAAGTGCATTCCAGACGAGTTGAGTCTTGGACATGTGGAGAGGTTGAATCCTTTGCCCCATATATAAAAAGGGGTTTAGGTAAATACCTGCTAACCACCACTTACTTGCACTGCTTGGAGGCCAAAATATATGCTCACACCCTGATGTAACATCTGGAGGCATGGGTTAGTGACCAACAGATCCCACCGTTCTTTCAATCGGGCTTTAGAGCCGGGGCATCAACAGGGGACAACATCATAGCGCTATCTTAAGGCACCAAGCCACCAAACACAGCAGCTTGCCCCTATACTGCTGCTTTGTCGATTATAGTGCGGCATTCGACAGGGTGGACAGGGTGATCCTATGGAGAAAGCGGGACGCTTGAGGCGTACCCGCAAAGCTGCTAAGTGCCATGATTTGATTGTACTCTGATACATGGGTCCACGTAACCACAGACCCCTGCTCGGTCACCAGAAAAATTAAGACAAACAGGGCCTAAAGCAGGGGTGCGTCCTGGCTTCCTTACTATTTGATTTGTACACAGCCGATTTAGGGAAGAGTTTGGAGCCCAGCGGTCTGCCCCCCGAATCTAGGTCCAATCAAGCTCCAAATAATACACTACACCAACGACATAGTGATCATGGATCGCACAAAGGCTGGTTTACTGGGGGCGTTGGATGCTCTGAACACTTTTAACAAGGGTAACTAACCAGCTCAAAGTTAACCAGGAAAAAACAAAGGTCCTGATATTCAGTCGCTGCAGGAATAAAAAGAACATCTCCTGGCATCTTGCAGCCAGTGCATCACCACAGCTAGGAAGTATACCTACCTCGGCGCATGGTTTTCTGAAAGTCGTACAGGAGTGCATCGGCAGCCCCTGTACTAAGTGTAATGAAGGCGACGTTTCTTCTTGCCGTACAATACGGCCACTTTGCGTGTACTGGATCCTCAGATAACGCCCTGGAACAAGCGCACTGTGGGACATGCAAAGAAAGCTTTCAACAACCTCGCTTTGTGCGTCACTCCAGGTTAAGGCTGGAACTTGGGGACATATTATCAAGCCCCTATCGCCACCACAACGTCACTTTTTGTGACGTTGTGGTGGCGATAGGGTCAGCGCCCTATTATCAAGGCAGCGTTAAGCCACTTAACGTGGCTTAAAGTCACGTTAAGTGGCTTAACGCTGCCTTGATAATAGGGCCTTTCACGCTAAACTTAGCGTGAAAGGGGGCGTGCAGTGGGTGTTGCGGTGGGCGTTCCACCGCAACACCCATTGAAGTCGACGCTACCACCTATTATCAAGTTTGGCGATAATAGGTGGCAGCGTCGAACTTAAGACCAGAAAAATCCTGGTCTTAAGGTGGCGAAACGAGGAGAAATGCTTTATTTCTCCTCGTTTTGCTTTCCATGTGTGCTGCCTTGTGCAGCACACATGGAAAAAGCAAAATGCCATGGTTTGTTCATGTACAGGAAGGTGTCCCTTCCTGTACATGAACAAACCTTTTTTTTAAATGCCATTTTGTAACTTCCATGTGTGCTGCACGAAGCAGCACACATGAAAGTTACAAAATGGCATTTTAGGTTTGTTTATGTACAGGAAGGAACTCCTTCCTACACATAAACAAACCTCCCTGCTCGCAGACACCCTTGCACCCTGCGCTGGCGCTAAGTTGTGTAACTTAGCGCCATCGCAGGGGGAATCGCCAGGCTGCACCATATCCTTGTTAATATAGTGCAGCCTGGCGTTTCCGAAGTGGCGGAGAGAGGCGTTAAGCCAGGTAGGCTAACGCCTCTCACCGCCACTTCCTTGGTAATATGTCCCTTGTTTTGGTATCTCTGACTTTAGATTGTCAAGATGCCATGCTTGAGCACTACATTAGGGTCAGGATGGCGGACACACAATCATTAAAAAGGCATCTAAAATATATTTTTGAAACCCCAGGCAATCCTTGGCATGGCCAAGTAAATAATGGAGTGTGCTAGTCACCAGATGGGAAGCGTCACATTCACCACCTGGAAACGACTACAACTTAGGGGCCGATTCCGATTCAGGCCGGAAATCTCCCCGACCCGGAGAGATTTCCGACCGAATCGGACTCTAGCAGTCCGACCGAACGAGTACGATGCGTTCACATGCAATCGGACTCGATTCGGTCGGACTCCCATTGAAGTCAATGGGAGCCGGTCGTACAACGCGTACGCGGGCTCCCATTGACTCAATGGGTGCGAGGCGAACTAGGGCGCTCCCTATAGCGGGTACGCGTCGAAGCGACTCGTGCCGTACATGCACAGGTAGGGGGGACCCATGGGTCCCCCCTGTGTGCGACTCGCGCAGCTACGCGTACAGGGGGGTCCGACACGGACCCCCAAAGTGCGGCTCCGACTGCTCTTTGGAGCCGGACTGCGCGAGTCGGTCGGACTGCTCGAGGCGCGCATCGTACTTACCCGGCTGGGGAACGTCTCCATTGCGCGGTGCGAGTCGTGTCCGTGCGAGTCGGTCGGAGCGGTTGGGTCCCGCAAACGAGTCGGTCGGCAATTTCGCGAGCGCTCGCATCGTACTCGCTCGCCCGGACGCACGTTCGAATCGGTCGGGAAAGAGGGCTCCGAATCGGATCCGGTAAAGCCGAATCCGATTCGGTGCCCTACCGGCCGAGATCGGAATCGGCCCCTTAGTCGTGACTCCACAGCCATACCTACGGGAAAATCTAGATGCAGGTACTCGCAGACATATCTTTTATGAGATCGCTAGCTCTGCCAATCAAAGATTTCAATCCTTCCCGGGACAGCTTCAGAGGCAAGAGAGCTGACAGGCTTTATCCCTTTTCAAAACGAATCATGGTTACACCTGCTATGTTGCCCCTCCCTGGAGCATCAGAGAAGACAATTAATTAAACCGGTATACCTGGCTGCGGGGCTCGAACATGGCAGGAAGCTTCCAGCATCAGCTTTTCAAATTCTGCCCCCTGGGTTCTGGCAAGATGTGCAAAATGTGTGGCCATACTCAGACGGTGTCTATCATCGAGCTCCGTCACGGCCGGCATGGAAATGCAAAGTCCAACAAAATAGACCGACCCCGCTCTACAGTCCGAGTTCTGGTTGAAGAAATCTGGAATGCACTGATTGCCTCGGTAAACTTTAACGTACATAATTTAAGCAGTAGAACTAAGGACATATTCACCCGACAATTTTGTTACATATCAGCAAACACAAGTCGTACTACACAGACCGATTGTTTACAAATGACACATCTGCACACATTTTTATACACAGAAGTGTTTTAAAGAATTTTATCTGATAATTGTTTTTACTCTTTGTAAATTCCATCTATTGTACTGGTTTTAATTAACTAAACAATAAAGCTTACAATTACACACATCAAAAAGATACCTCATTGCTGTTTTGAAATGTTCAGAGATTATTGTTATACTTTTATAATATAATTTTTCCTCCTAACACTCCACGGGGCATATTATCAAGCGGCAGCGATAATTATCGCTGGCCGCTCTTAGCGAGAAATTATTTATCGCCGGCTATCGCTGGCAATTATCGCCATGCTATCGCTGTATCAACAACGCATAGCGCAATGGCGATAATTTTCCAGCGATAGCGGTGTTTTCCATGGAACATCGCTGGTTTTTCAGCGATGTTCCATGGAAAACGGCGATGACCTTGCTGATACGACCCTGTGGTCGTATCAGCATAATCCACCCCATTGTTAGGTATAGGTAAGTCTGCATTTTTGCAGACGTTAGTTGTTTTCGCCAAAAACTAACGTCTGCAAAAATGCGTGGGCCTCCTTGTAAATATCGCGATGTACATTTCGCGATATTTAACAAGGTAGTCCGTCAGGGGTACGCCCAGTGACGCCCCCTTTGCATCTCATTAGAGATGCGAAGTTAGGCGTGCTGGAAACGGGCGCTAAGTCAAGGAAACACGCGCCAGCGTGTCCTTGATGATATTGCGATAAAATTATCGCCGCTTTTCGCCTGAAAACGGACGCTAAAGCGGCGATAATGTTATCGCGGCCCCTTGATAATACGCCCCCACAAACTTCTACTTTTCCAATTACTTGAGCCTTCCAGCTGCTGCTCATTGACTCATCTGTTGGGGCCCAGATGTAGCAAACTTCATGAAAACAGCACGGAGGTGAAATCTGCTCTTCCATATTGTGTGAATGGAGAAGAAAGCGCACTGCCGTATTTACAGAGTCTACATTAAAAAAAGTTTTGCATTGTGCCTAACATTGAGGGGCCTATTTATGGGATTTTGGAGTAGGGCAGAGCAGCAAGGAACCTCGCTTTACTGCCCTACGCCAAAGTGAAAGGGCAGGAATGCACCGTATTTATGCAATCTGGTGCATTCTTATCTCCATGCGCTGGTGCAAGGGTGCCTCCGTTGCAGGCAGGGTTGTTTCTGCGCAGGAAGGGACACCTTCTTGCACAAAAATAACTCCCGAGGAGTTTTCCTCGTTCTATGTGTGCTGCAGAAAGAGGAATAAACGAGGAGAAATAAAAATATTATTCCTTGTTACGCCTGCTCTGGGGAGGCGTAACGTTTTGGCACTTCCTGAGGTTCACATGATTAAGTAAATCTGGGGCAGCGTCAAAACCCATCGGTGATGTGGGGGAACACCCACCGCAAGGGCCATGGAACACCTCCCTGGCGCAGAGTAGGACAAAGCAGCGACCTGCACTTCTTTGTCTTACTCCATATCTATGAGGCCCGTCAAAGCCACGCGAAGCGGCTTTGTCTGGCCTCATAGATATGGTTGAGAGGTTTACGCCGCCGGAGCGTCAGGAAAAGTGACGCTCCGGCGGCGCACGCCTCTCAGAAATAAGCCCCTGAGTTTCAAGTCAAGCTATTGGTTTCTTGCGTGAATTTTGAATTTGAGAAATGACCCCCAGTCCAAATTTCTATGCAATGGTTACGTTCAAGGATATGTTGCACAAAATGGGTTTGAGCAAATTGCACATGATAAGCATGGAAAATATGTAATACTCCGCTTACCCCTTCTTCACTGGTGTAACACAGGCCCCCGCAGCCCCCGCGATGTGGGGGGGACCCAAGCTCCAGGGGGCCCCCTCAGCCCAGTACTCTGACCGGAGAGCTCATGATTGAGCCCGGAGGGGGCCCCTCCACGTACCTTGCAGGGAGGCCCCCTCAAGTTTCGTTACGCCACTGCCCTTCTTAGCGCCTGGTTTCACATCGCGCTAGGATTTCACACAGTCAGATCATTCTACTTTAGGAAATCTGGCTTTATGTGAAATTCTATGAATGTTTACAATAGTTCCACCCACTTACGTCCCCTCTGCATAGATAATAGGGGGGTTGGTGCTCTGTGCTGAAAAGCCATTTTGTGCTGTGCTCGCGTCAGGTTTCTGGTGCAAAGTATATTTTGATCCACACGAGCTCCAATGCTCAACAATAATAAATGAGGAACTTAGTTGAGTATCTCATGGGGAGTGCTGGGAAATCTCAGACTCTCCCCCCCAAGTTTTACTGACTAGGCTACACCCTGCAAGACAGCGCACAGTGATGAACTTGGAACCATGAGGAGTGTCGGACGAGGCTGAATTAGTGCACAGTAATATTAAGATCTCAGACACAACCACTGGCAGGAGTTGCCCAGAAGTTGCCCAGACACCAGGGGAGGTTCAGACATCAGGAGGTAGAAATCCAGGCCTAATTGACAGCATTTTTGGCGCAGGGCAGCGGCGCAAGGTTTCTTGCAGTGCTGCCCTACGTCAAAAGAAAAGGGCATGCATGTGCCATATTTATGAGATACAGCGTATTCCTGTCCTCTTTCACTGAGCCTAGCGCCAACACAGGCCCCCTTGCACCATGGTGCAAGGATGTCCACATTGTACAAATTATTGTTTCTGTGCAGGATGGGACTCCTTCCTGCGCAAAAACAACCAATGGAGGCGTTTTCCTCTTTCTATGTGTGCTGCATAGGAAAAAACGAGGGGCCATATTATCAAGAACGGCGATAACAATATCGCCGCTTTAACGGCAGGAAACTGCCGCTAAAGCAGCGATAAGGGGCTTGATAATATGCCCTATAGAATTCCAATAGAAGCCAGGTTCTGGTGTGAAGGACATCAAACCTGGGCTTCTATTGGAATTCTATAGGGCATATTATCAAGCCTCTTATAGCCGCTTTAGCAGCAGTTTCCTGCCGCTAAAGCGGCGATAATGTTATCGTCGTTCTTGATAATATGGCCCTAGGAGAAATAATGTTATTTCTCCTCGGTACGCCACTTCTGGGGAGGCTCACGGTTTTGACGAATGCCCAGAGTTACATTATGTTGTATATTTGGGAATGTCTCAAATGATATGGGTGTTACATGGGAACACCCACCGCAATGCCCATGGCACGCCTCCCTGAGTGACTTGCACTGCGTTTCCTCAAACCATATTTGCTAGGCCATAAAAAGCCACCCAGGGTGGCATTTTGTGGCCTTGTAGACACTGCTCTGCACTGTGCGCTGCCGGAACTTCAAAAAAATGGACATTCCGGGGGCGCACAGAGCTTGTAAATAAGCCCTGCAGTGGCTAGCTTGGACAAAATCTCGGAGGGGGGCTATAACCATCAGAAGGGGCCATCACAAGGGTGCAAAGAAAGGAGGCGAGCACTCAGGCATCAGAAACGGCTCAGACAAAAATAACAAGCATTGCAAAACCAGGAGTTCTGACCCATAATGACCACCAGCAGCACTAACAGAGCTACCAGCTTCCAAAACTTGTATACACACAGGGGCCATATTACAATGGGGTTCCCCTTCTTCATTATTAATAACGTATGTAAACACCTTTGAATGTGTTATTAATACTTTATAATTGGCGGGCAAATTTAAAGCATATTGCCACCTTAGAATGATAAGGAGTGATAAAGTATTCAAACATCATTCAAAGCTGGCCGCGGTGGCACTTTTTGGAATACTTTATTGAAAATAAAGAATGTGAAACCCATTCCAAGATGGACGCTGTAGCAGTGCCTGCATGGGATACCGGGCACAGTAAACATCAGCGAGTGGCCAAAAAGCAGTATGTGAGGAGAAGTCGCACCATTGAAAAGATAAAATAAGAAAATCAAGTTTGTATAAAAGAAAAAGTAATCTTTATTTAAAATAACAAATAAAAAAACAATTGGGCCATCCGCTCTGGTACTGAAGAGAGCTATTTCTAAATCGGATGTCCACATAGTGTGCAAGCGAAATGCCTTCAGTCACAGAGAGGGGAACCCATGGCTGAAGTGGGCTGACCCCTTCATGAAACAAACATGAATGACAATATAACAGACCGTCGGATAAACACCTCTCACCCAAAGTGTCTCTAAGAATGTGGACATATTTTTGTTTAGGTATTTTTTTTTTTTTTAGTTTTGCGAAATAAGTAAAGTTTTTTCAAAGGCCGGACCTAAAAAGCAGGGTGAATCAGTAGGGTCCCGGTCGCGAAATCCAGCAAACTAAACCAGTCCCATGAGACGGGGTGCGCAATGGTCCTCTTTCTCTATATCTTTGGTTGTTGATCGATTTTCCGTTGAACACGCTGGGAGATGCTGTGGTCTACAGTTGTGTCCCAAAATGAACTGGACAATGTGGAATTAGCAGGCTTCTAAATGAGACATTATCTAGCGCCTCGTGTCGGCGTGCTGCATAGTGCCAAAGGCTGCCAGAGAATGTAGCCTTGCACACTACGACACAGTGTATGTGGTGTCGGCCCACAAAGAGCCAGCGCGAAGCAGGTGCGGGTGGTGCTAGGAAACAGCAGCCAGGGAACTCCCTACCTCGGACACACATTCTTTCAGCGCTTCAGCTGCTCTCCTCGTTAGCTTGAGAAGGGCCATCATGAATGTTCAGTTCTAAGACATCCTGTGATAACTGAGGGTCTGAGTCACAAAGGTAAAGTTACACTTTTGTGTAAGTTTACGATTGTTTACTATTTACTATGGACCTGATCCACAAAGGTAAAGTTACACTTTTGTGTAAGTTTACGATTGTTTACTATTTACTATGGACCTGATCCACAAAGGTAAAGTTACACTTTTGTGTAAGTTTACGATTGTTTACTATTTACTGTGGACCTGATCCACAAAGGTAAAGTTACACTTTTGTGTAAGTTTACGATTGTTTACTATTTACTATGGACCTGATCCACAAAGGTAAAGTTACACTTTTGTGTAAGTTTACGATTGTTTACTATTTACTGTGGACCTGATCCACAAAGGTAAAGTTACACTTTTGTGTAAGTTTACGATTGTTTACTATTGACCTGATCCACAAAGGTAAAGTTACACTTTTGTGTAAGTTTACTATTTTCTAGTATTCACAAACTGCGGGTTTAATTTTACTAATAGTAATTTAACGACTGCTGAGACTCTGCACTTGTGGAAGAGAAAGCCGCACATAAAAAGATAGGACAGGCCAATCTTCTTATGTGCGGATTTGTCAGCTGTGACTGCGGAGTCTCTGCGGTCATAAAACTACTATTAGAAAAATTAAGGTTGAATTTTGTGAATACAAAAAAATGGTAAACTTACATAAAAGTATAAGTTTATCTTTGTGAATCAGGCAAAAAGGTATTTTACAAGTAGTATCTTCATGACTGCGGGTCTCGGCACATAAAAAGATAGGACTGTCCTATCTTTTTATGTGCGGGAACTCCTCAGTCGTAACAATAGTACTAGTAAAATACCTTTGTGAATAGCAAACAATCCTACATTTACACAAAAGTGACAGTTTACCTTTGTGAATCAGGCCCCGAGAGGGTAATGCAAACTTCGAAACACTATGCACTTCTGTAGGCTTCTGAAAGAATGTCATAGATTTTTTACCTGAGGAGTGCGCTTTGAATTTTGTGTGGCCTTGCGGCGAGATATTCCTAACAATTTCTCAGACCTTCCTGGGTATGAGTTAGCGAACACCAACCTGATTGTCTTCATCCATCTTTGCTCACTTAAGTCTACAAAGAGATCTTAGGGGGCTCTAGTGACTGACATGGTGCTGCTGGAACTCACTAAGTCCACTCTTGAACTGTCGTGGACCAACCTGGTCTTTCTGCACTTGTCGTGATCCAACAAATGGACCTCTGCTCACCCTGGCACGAACAGACATGAGCCGGCACGCACAGTGCTGATTTCCATCTACCTATGTTCACCTCAGGCACAAAGAGACATGTTTTCTTTTTCTCACATCTTCTGTACTGTCTCTAAGTGGTCATCCAAGGACTTCCAGGACCTCTAAGCTCTTCAACCCTCCTTCTGTGCTGGCGCCTGAAGTCTGTGAGATGGAAACAGAAGCTGCTGACCAGCACCAGCCAACGCCGCTCCTGCAGAAGCCTCCAACCACCTGTACATCTCAAAAGATCACTGTGCAGCACATACTTAGGTGAAGGAGGCTACCAAGGAGTAACTCTACAAATGAGGGAGTCTGGTGTGTAACTTGGAGAAAAGACCAGTCAATGGGAAACAAAGACATTCACTTAGCCAGAGTCGAGCCCAGGCAGCTGAACAAATGATGCGATGGCTGATTACTGGACAGACCAGCGACACGTTTCAGCTAGTTGTAAAGTAGATCATGTTCATGGTTCTCTGGCCATCTGCTAGTCTAGGCTATAACATGAAAAACTTGTGATCGGACGGTTGGAAGATAGGTAATTGATCTTTTTGAAAACAGTATCTAATGTCACAAATGGCTAAATATCACAAATGCAAAAAGATAATAACTACTGGAATGTAGCAGAGCGGTCAACACGGATGCATGAGGGGTTTTCAGGAACCAGGAATGTGAAAGTTTTACACTGTTTGCCAGCCATGAATTGTCCTTCAATGCAAACAGACCAAGAATGAGTCTCATACTCAGGGGCAATGCTGCCACTTGTGTGTTGTGTTCATCCTCAGTCTCTTTCTAGAGTCCCTTGTTCAAAAGAAGAGCTTGCTGAGCCTTCCACCTCTTCACTGTCTTCATCGTCCGAGATATCGTATACTCCAACCCGATAGGCTTGCACCTCAGCGGCTAGTGGAGAATCTAGGAGAAAAGAAAGAAAAGTGTTGAAAATTTGTCAAAACTGAAAAGAAATATGAAAATGTCCCTTGGTGGAGTGGAGTGGTTGGGATCTATTAAATAAGAGAATATCCCCAGCCATAAACTACAAGAAACTTGCTGATGAACAGTCATAAAATCACCACTGCTAAGTCTTCTAAAAGCAAAGGTTTTGCTGTCACCAATCTCTCACAATCGGCAGGTGGTACAAGGTAGTCAAGTCACCGCCTACATCTGCCTGTCAGAGGAGCCCACCTGCCGGTGATTTCTTTTGTTTGCGTGTGTGTGCGGAGCATCCTGTTGGATGGGGTTAAATGCAGACTTTCATTATTACATTTCGCTATGGCACTTCATTTGCCACCTGTGGCTGCTGATTTTCTTCCTTTTCCCCTAATGTTGGGAATTAGACAGCTTGGACACACTAGAAGAATACAAAAGTCCAAAGTATTTGTTCCTGACTATAGTCAGTAAACGTCTCACCCACCAAATGGTGGCATGCTTCATCATTGGCATTTTTCTCACCCTGGTAGGACAGTACCACTAAGGTGGGCTCAACCGCTCTCAGGAGCTCTTGGAGAATCATTTATTCTGGACATTTCCGGAGGTCCAGTTCAGATTAAAAATGGTTGTGGATTTACCCAAATAACTTTATTTAGTGGGAACTGATACCATAATTAAAAAACTAAAATTCAGATACTTATTGGGAATCCAATGGTTCCGGCATCTCTAATATGCCTACATATGCTGAAAGGGTCACTTGTCCTGCTTCAGGGCACCTAGACCTCCCTTCCTACCCTCAACTAATTGTAAGGGAGTAGTGAATGTAAGGAGGTGTAAGGCTCTCCTACCTGTATATGCATAAGCCTAAGTAAGATTTTTAAACCGGCCCCATCAGCTCTGAGGGGATGGGTGCTTCCCTGTAGTCACACTTACTCCAAGGGCACAGCGTCTCCACTCGGACCTTTCTTCCCTGCCTCGACTGAGTGTGAGCCCTAATGTGTGCTTGAAGGAAGGGTGGGTGGTACTTGAACACCACTTGTTGGTCATATTATAATAAGTGTGCTTAGAGCTGCGGTGCATAATTGAATTTTCAAAATGCCTCTTTCACCTTAAACATCCAGGGTAACTTTAGATGCTGTTTTTTCTCCTCTTGGTTGTCTCTACCCTCCTTCTCCATCTTGGAGTTACTAAACCTGTGACACCAGCGCTGACCGGTCCTTAGGACTCAGCGCAGAGGTTGCTATGGGAGTGTCAATTTCTAACGGAGTGGGTGGGTGGAGCCATTATGCGCATTCACGTTATGTTTTTACATAATGCCTCTTTTTAAGATCTTATATGATGCTTTTGTTAAATACCCAATATAATGCTATAAAATGAATTTGAAACCTAGCAATGACGGTTCAACCTCTGTAGTTGTGTATATGTGTCTCACTCGTGTGTCAGCTATATTTAATTCCTATTTTTCCTTCTAAACATTTCATTGCAGTGCATTGCACTACTCATATATTCAGTGAATATGATCTGAATTAAAACCACACACTAATGGACATGTTACAAAGGGAGACACCTTGATTGGGAGATGTGATGAAAGATGCTTGGGGGGGGGGGCACCATCTCTGCAGCTCTATGCTGCTCGACTCAAGCCGGAGGGCTGCTCTAAGAGGAACATATATCGGGGTGGACGGAGCTGAATCTGCTCAATATTTGCTCCCATGAAAGGAAAGCACCACATTTGCAGTTAAATCAATCAATCAATCAATCAATTAATCGGGATTAATAAATCACCCGTGAGGGTCTCAAGGCGCTGGATCACTGAAGTAAAACAAATTCCATATGAATGCCGAGCCTGAAGAACAGGATTCGCTCTCTTAGCAGAAAAGACGCCTGCGCGCCCCTCTATATGGCACCGCCTCCTTACCCAGGGGCACCACGCGTAGGCGGGCAGAGGACGACGTCTCCCCAAACTGGTTGCGGGTGTAGCACGTGTACAGCCCCTCGTCTTCTTTCTGGAGTGTTCGGATCTGAAGCCAGCTCGTGATCTCATAGCGTTGAGGGCCTCCTCGGGACTGGTGGGGAGAGAACAAAAGATCAGTCTCCATGGGAAGGAGCAGCCAATCAGAGAGCCTAACAGAATAGACTGCTAATCAACCAATCAGAGAGCCTAACAGAATGGACTGCCACTCAACCAATCAGAGAGTCTAACAGAATAGACTGCCAATCAACCAATCAGAGAGCCTGGCATTCAGATGCTATACAGCACGGAAATCCAATCACAACACCTCACATTCAGATGTTAAAGTGCATGGAATGCCACTCAGCCAATCCGGGGGCTAAAATTGATACCGGACCTCTTTCAAAACTAAGAACATCCGCTATGAAGTCTCACAAGACATCAGTAACATGGTCGCATGTCATTTTACTAGAGGTGGGCATCTGGCTCAGCTCGAGGTCCTCTTGGAACCTCAAGCTGAAAACGAGCCGAGCGCTCATGGGAGGGGATGTGGTTTAGTGGCTACAACTGCTGTCTTTGGTAAATAAATAAAATAGCTGGAGACTTTGGAGTGGCAGGGCCTGGCCTCGTCGTCCATCTTCTCACAACTTTGGGCTTTCCACACAGAGCCTATTCTAACATGCCTGGCTCAGCTGAAGTTCCTCTAGTCTCCCCAAGCCCAAAACCAGCAGAGCTTTCATGGGAGTTCAATCTGCCACCCACCTCTGACCTCATGCACCAACAATTAAAGACAAAGCAGTGACCTTTGTTGACAGGAAGAGGGAGCCATCTAGTGGTTGGATCAGACAACCTGAAACCAGGAAACCTGGGACCAATCCCAGCTTTCCCTTCTGACCTAAAACTTGTGTGACCCTAGGCAAATATTTAATTTCACTGCCTTTCTCTAATTATCACATAGACTACGTTCAAATAGTGCGAGTTCAGGAAGTGAGCTGTACATAAACCTCTTACATCTGATTCAATAGACTATGCAGCTGCTCCGTCTACAATAAGAACCCAGGCCACATGCAGGGTGCACACCGCTGACTCGCCAGCAAGAATGTTTCTAGGTTCACTTTTAATAAATGCCTATCACTGGAGTGATATAATAAAGCACACGTACCGCTAGCGCTTTGTGCAGCGCTGTTCACTTAGCACTATAGGCAGTTACCTTCACTGACAATAAAAGATTCAATCCGAAGAAAAGATGAACGTGAAGCTAGCTACAAGTGCTCGAACAACTTTTTATGCTGAAAGAAACGTGTGCACGGTGCGCCCTCAAGTGGGGACGGCGCTAACTGCAGCTCTCAGCCAGAGTTTAGTGGTTGCTGCAAAATAGACTGGGCGGGCGTGGATGTTTCCACGAAACTACGTCATACATTCTAGAAGGTTCGAAAAGTGCCGAACATCTGAATGGCAGAAGTGTTTTACAAATGCTGAAAAATAATAGGTGTTGCTATCACTATTGTGTGAGACCAGCCTGCGCAGCTGTGAGTATTGATGTTTACAGAGAGCCAGAGGCGCAACTAGAGCCAAATTTCGGGGGGGGCTACCAAAAATTTCGGGGGGGGGGGGGGCTGATTCTTCCAGCAATATGCAGAGTGGAGATGCAGGGGCTCTAAGTGTTGTGAGGGCTGCCTAAGTATTAGAGGGGTGCGCTTCGCTGCGCGGTAATAAGACACAGGGACACAGTACGATACTTTACTAGGGCGCGAATGCCGATCCTCGGCCCCGACCCTACCTTTATTGCCTACGTCACGACGGCCGGCGTGAACGCAGGGGAGGGCTCTGACAGCATGCGTTGGCAGCCGCCAACTAGCACGCTAACTCGTCACATCCCATCCCAACTCAGTCCTTGACAGGTTCCCCAGAGTCACTTACTTGGCATGCAAAGTCTCTCAGCCGAATGCTGGGCGCGGGGTTGTTTCTCAGCGCATACCTGTGATTGCTTCTGCTAGGCCTCGCCTCGCCGGTCAGGTCTTCGGGCATGTGCTGCTCTCCCACCTCCCCATGGGCCCCCACGGGTTCATGTGGTGGTGACTCTTCCCCGGCATTGCCCCCCATTGGCTCGCTGGGCCCCTGGATACTGATGTTCGGCTCACCAGGATCATCATTTAACTCTGCAACCGGCGTTGGGTGTTCAACTCTTTTGAACCATGACACGTTGTGTGTTACAGTCTCTCCTTCTCTTGCTACCGTGACCATAGTCCCGTTCACTCCAACCACAGTCCAATATCAGGGCTCATAGCGAGTCTGAAATTTCCCATCGGGTCTCCGGTCCTTTATAATCACGACATCTCCTCCACACAACTGACGGGATGTTGATCTCCTTGTTCGGCTGGCCGCTAAGTTGTGTTCTTCCCTTCTCTTCCGGGTGCCTTCCTCGTCGAACGGTGGAGGGGCCCAACTGGGTGAAATGAATGAAATGAAATTTGTACTTGTAAAGCGCACCCATACCCCCAAAGGGGTGTCCAGGCGCTGTACGCATACCGCTGTGGAACCCTTCCTGGCTTTTCCTGTGAAATGTCCACTCCTGGGCACCCCCAGGGTGAAGCCAGGCATCCCAGCGCTGTTGGGGCCGTTGTGGAGATTAAGCAAGCTATTGCCCAGAGTTGCAGAGTGGGACCCATGATTAGAATAGGCACCGAGGCGAGAATTATCAGGTCCGAGGAAATTGAGCCCAAGACCCGCCGAGGCGGGAATTGAACCCTGGTCCCGGGCCAGATCTCTGCATCAGTGTCTGCCGCTCTAACCATTGAGCCACACTTCTCCACTGTGAGGGTGCCATGGGGAGGCTATCCCATCGTGTTCCATTGAACATCATGGCTATTGGCGCTTGACGTGTGGAACTGTGAGGAGTGCTCCTGTACTCTCGGAGAAAGTTCTGTAGGTGTTGCTCGGGGTTGGCTTGCTCGGCCACGGCAATGCGGATGATTTTGTTGATAGTTCTTATGAACCGCTCAATATCGCCATTCGCTTACGGCCACTGAGGGGTAATCCGCCTATGCCGAATGCCGTGATGTTTCAGAAATTCCTGGAATTCGTGTCCATGGAACGGGGGCCCGTTGTCGCTCCGGACTTCTTCTGGGCACCCAAACATGGCGAAGATTTTGTCCAGCACCGGGCCAACCTGGGAGAACGCTGTAGAGCTGACGATTTCAACCAAAGGATACTTGGAATAGCTATCCATCAGGGCCAGGGTGAACCTCCCATCTGGGAAGCTTCCGAAGTCGATGCTTATCTTTTCCCATGGCTTTGTCCCGTGCTCCTCTGTTTGGATCGGCGCTGGTCTCTCAGGGGCACTTGTTATTTGGCAGGAAGGGCATCTTCGTACTAGTTCCGCCACTCGAGCGTCCAGTCCGGGGAACCAGACCTTTTCTCGCATTCTTGCTTTCATTTTCTCTATGCCTTGGTGCCCGCTATGGGCTAACTGGGTAGCTCGCAGCTGGAGGGATGCAGGAATGACAACTCGCTGCCCTCTCAGTAGGATCCCATTTTGGGTGATGCTCAACTCATTTCTGACTCGCCACATGTGCAGTAGCTCTCCTTTTCCGGGCCCGACCATGCATTGGCCGTTTGGATGAATTGATGCCAGTGTCCGCCTTGGACGGGTGTCTGAACTCTGTCGACCACTGGGTCTGCCGCTGCAGCTACTTCCTCCAGAGTCATGGCACGGGGGCAAGTGAACGACGAAACCATGTCTATGTGCGCCTCTGTTTCCAGGGTATCCTGATCCTCCTCTTTCTCATCTTGCGGATCCGGATGTCCCGAGAGGAAATCAGCAGGGTACTTGGCTCCTGGCCGGTAGGCCACTTCCATTTCATATTGTTGCAGGCCGATAGCCCACCGCTCGATGCGTGGAGGCGGGTGGGGTGCTGAACCTCGGAATAGTGGTACCAGGGTTGGTGGTCCGTAATGACCTTAAATGGGTTGCCACAGACGTAGAGGTGAAAATGCCTGCATGCCCAGCGGATCGCAAGGGCCTCCCTCTCGATCTGCGCATATCGCTTTTTGGTTGGTGACAGCGCTTTGCTGGCATATGCCAGAGAGGCCCACCTGCCAGGTTCTTGCTCCTGGGTGAGGACTGCCCCTAGTCCTACGGGGCTGGCGTCGACTAATATCTCCGTCCGCTTCGCTGGATCGAAGTATACCAGGGTCGCCTGGTCGAGGAGAGTGCTCTTGACGGTTTGAAATGCAGCTTCTTCTGTGGGTCCCCACTGCCACATGGCGTCCGTTCGGGTGAGGTTTCGCAGGGGCTCTGCAATGGTGGCAAGATCTGGAATGAAACAGCCACAGTACGTCGCCATCCCGAGGAAACTGCGCACTTCAGCTACTGTTTGTGGCGCTGGCGCATTCTTGATCGCTTGGGATTTCCGTGGGTCCACTTGAATGTGCTCTGATCTCTTCCGCCGCTCTGTCAGCTGCGAGGTGCGTGCTGGCCAGTTCTCGCAGTCTCGCATGGAAAGCATCCACCGACTCCCCTTCTTTCTGCCTGGCCTGTCGCAGCTTAAAGTGCTCAAAATCCGGATTGAGCTGTGGGTCTAAATGCGCATTGAGCGCTGCCACCGCCGCCGTGTAGTCATTCGCGACGCCTGTATTGGGGAGGTGCTTGAAAAGCATGTATATCTCTTCCCCTGCATAGTGAAGCAATAGTGAACGTTTAACGGCGCCATCCGTTTCCCGGGTGGCAACTAAATAGTTCTCCAGGTGTCCCAACCAGACTTGCCAGCGTGGCGACGCGGTGGCAGGATCAGCCGACTCGCTGAACGGCTGCAGGACGCCAGACGGTGGGTGCTGCGGCATGATCCTGGCTGCTGCCTGCGCCCGTCCCCTTGATCGCCCATGATTAGATCAGTGGTTCTCGCTGTGGGGTGCCTGCAGGTCCTGCATCACCCTCAAAATGCTGGAGTGGCCAAAGTTTCTCCCTTTTGCTGACTGTGCTTGTGTCCTGGCGCTGTGTGTGTGTCCTTGAGGCGTTCTTGGTGTGTGCCCACCATTCTTGCCACCCTGCCTCCAGCCGGTCTCCTCACCAGTGGTCTGCTCCTTGCGTTAGGCCAGCTGCCTGTTATTCCAACAGGTCGTCCAGACAGGTGTGGGCCCTGCCACCCACGTGGTCACTGTTGCAGCGTGGGAATGCTCAGCAGTTCAGCCGGGCCACTGCCGGGTATCGGCGTTCCGCCGGCCTTCCCCTTTTCCAGGAGCGCGGGTCGCTCTCCCTCGTCGCCAGTGTTGTGAGGGCTGCCTAAATATTAGAGGGGCGCGCTTCGCTGCGCGGTAATAAGATACAGGGACACAGTACGGTACTTTACTAGGGCGCGAATGCCGATCCTCGGCCCCGCCCCTACCTTTATTGCCTACGTCACGCCGGCCGGCGTGAACGCAGGGGAGGGCTCTGACAGCGTGCGTTGGAAGCCGCCAACTAGCACGCTAACTCGTCACACTAAGAAGGGGTGAAAACACAACAAAGCCTCAGCAAGTAAATGGTCTTTTAAAGACCTGTGAAGTACTCGGGTGTGGCTGTGTGTGTGCCTGGGAAGCTGTCTCACCCGGGCTGACATACACGACGGGGGGGGCTGAAGCCCTTTGAGCCCAATGGGTGTTGCGCGCCTGCAGAGAGCGACGACAGAGAATGATCGCCAAAGCACCCATAACCCCCTGCACAAGACACTCACCCAGACCCCTGGTTTCACCTGAGGTGCAGCCTTGTGGTTCTTGGCCGCGGCACGCCACATATTTCCTAAAAGGGCTGTTTTGGTAATTATGTTTCCAAAGAGACGCCATTTACTACGACCCAGTCATGAGGTGGGTGCGCTGCCACGAGGTAAGTCGTCGGCTGTGAAATCCACGTAATGCCAACCACTGTAGAGTGTGCGCTGTGCGAGGACTCCACCACGAGTGCACAGACTCCGCCCGAGTGCACAGACTCCGCTCAAGTACACAGACTCCGCCCGAGTGTGGAGACTCCACCACGAGTGCAGAGACTCCGCCACAAGTGCACAGACTCCGCCCAAGTGCACAGACTCCGCCTGAGTGCACAGACTCAGCTCAAGTACACAGACTCCGCCCGAGTACACAGACTCCACCACAAGTGCAGACTCCGCCCAAGTGCAGAGACTCCGCCCAAGTGCACAGACTCCGCCCGAGTGCACAGATTCCACCATGAGTGCAGAGACTCCGCCCAAGTGCACAGACTCCGCCACGAGTGCACAGACTCCGCCCAAGTGCACAGACTCCACCACGAGTGCACAGGTAAACAGTCTAAATATCGAGTTTTTAATTTCGACCTACAATAATATCAAGTTTGAAATATCGTAGGGACACAATATCGAAGTCAAGAATATCGACGACCAGAATATCTGCCTGAAGGTAAGAAATATCGTTTTTGTTAATATCGAAGTTAGTAATATCAATAGCAAAAATATCGATGTTACTAATATCGATATTTATATTAGTGTTATGTATTTTATTATGTATTTTATATGTTTGTGTTTATATTCTTTGTTAATTATTGTACTAGTTTTAGAATACATGTATAACATTTTTAGAAGATAGTAATTTTTTTTAAAGTAAATTATGCTTTTTAGTACCGTAGCGGGTTGTGGGTTTATAGGGGAACAGGGTGGGAAGTAATTAAATTATATTAAATTAATTTAAACATTTTAGGAATTAGTAATTATTTTTAAGTAAATTTTGCGTTTTAGTTCTGTGCGGGTTGTGGGTTTATAGGGGAATAGGGTGGGAAGTAATTTAATTGTAATTAAGTAATTATTTATTTTTATTTATTGGTATTGATAAATAATTTTATGTGAATTAATTATTAATTGGTAATTAATGTTTATTAATTGGTAATTAATTTTTATTAATTGATTAATTGGTAATTATATTAAGTCTATTAATTTATTATTGAAGTATGTTGTGAGTTTATAGGGCAATAGGGTGGGAAGTAATTTAATTGTAATTAAGTAATTATTTATTTTTATTTATTAGTATTAATAATTAATTTTATGTCAAATAATTATTAATTGGTAATTCATTTTTATTAATTTGTAATTAATTTTTATTAATTCATAATTTGGTAATTATATTAAGTGTATTAATTTATTATTGAAGTGTGTTGTGAGTTTATAGGGCAATAGGGTGGGAAGTAATTTAATTGTAATTAAGTGATTATTTATTTTATTGTTTAGTATTGATAATTAATTTATTGTTAATTAATTATTGATTGGTAATAACTTTTTAATAATGGATATTTTTATGTTTTGGAAATAAATGTGTTCATTAATTAATAATTGGTAATTAATTGTCATTAATTATTATTTATTGGTATTTATCAATAATTTATTGTTAATTAATTATTAATTGCTGATTTCTTTTTATAATTATTGTTTTTGGGTATTGAAAATTAATTAATTTTTATTTTATTATTATTTGGTAATTAATTGTTAATAATTATTATTTAATTGTATTTGTCATCTATTTAATTGTTAACTAATTGGTGATTATTTTTAAGTACTTATTTATTGGTATTGTTAATTAATTTATTGTTATTTAATAATTAAATTATTATTTATTTTAAAAAAATATTTTAATTATTAGTAAGTTATTTTTACCCCTACACTATCCAACACTTTCCCTATTGTTGCAGTCTCTGGAGTGGGAATAGTAATTTTTACCCCTACGCTATCCAACACTTTCCCTACTGTTGCACTCTCTGGAGTTGGAATAGTAATTTTGACCCCTACGCTATCCAACACTTTCCCTATTTTTGCACTCTCTGGAGTGGGAATAGTAATTTTAACCCCTACGCTATCCAACACTTTCCCTACTGTTGCACTCTCTGGAGTTGGAATAGTAATTTTTACCCCTACGCTATCCAACACTTTCCCTACTGTTGCACTCTCTGGAGTTGGAATAGTAATTTTTACCCCTACGCTATCCAACACTTTCCCTACTGTTGCACTCTCTGGAGTTGGAATAGTAATTTTGACCCCTACGCTATCCAACACTTTCCCTACTGTTGCACTCTCTGGAGTTGGAATAGTAATTTTTACCCCTACGCTAGCCAACACTTTCCCTATTTTTGCACTCTCTGGAGTGGGAATAGTAATTTTTACCCCTACGCTATCCAATATTTACTGTTTTAGTTAATGTAGTGTATAATTTATTTAACAATTTTTTTTTAATTTGTTATATATATTTGTTATATTTTTATTTATATTATTGTTGTATGTGTATGTATGTATTTATAATTTATAAAATGTTTTTTAACAATTTATAAATTATTACAATAATTAATTGTAAATATTATTAAGTAAGTATATATATTATATTTCATATGTATATGTTTACATTTTTTTACATTATATGTATTACTTATAATATTAAACATATTTTTAACTATGTTTATTTTAAATATATGTATCATTTACTTTATTTTACATTATTTTTTAACATTAAAAAAAACGCCATTTTTTTCTCGATATTTTTGTACTTACCATAATGTAGATAGGACTTCAATATTCTTGACATCGATATTTCGGCTCCGATATTTTTGACGTCGATATTTTTGACGTCGATATTCTGTCTGATTCGAGTGCACAGACTCCGCTCAAGTACACAGACTCCTCTCAAGTACACAGACTCCGCCCGAGTGCAGAGACTCCGCCACGAGTGCACAGACTCCGCCCGAGTGCAGAGACTCCGCCCAAGTGCACAGACTCCGCCCAAGTGCACAGACTCCGCCACAATTGCACAGACTCCGCTTGAGTGCACAGACTCCGCCACGAGTGCACAGACTCCGCCACGAGTGCACAGACTCCGTCCGAGTGTACAGACTCTGCCACGAGTGCACAGACTCCGCCCGAGTGCACAAACTCCGCCACGAGTGCACAGACTCCGCCACGAGTGCACAGACTCTGCCACGAGTGCACAGACTCTGCAACGAGTGCACAGACTCCGCTCGAGTGCACAGACTCCGCCACGAGTGCACAGACACCGCACTCGTAACTACTACACGTACGTCCCGTTGTGAATCGGGCCCTTCATTTTTAGCCTCCAATTTCAGATTCCTACAGATTAACAGAGGGGCCGATTCCGATTCGGGCCGGAAATCTCTCCGACCGAGCCGGACTCGGAGAGATTTCCGACCGAATCGGACCCTAGCAGCCCGACCGAACGAGTACGATGCGCACGTATGCCATCGGACTCGATTCGGTCGAACTCCCATTGAAGTCAATGGGAGCCTGCCGTACAACGCGTACGCGGGCTCCCATTGACTCAATGGGTGCGAGGCGAACAAGGGCGCCCCTACAGCGTGTACGCGGCGAGCGACTCGCGCCGTACACGCACAGGTAGGGGGACCCATGGGTCCCCCTGTGTGTGACTCCGCGCAGCTACGCGTACAGGGGGTCCGACACGGACCCCAAAGTACGGCTCCTACTGCTCCTTCGAGCCGGACGGCGCGAGTCGGTCGGTCTGCTCGCGGCGCGCATCGTACTTGCCCGGCCGGGGAACGTCTCCATTGCGCGGTGCGAGGCGTGTCCGAGCGAGTCGGTCGGAGCGGTCGGCTTTCGCGTACGAGTCGGTCGGAGTTTTCGCATCGTACTCGCTCGCCCGGACGCACGTACGAATCGGTCGGGAAACAGGGCTCCGAATCGGATCCGGTAAAGCCGAATCCGATTCGGAGCCCTACCGGCCGAGATCGGAATCGGCCCCAGAGTGTTTTCAAAATCTTTCATTTTTCATTTTGCTTTTCATGTATTGATACTTTATTAATCTACTATTATTGCTTAATTTTCTAAACAGTCACAGACACCCTGAGTAGGTGTTGTGGACCCCCAGACCACAGGTTAAGAACCCCTGCTGTAGAGGAAAGAGTATTTGGTGATAATTTTAATTGAATCATTTCAGCTAGTGATAATTCTGAGTGACAAATTGAGAGCAACAAGCTTTTTAAACAAACAATAATGGTAACGCATTTATTTCACCTCTGGTTAAAAGAAATTCAACCTTCTGCCTGGCCCAGTGGCAAAAAAGTCTGGGAATCATTTTAATTACGCCCCAAAAAATCTGAGTAATTTCAGTGATTCTGCATTACTCTTTGACGCAGAATTACTGACAATAACGTGATTACAACCGCTCATGTATTTAAGAGTAATTTGAGGGAAAAATCATACTGTGAGAGCACATTTAGTGAGCGCGAGTCTCACGATATGTTCTTTTGCATTTAGCGCTATTTCTTCACACAGAATGCATCTTCATATTCATTGTGGATGCAACGGAGCATTTTTGGGTAACGAAAATAGCTCTAAATGCAGAATTACCCTTCTGATGTAATTCTGCGTAGGTTGTGTGATGGAACCACACATGCATTTATCACGCATGCCAGTTCCACGCAGTCTCAACAACGCAAATCTTAACCACAAATATGCCTTTACCATGCATGCCTTTACAGCAAATTATGCGTTGTTGAGGCATGTATGATAAAGACATATCAGTGGTTAAGACTTGACAGCTAAGCCTTAACCCCCCAACCCCTGCCCCCACCCTGAGTCCTAAAACTACCCCCCTCCCTCCTGAAACCCAACCTCCTCTCCCCAGCCCTGAAAACTTCCCTGCCTCAATTCTAAAAACTACGCAGCCCTCCCCTATGCAGTAAAAACGACCCGACCCCTCGAGCCCTACAAAGTAGCCGCTCTCCCCTAAGCCCTAAAAACTACTGCCCTCCGCTAAGCCCTAAAAACTATCCCACCTCCCCAGAGCCCTAAAAACGACCCTGCCCCTTTAAACCCTAAAAAGTATTACGATTCCTGCCCGAGCCCTAAAACGACCTATCAAGCCCACACCCTGACACCTAAAACTACCCTCTCCCTCCTAAAAAGAACCCCTCCCCAGGCCTGAATACTACCACCCAGCCCTGAAAACTACCCCGAACCCTCCAGCACTGAAAACTACCCCACCCCCCAGCCCTGAAAACTACCCCGAACCCCCAGCCCTGAAAACTAGCCCAACCCCAGCCCTCAAAAATACCCCAAGCCCCTCAGCCCTGAAAACTACCCCATCCCCCCCAAAACCATACAAACTAACCCACTCCAAAAACCGCCCCAGCCCCACTTACCTCACCGCATCCTCACCGCGTTCTCTCCCTATCTTTCCTGCTTCCTGCTTCTGCCAGCCAGCAGCTAGACCGCGCTCTGCCTTAACTACGTATATGCGTGGTTAAGGCATATGTGTGGTTAAGGCAAGCGTGGTAGCACTTGCGAAGTTGGAACACACATGGCTCTGCCTGCGTTGTTCCGACTATTTGCCTTTTGCGTAATCTCATGGAATTTTTAGGTAATTCCGTGTGATTCCACTACACAGAATTACATGAGATTCGTCCACCCTTAGGGGCTCATTACAATGGCGGGCGGAAGCACAACCGCCGTGCTGGCGGATGCAAAAACCACCAGTTACCGCCGGCACGCAGCAGTCCACACGCCCGTCCAATTACGATGCGTAAAGTAGGCCAAACACCGCCGGCAAGCCAGCAACACCGTCCGCCATCAAAGTGCGCCCGTACACGTAGCGGCGCAGCACAACTGACACACACCGTCCGACGAAACACGTCCCGCCCGGCGTATAAATTACGATGCCGCAAACAAACAGCTCCCACGGCTAAGAGACACCGCACGTGAAAGAGAGGCGGTAACACGGACGCAGAGCACGGAAAACGAAGAAGCGGCATCCCGAGCATGAATCCAGCACTGCAGGCCCTCCCCATGCTTCTGCTGATGCACCACCAAGGACGCAACGTACCGCGGAGACGCAGGTAGGCACACACACAACAAGTGCACGCAAACAGCGCACACAGTGCAAGGGCGGAAAAAGCGGACAACCCCCACCAGCGCGTGTACACTACACATCCACCATTGCATCCACATATGACACACAGGCCAAATCCTAACATCGCGGAACACATGTGTACACACCACCTGGGACTAGGAACCAACCACCCCGTCACGGCCCCAAAGCGCCGATGACGCCGCCACACATGCGCACAACGCAGAGGCCAACCGCAGCGCCATGCATGCGTCGCACACAGACACAGGGACACAACCAAGCAGCACACACATCAGCCCCACCCCGAACGCACATGACACGTGACAGGCCGGCCACAGACATGTCCCCAACGCCCAAATCACGGACAACACCCAACGCCACACAACCGACGCACACATGTCAGTGAAGTCACGCAACAGCAGGACACACCCCAGTGTAACAAACATGGCGTAGCACACAGCGGCGGCAACACCAACTAGGAGAAGCAGGGCCCCTTCGGGAAGAGGAACGCCAGTACCACACTGAAAAACCCATACCACCCTGCACATATGAACAAGACATATAAAACGGAACACCAAAGAGCACGGGGACCGACAACAGGTGGCCCAAGAATAACATTCACACACAAGGCCCAACGCAGAGCGGAAAGGCAGCCTGCCGCCCACACAAGGGAGAGCAGACAGCACTGAATGACCTTCCATTCCAACACCGAAACCACAGCCCCACGACAGAAGCCGGTGAATACAGCCATTGTCCAAGAATAGACCAACACAGGCATGCCGAGGAGACCGACCACAGGGCAGATAGCGCATATCACAGAAGCACACAACGGACGGGGAAGAAAGAAGAAAACACTCCCCCATGTCGGCCACATGCAAGTTAATTGGAAGGAGTCACACAGCACTGACCTTGAACTGTCTGAGAAGCATGTGGGAAGAGGGCCTGTGTCCTCCAAACAAGCAAACAGAACACAAGTCCTGTCTCCCTACGACTACACAGAGCTCACAGCAACCTCGGAGCGTGCACATTGCAGACTGCACACACAGCCGGAGCACGCCACCACAACGCACCGCTGCGAAATGGCAACCGCAACACACCTACCCAACTACGACGAACAGCTCAAGCTGTACAAAACCAACCTGTTCCATACATTGGGATGCGATCTCCTGTCCCTGCTGAACGTAACTTACCGACTGACTTACCGCATCACATTGTTCAGCTGCGTCATGCCCGTCTTCTACTGTCGGAGGTGTACCTACCAGCATCCCGTCGAGATATGCCTCTCCAACCCGGCATGTCTGAAGGCGGACCTGCTACCACTACTCCTCCCTCTGGACGCACACGACAGGGCCTGCTCTGCCTATGGGGGCATGGCGTATGTGGCCAACATCGCACCCGCACTGAAATGGGACCACTGTGCCTCCACACGACGGATCATCGAGAACAGCTACATCGAATGTCACCCAGCATGCCCCATCATGGTCCTCCAAGGGACAACTTACGAACAACACCTTGACAGCCACCATCCGCTACATTGGCTGGCAAACATGTACACCACCAATGACATGGAAGCCCTGCTGGACGGCATCGCATACCTGACAACCTGTAAATACGTCGGACCACAACGCAGGTTCCCGAGTGACCTTTGATGTCCAACCCCGCACCCATGCTTAGCTTCCGCACGGACTGGCCAGTCACCACCACAACAGCCATACCAAACGACCGGCAACTGTAACCACACCATCAACGACATCGCCATGACATCGGATATGACCGGGACATGCACACTGTTCCCCATCACATCCAGGAACACCGCATGCATCGTGGGAGGCAGTGGCATGGGCTCTGTGTATCGCACCCACATGGACGGAACTGCACGAACCACCAGGACACGACATGGATCCAGCGCCCATGGACACACACACCGCTCAGTGGACATGAATAGGTCGCCTGGAGTCTGTGGGTGCTGCACCCCTCCCACCCCCGCCCCGGGAATCCCATACCAGGACCTTTGCATGGACGACAAGTGCATACAACAACAACACGACCCCAGTGACTGTGACATGTCCAGTAACCACCACAGTGCAACAACAAGTGGCACGCCGCTGCATGCACGCAAGCACATGCCCTGATATCATCTCACATGCACGCGTGCATGAGGAACAACCGCAGCAAACCTGTCACATGGAACTGAGATGGACTGTGCCCATGATGCCAAGCGGTCTGGTAGGCTACATGTATACCGTCTGTGTCAAAGTCCGCAGCTCCGCAGCTATACGTAAATGTACATTAGCACAGCCTTGGCCAAGCAGATGTCACTCTGAAGCCCACATCCCACATGCAACAGCCAATCACATGTAACCCCACACCCTATCCCATTTGCAATCATGCTCAGTATATCCTCAACATGTATTCCGCTGCCAGTAGTGTCCACTATACTGCATCACAGAGGACAGAAGACTCAATATAATGTTTGAAACCAAAACTGTCTCCGCTGACTCATTTCACAAGTACGAATGAGAGAGGATGAGAGTATGTGAAGTACACGGCAGTCGTGACATGACCATGTAGTCCACTGGTATTGGATGACAATGCAAATGAGTAGCACAACTGTGGAAGACACACATGTGCCGTGTGAAGTCGTATGGACGCAGTGCACAGGTGGGTGGGTGTGACGGGTAGATGCGCACATGCCAAGTTGGAGCACGCCGTGTTGGGAGGGGTCATGAACAGTACACCACCGCTTCCCTGGGCATAGTGAGAGGACACCTGTCGGGGGGAGTGAACACGTGTGTGCACAGCAGCCGGGAACACGTACATAGCGGTACCAGGCGCACACGTCAGCCCACCCTCCGTGGACAAGCAGGATCCTGTTGTGCGCCCGCCATGCCCCTTGACAAGGCACACACAGCCCCAGTCGACCAGGTGTAACCCCAACATAGTCAATCCGCACAGGCGATACAGGGCACGGGATGGCAGTGGAGCATGGTGTGTGAGAGGTCTCCTCGCGCTCCTCCTGGTCATATCACGCAGGCAATAGAACCTCAACATCTAGCATGGCAAAAAGTCAAATGGAAGTGTAGGGGGACGCACCACAGCACGAGCAGCACTGACGTCACGGGAGGTGGCTCGCACCATCCCATCCATTGCCCATCATACCAACCACGCCACATGCCATTGCGACTAAGTGCAAGCGCGTGCGCCACCACCCCCGAGCCCTCCCCAGAGAGGCCAAAGAGTGAATGTGTGGGCCACCAGTCACAGACGGACGCGGCCTGGCCGCAAGGGCAGCCACAGCCACTGGGTGTCGCAGGTGGCGGATCCGGAAGGCGAAGACTGTGATGCATAGTCCATGCAGGCCGGGTCTCCATTGGGGGCACCACGCAGGTGGACGGCGTCCCGCCACACATCATACCCTGAGACAGCCCACTCGTGCAACTGGACCCACACATACACTCCTTGCCCTCCCTGGTGCGAGCTTGGGGCTGCCTGTGCAAGCGCTAGCCTCGCAGGTGAGCATGCATATTGGGGGGCGAGGGAGGACATGAGGGCTGGGGCGAAGATGACCGTATCACTGTCAAGTAGTACAAGGGATGTCCCAGATGTGGAAAGGAAGAGACGTGTTCCGTGTGCACTGCAACTAGTCGCCAATCCAACTACCCCCCATGTCCGGAATGTAAGCCCGCACCTAGGCCCGCCCATCCGCCACATCGAATATACCACCAGCACAACAACCTTCCCATTCGAAACACTGACTGGGGGTGGCGACCAGTGAACAATCATGTGTAGCCTACCCACGCGTACATGTGGGCCCTCCATGATCCATGTCACCTGCGGCAAAGACATGACATGCGCAATGAGGGAAGTGAGGAGAGCTGTCCGCCCCACGCACAGAAGGTGCATCAGCTCCACAGACTCAGCAGCGAGTCCAGCAGGGGTCACATGTGCAGGGGCAGCGGTGCCTGGTGTGAAGGCACATGCATATAGTCAGCACATCGACCAATGTGTAGTCTGCCCACATCCACAGTCCATCATCATGCGGACATAGGAATTGAACACAGGGCAACACATCTTAGTAGGTGCACCCACCGTGACCAACAATGCGCAATCATCGACGTACCCGCCCTGTGCATGGCCCCCCACCCAACGGAGGCACATCCAGTGCCACCATCCCACACACACAAGCCTTCCACGGAACATGCTGTGTCCAATGGTCAGTACAGAGTCAGCGCCCATCTGGTGGATCCTGAACAGGAGACACATGCACACACATGCCAGCTCCCACTATGTACGTCTGCCACCTGGCACGTGCAATGTAACCTCTCACCTGTGACGTGTGACTGCAAGCACACAGCAGTCTTGGCATGGGGCTGTCCATGTGGACACCTGTCAATGTTTCGGGAGCTGTGATCCGTACAGTGCTGTACATAGGGTGCAGTGCTGACACCTACTACTGTCTCATTTCCCCTCGTGCCACAGGTCCCACTTGTATTGGCCGCTCAGCCCGTGCCCACATCGTCGTCGTCGTGTGCCATACTCATCCAGCCTCGGAAGCAGTTCCATGCTCAGCAGACACTCATGTCGCCGTGGCGTTGCCGCTTGACGAATATGCAGTCAGTCCCCATCAGCACGCCCCGCAAGTCATTGGGGCCTAGATCCCCATGTGCATGACCATGGCAGTGGTATGTCTCACTTGCCATTGCCATTGTTGGGAGACCTGTGTAAGTGTATTGTGGCCGTGCCGTCCCAGCTTGACAGCTGGGCTGTGGCACATGTGCTTGCTCAGTCATGTCAGTGATGTGTATGCGAAATTGCTATGTGTCGTGTTGCTTTGACATGTGTCCTCTGCCATTTTCCCCAGGCGGAGACCGAACATTGACCGCCCATACCAATTGCTGGCGGACATGGACGATACAGAGGTTATCAGGAAGTTTCGGCTGGACAGGCCAACCCTGCATCGACTGTGTGCCATGTTAGAGCCCCATCTCCGTCCCCGCAGGGTGTATCCGACTGCTGTCACCCCCACGGCTAAGGTGATGGCCGCCATGCATTTCTTCGCCACTGGGTCATTCCAGCACACAGTGGGCAGTGGAGGTGGGATGTCCCAGCCCATGTTCAGCAAGGTGCTGAGGGATGTACTGGCAGCCATGATGCTTTACCGGAACAGGTACATCCGCTTCCCCAGGGCTCGTGAATTGGCGGCAGTGAAGGGTGCATTCTATGCCCTTGGCAGAATCCCACACGTCGTGGGAGCCATTGACTGCACACATGTTGGCCTTGTCCCACCACAGGCCACTGAGCACCTGTACCGCAACAGGAAGCACACGCACTCCCTGAATGTGCAAGTGGTGTGCCTTGCGGACATGGTGATCACCCACGTGTGTGCCAAGTTTCCAGGCTCGGCCCATGACGCACACATAATGCGCAACAGCATCTTGCCACGACTGATGGCCAATCTGCAACAGGATCGTGGCTGTATTGTCGGTGAGTATGTGGAGTGGTGTAGCGTGCTTGTTGTGCGATGCTGTCCCCTGTCCAGTTGGAATAGCAACGGTTCTCTGTGTCCCTCACACCCAGGTGACTCTGCGTATCCGAATGGGGCATGGCTGCTCAGTCCATTGAGGAATCCTCGCACCCCAGCAGACGATCGATACAATGAGGCACATGGGAGGACCAGACGTGTGGTCGAGCGTACCTTTGGCCTCCTCAAGTCCAGGTTCAGGTGCCTGGACCGCACCGGGGTGCACTGGCGTACTCCCCACAGAAGGTGTGCCAGATAGTGGTGGCGTGCTGCATGCTGCACAATCTGGCCATTCGGAAGCAGATCCCCCTCATTGTGGATGACGGAGATCAACCAGGGCCCCAGCCCGCAGACCAGGACAGCTCGAGTGAGGAGGACAGCGGAGAGGAGGAAGCTGGGAATGTGCGGCAGCAGCTCATCGCCCGCTACTTCACTTGACGGTGAGTGTCCATGTACGACGGCTGATGTGGCTGTATCTGTGCAGGTGTGTGTGTGCTGTGTCAGGGTGGCCGTTTGTTCACTACGTGCTGTGTGTCAACGCTCCATGGCCAGGGTAGTATGCCACTGTCGGTGACTGTGGCATTGTGCCCTATTGCTCTGTGCGATGTGTGTACATTGCTTGTAGTTGTTGACATGTACTGTGTGATGGGTGTGTGACACACTCATTGAATGTGCTCCTGTTCTGTCTCCCACCCCTAGGTCCCTACAGGCCGTCCGGATTCCATTGCCATGCCACGCATCAGGTGCCTTTCCGCCCAAGGTGGCCGTTGTATTCCGTACAAATAAAACACAGGGCACAAACAGCAGTTAGTGAAAAAGGTGCATTTATTACAAACTGTGACATGTGATTGTGCGTAAGGTGATGACAAAAGTGGTGCGTGCAGTGACAATGAGCTGTCGGTCATGGCTGCGTGAAGCTCAGGGTGTACCCACTGGTTCTATGTCCATGGTCCAACACACACATGCCATCCAGCTGGCTGTGTGGAGTGGGATCGTAGAGCAAGTCAATGCAGTGGCTGGTCAAGGCAGGCTGGCGGAAGGCTGGCTGGCTGCCTCACTTGCGACTGGTGCGTGCGAAGTCCTCCCGGGAGACCTGTTTCCTCTTCGGACGGCCCCTTCCACGTTTGGGAGGGGGGGTGTGTGGTGGCGACCTGCTGGTGGTGGGTGAGGTGTGCTCACTGGCTGTGGTCGCAGGGGATGTGGACACTGCTGCCCGACCCTGCGCCCTAGCAGGTGGTGGCGGAGGTGGTGTTGCTGGCCTTGCCTGTGACCCCACCGCCACCACCAGCTGGCCCATGAGGTCCACGAGTTGACCTATACGGGCGTCCATGGACCTCAGCACCCCCAGCACCTCCCGCGTGTCTGAAGCAGACCTGACCCATTGTTCTTGGGCCTCCTCATAGGCCCCAAGGACTCTGGCCATTTGAGGCAGGGCATGGCTCCCAGGGGAGGCTGGCGTTTCCCTGACCCTGCTCCTCCTACCAGTCCTGCTGCCACCGGCCCTGCCCACTAGCCACATTGCATACCGCGGTCCTCGCTGTGGCTCCCAGGGTGGATCCAGTCGGCCGGGCCACCACCTGCGCTGGGGCTGGTGCCAGCGAAGACGTGGTGGTGGTGGTGGCGGTGGTGGTCGGTGCGGCGATGGTGGCGGTTGCGGCAGTGGTAGTGGCCGCAATGACCGTGGGTGTGGCCGCAATGACCGTGGGAGTGGCCGCAACGACAGTGGCAGCAGGGGGCTGGGACTGTTCAGCAGCCCTGGATGATGGGTTGGTGGGTAGGAGGGGTCCTGGGGAGCGGCTGGGCCCTGCCCCACCAGATGGGCCTGCTTGATGGTCCGTGTCCGAAGAGGAGGTCAGATCCTCCAGATCCGTGTGTCCTCGTTGGGGGCTTGTGGGCTGGCTGTGCTGGCTGCTGTCTCCATCCCCAGCATCCGTGAGTTCGTCACCTGTGGTGAGAATGGGATTTGTCATTGTGTTGCACCTGGCACAGTATGTATTTGTCGTCTGACATTGGCAGTTCGTGCAATCTCGTACATGGGTTTCCCGGAGGCGAGTGTGTGGCTGTGGCATCTGTAGTTGCGTGTGCTAGGCAATGGGACTGTGTGCTGTGCACATGTGGCATGGGACGGATTGGCCATGCCGATGGGTGTGTTGCTGTGCCCCTACTCATTGTGACTCTGGTGTATGCGGGCTCCTGGCCCATCCTGGGTCTGGTTTGTACTTTGCTTTTGGGGTTCATATGGAACGCTTAGGAACGCATATGGCAACATGGGGGCCATGCCCCAGATTCACATTTGGGAGGGGATATGCTTTTGGGGTACATGCTGTAAGCCATGGGTGCCGAACGTGACATGTGTTGTGGCAGCATGACAGTGCATGGTTTGAGGTGTGTGCATGCTTGACATGGCCTGCATATTTGCTGTCTGGTGTGATTACTGGGCATGGCATTGGACGCATCGTTATGAGTGAGTGTTGGTTGTGTGCCAGCCAACGTATTGCAGTTGTCCCATCTCCTTGGTGTGCGTGCTGCCCTGTGCCATGTGCATCACTGCAGTGCTCGGGGGGTGTGTCCCATGTTGTGTGTTGTTGCTCACAGTGTGTCGTGCGCTTCATTGACTTCTGGCACATGGTTGGTCATGGGCATGTGCCTTAGCGTGACTGCTGTATGTGTGGCAGCTGTGCGGATGACATGCCTTTCATGAGACTGGGGCTGACGGATGGGATGGATGGTATGTTGTATGTGCATGGTGTGTCTGTGTGTTTGATGGGTTCAGTGGTGTTCGTGTGCATTTCTGTTGTTCCGCTCTGTTGCGTCTAGTGTTGTTTGTCTTACATAGGCGTAGTTGTGGGGTGTGTGGTTGACAGGCAGTAGGGGCTACATGAACTGGACTTCAATGGTGTTTCGGTTGTGTGTGATGGGTTGCACAGTGGCTGCCGTGTGGTACTATGTTCAGTGTGGCTTGTGCATGCAGACGTGGCTCCTTGGGTGTTGCTGTGTTTGTGATGGGTCATGTGGGGTGTGAGTCTGTGGTTCATGTCCGTGTGCACATTGTTCACTTGTTCGTGACGGTGGGCGGTGCTGCGTGTTCGTCTGCTACGTGACATGTCCCATGTGTTGGTCGTGTTACGGCCCTCATGCCTCCAGTGATCCAGCCCTGTCCAGTTTCCCACCTGCAAGTTGTTCGGGCGTGCACTGTACTGGATGCCACATGGTTCTAAGCGGGGGTGCTCCATGTTGCAGGTCTGTGGGGGTGGGGGGGTGTTGTGGGTCGTAGTGGTGGCTGGACACCCACTGACACCGATTGCTGTGGACCGTGATGTCTACCTTTCGGCTGTCGTTGTGCACTGCGGTGGCTGACACGTGGCTGTGGGGTGTGGGGGATGCTCCTCCTTGCTGTACTGTGGGACTAGGGGCCTGGTGTGTTTTGTACTTGGGCTGTCCACCCTCCCACCCACTGCACTTTGTGTTCCTGCCACTTAACTGTTACTTGTCGGTTAGTGCAGCTATGGCGGACACATGGGTGTGGTGGGTGCTCGTTGTGGCGCTTCTGGCATATTTGGGGACCTGTTGGTGGTTACGTGGCTGGCTGAGTGTACACATGTCCCCACGCATCTTACAGTTGTTCTGTTTGGGCTGTGTGTGGTGGTGTCTGTTGCATGTGTGTGTGATGTGTTGTGTATTGTGTGCTGGACATGGGGGTGTTTGTCCCTGGGAGCTGTGGCATGGTGGTAGTGCATGTGAGTACATAGCGGTGTGCTGGTATACATTAGTTTGTACTTACCAGCCTCCACTCCCCTGCTAATCCGGCGAGGATCTCGGGATGGATGATGACTCGCACCTTCTCCTCCCACGCTTTGAAGGTCTTGAAGAGCGCGGGATTCCCTCCGCCAGTGACTGCAGCCAGCTCTCTGTTTTTGCCCTCCTTCTTCTTGACCAGGCTCTTGACGTCATTCCACCGTTTGTTTATTTCGACTCTGTTCCTGGGCAGGGTCCCGACTGCATTGACCTGGTCTACGATCCGGTTCCACATTCTGTTTCTGGTGGCTAGTGGTGTGTGCTGGACCATGTTCCCATAGATTTGTGGGTGCACCTTGATGATCTCGTCGACCATGACCGTCAGCTCCATGGGCGTGAACTTGGGCATTCTTTGTGGTGCCATGGTGTTTGTGGTGCTGGTGCGGTGTGTGTTGTGTAATGTGCAGGGGGTATGTGGTGCCGGTGTTTGGTGATGGTGGTGGTTGTGATGTGTGCGTTTCTGTGGTGTGCTGCTGTCCTTGCTGTGTCACTGTGTCCTCTCCTCTCCTCTCTGGTTTGCAATGTTGCAAGGGGTTGTGGTCTGTGGGAGTTCTGCTTTTGTACTTACCTATGTGGGTGTGTCCTCATGGTCTGTTGTTTTCAGGTGTGTTGTGTCTGGTGTTCTGGCCTTTGTAGTTTTTGTTTGTCCGGGGGGGTGTTTTCGGGATGTGTACTGTGCTTGTGTATTTGTGCGTGCCTTGCTGTGTGGACTTGTTGGCCATGTTGTGTGCTATTGGTTTTGTGAGCGGATGGTTTCTGTGCAGGGACGTGGGCGCCATGGCTTCTGCCGTGTCGATTCTCATCGGCGTTGTTTGCGCTGGCGGGCGGTATATTTGTGGTTTTTCCGCGCTCATGGCGGTGCGATCGTAATTTCACGTGCGGTGTGTCGGCCGTGAGGGCGGGCGGTTTTGTGTTCTCGGGCGTGTTTCCGTCCGTGGCGGGCGGTTTGACTCCGACTCGGACGATGGCGGGCGGTATTTAGTGTGATTTTTCCGCCGATGGCGGTTTTCGGTTTGTGTTATCGTAATGGCGTGGTCGGTGTTCAGACGGTGTATGCGGGCGGTATTTTGCCGATTCCATGCCTGGCGGATTTATTTACGCCGGGTATCGTAATGGGCCCCTTAGTGTCAAAAACTAGTTCCTAGACTGGAGAAGAAGTCATTAATAAAGGCCAAAGATTTAGTGGGAATTTTGCAAAGAGAAAGATATTTTTCCCAAAAAGTATTCGAAACGGTTCTCAAAATGACATACATTTAAAATTTTTAAGTAGGTGGAAATTATTACATGTTGAAGTTATTCTCTCCAAATCATTACAGGACCTCATTTTGTGGAGGGGGAAGACTTTTCCATTGCCGGTACGCGAACATATAAGAATAGAGCATAGGTGCGAAAGTGAGTGAAGACAATGGAGAATTTATCTATACAGAGGAGGAGAGAAAGATAGGAGGGGATGGAGACGGTTGGTGCCTTGGGGAGAAGATGAGCCTGTAAGTGACGAGAAGGAGGACCGACTTGGCACTCTAACTAAGAGGTTAAAAATGTAAAGATTAGAAGACAAGCTTTAAAAAGCTACATGGTCCAAGTCTTTCACAACACCCAACATGAATCAGACTTGCGCGTTCTCTCCTCCGCTTCAGAAAGGAGCTGAAAATACTTCTCTTCAAGAAGCCCCTCATCTGCCATTGGTAAGGATCCTACAGGCTCCGCCTGTCTCACGGGCTGCACTAAGAGACAGCACACCTTCCTCCAGACTCGTGCATGATTGTGAATTGCTCCACCCCCTACAAACGGTAGTAGTGTGTAAAGCTCACTATGGCTCCGCAGCCAGTCCAGTCACAAGTGTTGCAGGACTTGGGTCAAAAACGTGGTGATGGGCCCACCGGAGACTTCTTTGGTTTTTACCAGGTGTCATAAGCAAATGATTCTTAGTATGAAGAAATGTCCTCCATTGAAGAGAAATAACAGCGGCTACACCATCTAGTAGTATGGCCATGCAAACCGCCTCATTATTAATAAAAGGTAGCAAGCTTGCTTTAAATTATAAATAAGGCTTCCAGTTTTCCATTTTTACTGTTGTTTTACAGATAAATACAGACAGAAAACAATCAATTTCCTGTCTGTATTTATTTTTAAAAGTGGAAAAATACAGAAAATTGTGTTTTTGAGAGTGACTCTCCTTGTTGTCCTTCATGAATTCCAGACCAACTGCTGAGCAGATAGATACCATGGAGATTTAAAAACAAGATTGGATTCCCTTAAATACATGCATATGTTAACATATATTTGCATATAATGCTAATAGTTAACTGTGGGTGAAGGTTTTTGTTATATTTGGCTGCTTAATTTGCTAAAATGTGACGGGCATCAAACTATGAGTTCATGTTTATCAGTAAATTAAAAGTTAAAATATACCATTTTACGACTCCATTTTTCCTCAAAACATAAAATAAATATGGCTAAATACCGATAAAATGGCCAAAAATAAATATGGATACATACAGGCGGAAATGTTAAAAAAGTAAATACCATAAAACCGGGAGCTCCAATTATAAATCTATAAATAAAGTTTGGCTGGAGTGCGGTGCCCTAAAAATCATAGGCCATAATTCACCCATTGCCCTCCCATTGTTAGATCCCAGCCCATAAGTAGGTTCACACTCTATAAGTACCTATACATGCATGCATCCTTACCTGCACCGTGATATGAGTACTGTCCCCGGGCAGAGCGCCGCGCTCCCCTCCTTTCCTCCACTCTATGAACACCACAGGGAAAGAAGACACCTCACAGCCAAACATGACGTCATTTCCTTCCAGGCTCAAGATGTCACGAGGGGCCTTGACGATGACTGGAGCTTTAGAGGGCGGAAGTAAGAAAGAAATGACTCTTACAGAAGTAGTGTGGAAGCACCCCGAACATTCATTGTTAGGCCACCCCAAAACAATAAAAACCACACCAGCACACACGAGCCCCAGCTAAGGGTGGTTTTTGGGGGACCGGAGGATGGGGGGTGGCGGGGGCAGTGATGTATCCGGTCCAGGAACTGATTAATGTACAATACCACTTTGTTCTGTACCCATCACATATTGCAGTATAATTTGTACTTGGATGTTTACGACTGGGGCTACCGATCTGCTGGAATCCTCCGCAGCCTGAATCTATCATAATCTCCTCATTTCAAAGGAAAGAGGTTTTTTAATGTTTTGACTCAAATTGAAACTGTAAAATGCACCCTAACATAAAATATAGCAGTGTCTGCACGAGAAAACACAATCTAGCAAATCATCCTGCACCTCCGCCGTTTCTAAGCACTATAAAAAAAACTAAATGGCACTTCATTCATCAACCTTGAAAGGGAGGAAAGCTGAGTTGGGCTTGTCCGAGTTTGAACTCCTGGCCGGCAGATCACAGCAGAAATCAGCAGCAAGCATTGAACTCACTGAGCAACTATGTGGGTTCATTAAAAATGTTACCTCATTTGTAGGGAAGGGTATTATTTTAGGGTCTAAGCACAAATAAATGTAGAAATTGGGGTCCAATACTTTCTTAGAAAATTTCTCATGGTGACGAGTCACGGAATTTCCATTACTTGATTAGGAATCTTACAAAAAAACTAACATAACTATTTTATCGTCAGAAGCCTACTCAAGAGTTGGCTCTATCCTACATAACCACCATACTCAAACACCAATGTACAGCATCCCTGTGTTTGTAAACATTTATAATCTGAGTATATGTATGTATTCAGATATGCGTATTTCTTTGTACAAATATGTATATTAACTATGGTTTTCAAAATATATAGAATGTGCCTGATTCACAAAGGTAAACTGAGACGAAAGTCTAACTTTACGACTTTCGGTAATCACAATGGACATTTAAGAGTAGTAAAGTTAGACTTGTGTCTCAGTGAAACTTAAGTTTTGGTCTTAAGTTTAACTTAGACAAAAGTTGTACCTTATTTATCTATCACAATATGTAAATATTGTCACAACTATTTGGTCTACAGGTGTTGTATTCCTCTTAGGATGTCCGTATATAGGTTTTCCTGTATCATGTCCTTATATAGGCACAATTCGCCCTGCCCTTATATAGGCATAAAATCCCAGTCCTTATTTAGGCATTAAACCGTGCACTCCAAATACAGGCATGGTCCCCGACATCCGTCCACCCTAAACGTCACAACGAGTTCTTGAAGAACAGACCCTTAGGCTTCGGGAGTTTCCTAGCACAGGACTATTGATTTCTTCAAGGACTCATCTATTATGCATGAACCGTTATACCTTAGGGGTTCATTCATGACGTCTTCCGCTGTCCGACTCACGTCAATGCTAACATTGTGAGGTACCTCTCAGGTATAAATATACCTTCCCTAGCCCTTGTAAACTAGAGGAGACCTCGACTTCAGAGGAGCCCGTTTCCCGGCCTGACGCACTGAGAAGACGCTGTCATCCCTGCACGCAGAGAATCCAGCTTCCAGTGATCTGACTTCCCTTGCGGGGTGTTGGAGTTCGAGTTTGGAAAGAGATTCCCACCTCTCTCATTCTTAAGGTATGGAGATGACTAGAACCTAGAGGGACTCTTGGCATACTAGGCATACTAGACTTAACATACTCTTAGTATACTATAGTAAGGAATACTTCACCTACTTCATACCTCTCCCTACACCTAGGTTAGGTACATTGGGGTAGAACTAGCTTAGAAACGCATCGTATGAGTACTCGCATTTTTAGTCTATGTTATTTATGTAAATGAATATCTACTAAAGATCATGCTAGCGCAGTATTATTTATTTCTACTGCTTACACTGTACATTATTTATCTTGCATACTGTCTTGTGATCGTAACAGCACATTTTACTTATTCAAGAAACAAGACTGTTCAATAAATCTTTTATTGAAACGCCCGTCTATTCTTTCTGTGTAACTTTGAGGAAAACTAAGCATGCACGATTGAGCTGAGTGAAACGGTTATCTATTGTTTCCACGACTCTGGGACACGTTCTGATTCTAAAGGGAAACAAAGTGGTCATGTTTTGCGGCTGCCAGAAACTACTCCTTTCTTGTTGTCAAGGAGTTTCTAGTGGCCTCTGAGCTAGCTGGCACAAGTAACTAAGTTTAATATACTCGATAGGGAAATACCGACCTCAGTCCTATGTCAAGCCTATAGGATATATTATTCCAATGCGCAGAGCCTATTAGGGAAATAGGAGCTACACTACATGGCGCCCAACATTTGGTAAGGCGGTAATTCAACGCTAGATACTGAGTAACTCAGCCGTGCTTTTTCTTCTCAGACCCCTACCCATATACTCCAAAAGACGTCTGGAGTGGGCAGGGTTAGGTATCCACCACGGCTATTTAGGGAAACACCCTATATATTAGCTGTTTGGTTTGCTCAACATTGAAGGATACAGTGTTCCAAAATATTGTGCACCTTATCTTTGTTTCATTGAAACTTGTTCTACATTTTTTTCAAAATGGCTGGCTCCGACACTGAGACCGGAAACTGTGAAGTTACGGGTCAACCAGCATTAAGAGCTTTAAACATTACCGGTTTAGATGGAACCGAGGAGGGTGTTACAAACATCCCTCCAAACTTAAGAAGAGCCATCACTCTAAAACTTATAAAACACGGCCTACCACCAAGAGGCGGTAGAGCAGTTTTCGTGATAGAGGCACACGAATCCTTTCAGACAGAGGTATTCTATTCATGGGTAATATTTCCTGAATCCAATCCAGCTACACACATGTTTCACTTCTACAAAGAAGACGATCCACCAGAGGAATATATTCCTTTCGAGGATATTGAAATTCCACTAACATACCAGGAGCATCAGCTCTGGTTTAAAGGCGCCCTAAAACATCACAAATACATTACCAGGCTCGGTCCACTAGGTAGACCAGGAGCAACATGGCCGATTCTAGCCGGCTACACACCTCATCCTGACATTGAAGAGATGTCAGATGAGGAATTACTTACTCAACTTACAGAGTTAATAAAAATCTACAGACAATTGGTCCAATATGTCATGCGGACTTTCACAGTCCAACAACCATTAACCATTCCAAATCAAACCCCTCACCAGGGGACTACACTAAAAATTACACCACAGACTCTATACGCAGTCATGGGTAAAATGCCCACAAAACGTGAGCAAATTCCATTCTGGATAGCTCAAAAAATTACTCAAATCGAAGCAGTATTTCCAAATACTAGCCCGTATGAGAAACACAGAATCCTAACAATCAGTTTACCGATGGGGATCAAACCACAACTGGAAGACTGTACCACTTGGGGCTCAGTCTTTGCTGCCATCTACACTAAAACACATGGTATTCCGTCAATTGCGGTAATACCTGATGTCCTGAAACAAATTCAAAACGAATACGGGGCAGAGCCTGCTCTAAATTTAGGTATGAAATTACTGAAAAATTTCGACCAGGTCTCAACAATAATATTATCTAATATTAAAGGGGAGGCAGCAGCAGTAGCGATCTGCCAAAAATTAAGGGAATTTGATGTTACAGAACATCAAACTGAGCTACCCAGAATTATAGAACAATCTTATGCAGAATTAGGCAGAGATAGTTTGGGTGGAAGGCCAGTGAAACCAAAACTATCTGAAAGTCCTGAGAAGGACTCTATTAAACAAACTCCTACATCTTCTAAAAAGAAGTGGGAGTCTACTAAACAAAAATCAAACGAGAAACGTTCTCAATCCCGAGGTAGGTCTCCTCAAAAGGAGCCCTCCGAAAGGAGGTATAACCTCAGGAATAGGGATAATTTGAGAAAACCTGACAGGTATCAAGGTACTGATACACGTTCCTCTCGTACCTTTCAGATCTCGTCAAGGACTTCGGAAAGAAGAGGACGATCAGAAAATAGAGAAGAACGCGTGAAATCCAAAGAAGATAAACACGCTCCAAAAAATAAAACAAAACCTCAATTCTCCAAAAAGAAAGTAGCAGGTCTGAAGATCAGACATGCCGAGAATACTGAGAACACAACTCAAGAACGGAGAATGGGCCCAGACAATGCTGGACAGTGCAGCAGAAGTCACAATAGTTCGCCAGAACCTGAAGGAACTTCTGGAGATAGTGGACTTGAATGAGTACATTACAGTTGAGACTGTAGACACCAGGGTTAGTACTCCACAAAGGTTATATGAAATAAGACTCCAAATGGAGGGAGACATAGCTAGACAGGTGAAAGCACTCATTTGGGAAAAACTTTCAAGGGGCTATGACATACTTCTAGCAGAAAAAGACTGGCCACCACAATTTGTCAGGGGGTGCCCACATGGCGAGGACATTATTATGCCTGCCTTCTCCAACCATATTCCAATACATCTAAAATATACTTATGCCAGGAAATGGGCAGTAGCCCAGGCCCCAGCATTATATAAAAATCATGTAGGATGGGATGAGGACTCACCTCACCATAAAATAAATCTGAAACATGAACCAACTGCACAAAGGCAGTACCCAATAAAGCAAGAAGCTAAAAACAGGTCAGGGAGATCTTAGATCAACTTGAATACCAAGGGGTGATTGAAACATGCACCTCCTCAATGAACAATCCTTTGTTTCCTGTCTCCAAACCAGACAACACCTATCATCTAGTTTTGGATTACAGACACTTAAACACTTGTTGTAAAACATTTGCAGTGCAAAATGCACATAGCACAGCATTAATGAATAACATTGTGTGTAAAAAATATAAAACCACATTGGACATCTCAAATGGTTTCTTTTGTCAAAACATAGCACCTGAAAGGAGGTACTTAACAGCATTCTCCATAATGGGGACCCAGCGTCAATTTTGTCGACTCCCACAAGGGTTCAAGAACAGCCCGGGGTTATTCTCAGCGAGAGTAACAGAGTTACTACAAATTTATGACAATGAGGCATTGTCCTATGTCGATGACATCTATCTGACGGATGATGACCTGGACAAACACTTGAACAGGGTAAGCACCATTATACTGGGCTTCGCCTCTGAGGGCTACAAGTTCAACTTTAAAAAGTCCCGAATTGCCCATCTCAATGTCCTATTTCTAGGATATGAGCTTTCAACTGAAGGCAAGAGCTTGGCAGCTAACTTTTTAGAAAAGTGTGCGCTGCTCCAACCTCCAAAAACGCTAAAAACTTACAATCCATCCTGGGTTTTCTAAACTTTGGAAGAACATACATTCTAAACTACGCAGAAAGGGTTAAACCTCTTTACGCATTAATCAAACCTGATTTTTCAATCAAAAATTGGACACAAGAACACACAGAAATCTTGCGTTCACTACAGGCTAACATGTTAGCAACAAATCACTTACAAACACGCGTAAGTCAACGCAACCTGGTGATCCAAATAATTTCGGGTCAATGCGGATTCACCTACTTAACATTTAATGAGGGTGAAAAAATACCAATCGCATACAAATCTCATTTGTACACACAAGCGGAAATGCGCTTCACTTCAACAGAAAAAATTCTGACAGCAGTTCAAACCGCTGTAGCAAAAGAAAGAGCCCTAGCACAAGGGAAACGCATTATTGTCGTCACCCCAGTACCAGCTTTAGAAGCGGTCACAAAAGCAAGCATTCCAAATGCTAAAGCATTACATCCAAGATGGATACAGTGGGTTAATTCTCTTGCTGCAACAGATGTTGAATATGTTTTTGATCCAGATTTAAAAACACAAGCATTCCTGCAATATGAACAAGAATGTCCTCTGCCCACTGAAATTCTGCCTCTCGATCAGTACGAATTCATAATTTACACTGACGGATCCGCACAACCCGCAACAGGGGTAAGCAAGCTTACAGTGCAGCGTGTGCAATCGTTAAAGGTCGCATGCGAGATGGCATCTTCGGACCTATGGTCACAAAAACTCAATCTCTAGGAGATTGTACAGCTCAGCGAGCTGAACTACAAGCATTCAAACTGGCACTTGAAAGTACAGATCGAGAATTCCCCACACTGATAGTGTGCGATTCCTTTTACTGTGTTCAGTCATATAATGAATATATACAAAACTGGCTTGAAAATGGATTCAAAGATGCGAAAGGTGGCACAATAAAGAATAAAACGCTTTGGGAACAAGTAGTTCAGTTGAAAAACGAACTACCAAAGGCTCACGTGATCCACACACTGAGTCATCAACGTGATGGCGTTCACGTTGCAGGGAATTCATTGGCTGACGAAGCCGCAAAGGGGACTGTTCAGACAGCTTCCGTAGCTGCGATCACTCGTTTAAAAACAAAAATAGACAGTGAGATAATGTTGGCTGTCAATGCTATAAGCAAAGGCAGTGGTGCAGCGTTACCAAAAATGTTTCCACTCAAGTACTCTTATTAATTGATGCGAACAACGTTCCTTTTGCTCGAATCCCTGGAGTGGGGGATAGGGTAATTCCAAACATGGAACGTAGATTAGGACTAATCCTAACAGCACACGAAGGGATAGCTTCTGCCCATGCAGGTGTTTCTGCAACAGTATCTTTACTCAAGCAAAGATATTGGTGGCCTGGCATTCGAAAACAAACAAAGAACTATGTTTTAGAATGTGATATATGCCAACAGATGAAAGTCTCCACAGTGAAACGCCCTGCGCAGACACCCCTGTTAATTTCAGACAAACCATTAGCTCGTGTTTACCTGGACCACTGCGGTCCCTTGCAAAGGGACGGTAACTATAAGTATATCATGGTTGCAGTGGATTCATGATCTAGGTTCCTATGGATATGGCCTCAGCGCTCGGCTGATGCTCGAACTGTTATAAAAGATTTGCGAGTCTTAATCGGCACATACGCAATAGGCACGCTACATTCTGACCAGGGCCCTGTGTTTAGCTCTCGGGCTTACAAAGAAGCCATGGCCAGTCTGGGCGTTGCATTGCGGTACTCCTCTCCATTCCATCCTGAGGGAAATTCGGTTGTGGAAAGGAAAAACCGGGACATAAAGCAGTCTATAACAGCTAGGGTATTAGGTTCGGGTGATGGGTGGGTCAAACATCTTTATGGGGTCCAACGCTCATTAAATAACTTGCCAAGAAGTTCTCTGGGGGGGGTCACTCCATATGAGGTCCTATTTGGGACAAGAATGTGGGTACCAGACCTCGATCACGTAGGCACAGTGGTGGAAAATAAACCGTTTGATATCAAAGATCGTTTGGCTGTTTTACAGGAACTCAATAAACTGAGATCGAAACAAAGCAACGTATTCCTGCAGCCAACCACCACTGGGGAAAAACCGGCGATCCCAGCAAGGCCTGTCTGGATTCCAAAAGTTGGGGATCTAGTCAGAGAAAAGATTGCGGACAAAAAGGAATTTGGACCTTCTTACAGACAACCAGTACCTGTCCTAGCAGTTCAAGGAACAAGAACAGTACTTCTGCCGCCCCTTGCTGGAAGAAAGGAGAAAAGATTTGTGTCCATCGACCTCATCAAACCACAGTATGTGGCCAATACTAAATAGTAGGCCTCGTGGACTCCGACCTAGTAGCAGACGCACTCCTCTCGCTACTATCCAAGAGGTTCAGACTGAAAGACTGATAACCATCGAGAATTCAGCAGTAACAGATGAAGGACTGAGCAACAATGCAATGGAACTCATCCCTCTTGAAAATCAAGTAACAGTTCGTCCAAATACACCTGTCTACACCAATGTAGCAAGTGATCAACTGGTTCCAGCGATTTCTACAAATCCTGATGCAATTTCAACAATTGACAGAACTGCTTCTGGCTATTTCATTAACTTTGATACGTTCTCAGAAGATCCGAGTGAACCTGAAACGACGCCAGCATCATTAAAATTCAAGCAGCAAGTACAAGACTTTCTTCACTTTCTGAAAACAACTTATCTGGTTTCACCATGGATTGAACTCTGGATTCTTTCTGGAATATTTTTTTTCCTGCTTTGGCTAGCTTTGGTTATGACTATGAGCGTGCTTATGAATGGCAGATACATCCATGTGAACACTGAAAGAAAAGATGTGAACTTACTTTTGAAACCTCATAAATCTTCCCATCGTGAAGCAAGAGACTTGTCAACAGTGAACATCACAGCCATTCCTATACAGGATGGTATAGTGTGGGACAAAACAGAATTTGATATTTTTGGCCCGACGGAACAATTGAACATTCCACATTTGTTTAAAATTTCACTAAGTGATCTCATTTCGTCTAGTACCTATTCTGATGATTGGGACTTTGAGACTGTAAACGACATAATGTTTGACCTAGAAAAATCTGCTGCATTTTCTAAAAATTAATATTTAGAGGGTTCATCAGACTATGAACAGCTGTATTGCTATAACCACTATGGTCATCAATATTTGCATAAATCTGCAACACCTAGAAATGTGTTTATGTTTAACCAATGGGAGCATTGTCCTACACCACCAAAAGGTAGTTCAAAAACATTTGTCAACAAGTTTCCATATTTTTCAGGTTATAATACATCTGATCCAGAAACGTTTTACTATAAAAATGTAAACAAAACAGGACTGAAAATTATGTTAATAAATACAAAACAGATTTACTCTGCAGCATTTATTGCCCAACTGTCTAGACAAGGTTTCGACTTATGGAAGGACACAATAGTCACTAAAACTGTCTGGGGTACTAAAGATTGGCAAGTGCAGGGGATAGAAGCTTTATTTAGAGCCTGTATCATCCCTGAACAAATAATGTTTTTGAATGAAACTGTCCAACAAACATCTTGTCTTGGACTAGTGTTACAGTTAAATGAAAGATACGTAGTCCAGTGATGTAGTTCAGGATCACAGCTTTATTCTTCAGATAGGATCCATATTAAGTCTCATGCTAGGCCTCATACAATGCCCCACCAGGAGCAGCCTCCTGCCGCTCAGCCCTTCCACACCAACTGATTCCTTCTTCCACTCAAACACTCTCAACATTCTGATGACATCACATAGACTGAGCAGCAAGGCAAAGGGCAACAATAAAGGGGATGCATTAATCACTTGCTAGATTACAACACATCCCCCCCTCATTAAAATTGTAAAAATACCAGCATGCAAGATCATAGTACATACATGCTTGTAAAAATACCAGCATGCAAGATCATAGTACATACATGCAAGATCACAGTACATACATGCAATATGACTAAAAAAACAAATGTGCGGAGGTGGACATACACATACGAAAAGTCAAGAGCTTCAAGAATAACATCAAACTTAAAAACATCGTCAAACACCACATCCCCATCCCATTTAGAAAAGACGAGAGAAACACAAAAGCGTTGTATTCTCCAAATCACACGCCTAAACTCCAAGGCGTTACACTCTAAGGGTAATTTTACAACCCCTAAACACAGGGTACTACGTAAACCCCAACCAAAACCAACGGTAAATCCAGAGAAGCTTCGGAGTCTTCTCATATTCCCAAACAGTGAGAAACCATATACTCTCATATCAACCACAGGGTAAAGACACAAATTGCCTACAGGGTGACGAACCTATGTCAACCCACAACCAAGAACAGCGGCAGGACTAGGGACAACCCTCTACTGCACACCCTCGCAGGACTAGGGACACCACAGAACTCCCCCTACTGCACACACACAACTGCGCTGCGTACACTTGCAGGACAATTGCTTACAGGGTGACGTTCCTATGTCAACCCACAACCAAGAACAGCGGCAGGACTAGGGACAACCCTCTACTGCACACCCTCGCAGGACTAGGGACACCACAGAACTCCCCCTACTGCACACACACAACTGCGTTGCGTACACTTGCAGGACAAATTGCTTACAGGGTGACGAACCTATGTCAACCCACAACCAAGAACAGCGGCAGGACTAGGGACACCACAGAACTCCCCCTACTGCACACACACAACTGCGCTGCATACACTTGCGGGACACATTGCCTACAGGGTGACGAACCTGTGTCAACCCACAACCAAGAACAGCGGCAGGACTAGGGACACGGACACCACAGGACTCCCCTACTGCACACACACAACAATAATCAGGGCTACAACAACAATCAGGGCTACAACATCAGGTACCAGTGAAAGGTACAATAATCACATAAGACACACATGAAATAAAACCAAAAGAAAGTCTAATACTCCGGTGAGCGATCTCTCACCCGAGGTCCTCACCAAAAGTTCCACATAACTGTCCACATCCTAAGCGGTGTAGCACAGCGACTCCATCTTGGTTAGCGCTGCTAGGCCTTCAACTAGCTGATGTGCCAAAATGTCGAACGAGGTTTACAATCGCTAGCGTTCCCATTAACTAAGAAAAAAAAAAATTCAATTAACTTTATTGTACCGTGGTTGGCAGAAAACCCTCGTAAGCAGTGCAGGAAACATCATACAGGGTCCAACTAAAAGATGGCGGCACGTCTGTGACGCCGAGCCGGATGGCTCACGGCACGTCCTTACAGCAGAGCGTCCTGGCAGCACAGGAGATTGGAACCGAAGGTGCCACGGACGAGAATCGCGTCAACATGGGTTGCACGCGCGCACAAGCTCGCTCTTGGTAACTGCCACAAGCAATCCAAACGATGCGGTAAGGGGCACTTATTTTCGACAATATTTGTCCGGGGCTAAATTTGACGGTCCGGTGATATCGGGGCCAAGTGCAAATCAACTAAACACCAACCCAGTTAACTCCGGGGCTCGACATATGCCCCCGATCACCACACCATGCAGGGGATAGGTCTAAGCAACAGATGCCACAGACACAGAGGGTTCAGAGACATCACCATCCACCGTATTATCAAAACAGCAACATTTCAGGAAGGATGTCAGTTTCCTCAGCATATTTCATAACCTTGTAAATTGTGTTTAAATTTAGGCGGGCAGCAGGAACAAACACAAGTCCAAAAGTACAGTACACTCTAGTACAGGCAACACAATGCAGGTTACAGTAGGTTACAGCAGGCCAATGTAGGGAAAAATGAAGCAAAATTCTTCCAAGGCAGCAGGCAGGCAAACAGAAACTGGCAGGCTTAAGTTGTGGGCGACCGATGACAGGGTCACTGGTGGGGCATTAGGGGTGCAGGGGTGCCAGGTTTCTTCAAATCCACGGGTTGTAATTTCACTTACTTGAAGTTCCTTTAGTTTCTTTAGTTTTAAAAATCCATTTTCCATTGAAATAGCACGCAGGTTCTTTAAAATCGTCGCCAGTGTTACAGTTAAATGAAAGATACGTAGTCCAGTGATGTAGTTCAGGATCACAGCTTTATTCTTCAGATAGGATCCATATTAAGTCTCATGCTAGGCCTCATACAATGCCCCACCAGGAGCAGCCTCCTGCCGCTCAGCCCTTCCACACCAACTGATTCCTTCTTCCACTCAAACACTCTCAACATTCTGATGACATCACATAGACTGAGCAGCAAGGCAAAGGGCAACAATAAAGGGGATGCATTAATCACTTGCTAGATTACAACAACTAGCTAAGATCAAAGAGATGAAAACACCTTCTGTACCAACACCTGCAAGTGATAACAATACACAGGCAGCGGTGACAGTTGACACAATACTACAACTCAACAGATCTAATCCTGATTGGAGAAAATGGTTGATCTGGCCCACAGACACAAACAACTGTCAGGAAAGATTCCTGAATAAAACTCAGGGCTTTACTATTCATAGGCCAGACCCAAGATACGTCCAAAGACAGCATCCGGGGGTAGTAACAACATTTAGGGGCCGATTCCGATCTCGGCCGGTAGGGCACCGAATCGGATTCGGCTTTACCGGATCTGATTCGGAGCCCTATTTCCCGACCGAGTCGTACGTGCATCCGGGCGAGCGAGTACGATGCGTGCGCTCGCGAAATCTCCAACCGACTCGTCCGCAGGACCGGACCGCTCCGACCGACTCGCACGGGGACGACTCGCACCGCGCAATGGAGACGTTCCCTGGCCGGGTAAGGACGATGCGCACCTCGACCGCTCCGACCGACTCGCGCAGTCCGGCTCCAAGGAGCTGTCGGAGCCGCACTTTGGGGGTCCGTGCGGACCCCCCTGTAAGCGTAGCCGCGCGAGTCGCACAAAGGGGGGACCCATGGGTCCCCCCTACACGTGCATGTATGGCGCGACCCGCATCGATGCGAACCCGCTGTAGGGGGCGCCCTTGTTCGCGTCGTGCCCATTGAGTCAATGGGAGCCCGTGTACACGTCGTACGACTGGCTCCCATTGACTTCAATGGGAGTCCGACCGAATCGAGTCCGATAGCATACGTGCGCATCGTACTCGTTCAGTCGGGCTGCTAGGGTCCGATTCGGTTGGAAATCTCTCTGGGTCCGGCTCGGTCGGGGAGATTTCCGGCCTGAATCGGAATCGGCCCCATAGTGTAGGAAAATTATGCCTCGATTGGCTGCATAAATCTACACTACAGGATGTGAAACAACACTTATCCTTACTTAAAGAGGACGCAGACCTTAGCGAATTCTTTCTTGGACCAAGAAAACCGTGTCAAAAACGTTTCATATATGCCGGCATTTATGCTGCCTATAATGAAGCATGGAAAGTGTCACAGATAGAGGCTGCAGAACGAATACGTGAACTTGATCGTATTAATTTAGAGAAAACCCTCTCTGTAGTCGACAATGGGTTAACAACTTTGTCCTCCAGAATATATTCACTGGACGGCATTGTATCCTCTGCTATCGACATACTGGAACAAGATTTGGCGATGTTACAACAAGGCCAGTCTCAATTACGTTCTATTGTGTTATTAAGCTGGACGCAGCAATCTTTGCGAGCGGGCTATGTGCCTTGGCGTTTTATCAACACAACGGCTCTGTTTGCAGAATACAATCTCACTGATAAACAGATCGAACTGGCACAAAGAGGAGCAAAGTATACAGTGCTGCGCATTGAAAAACTGGAAAACTTACCATTCACAGTGGCAGAAAAACCAGCTACAGAATGGCTTATTCATGGCAAAATCACACTACCTGTGACTACTTTTCAGTGCAAGCAGGCAAATATGAAAGGTTGGGTAAGGAATACATCAAGACATCTTGGAATTTACCATACACATATAGATGTTGGAGTGGGGATCGTGAAGTGTTTCTGAGCGGTACACACTGTAAAAATGCACTGAGCGGTTCACTGATATGTCAGGACATTTCTTTACACGGGGCTTGAAATGGTTCTGTGGCAAATTTGTCTTGCCACCAACAGGGTACACCAGCTGCTGTGATTAATCCAACGTTTGGACAACTTTCTAATGGGAGTTACCTCATGTTGAATGATCAGAGTTGCTGTGGCATGTTGCCAGGCATCCCATATCTAGTAACGGTGAACTCCAGGGTCACTTGCTGTATGCAAGTATTGTTTGCCCCAATAGACACAGTCAGGGAGTCGCCTTTGTGGCCTTCGTTGAACGTCTCATTTTATAAGATTTGATACTTTAAGCAGAATGAAAGCCATGCTTTTACAACAAACAGTGCCTTTGACCTCGGCCAAAGAAACCTATGATCTACAAGTAGCAAGGACTTCGGCTGAGATACAGTCTTTAATACGTACAAACTGCCCTATACATTTCGTAGAAATGATAGCACGTATCTTCAACATGTCTGATACAAGTGGAATTGTACATGTATTTAAGAGCATCTGTTCCGGCCTGTTAACACCTTTCCAGGCAATACTCGGAATCATCCCAAACTTTGCACATTCGGTGTTTGGTGGCATACCATTAATTCTAGCACTTGTTGCCGGAATTCTATTTCTCTTCCTGCTATTACGCTATGGCCAGCCTATTCGCAGACATCACTCCGAGCGAAATGGAGAAAGCTCTCCTTGAACGAAAGTGCCGTGAGCGAATAGTACAGCTTTGGGCATGAATCGTCTACGGGAACTTAATACCACGTGGTTCCTGTCGTTCAGACCAATCTGGCAAGATTGCATCTTACCTGTTCTACGATGCCTGCTATGCGGTGAAGAATGCGTGTTGGACACCTGTCTAACATTTCCATCAGATACGCCAACGGATATCGATACTCTGCTGGACCCGATAACGGCCCATGGTCTGTGTTGTCCCCAGAGGCTACCAATCCTGGTGATGGCATTCATTGAGATCTCACAGACGCTTCCGGATGCTGCTGAGGTACGAGAAAGATCTACAGACACACAGGTAACAACGGACGCAAACATTGCTGCGGCATCCTATGCTGAAAGCGATGCTTCACATCTCTGTGCAATTAATCTACTACACGAGGTGTTCCGAATGTCACCAGCTACAGTGGACGATATTTTGTCTACAGAAATAGATGATCTCATGTTTCACACCAGACCCGTACACTGACTCTGATTCAGCCCACAGTGTTCCAGAGATGCAGTAACAATTTGGCCTTCATATTTCAAAAACTTGGAATTTTTCCCAAATTGAACTTTTTCCCATTTTTTCAAATCAAATGGCACAACAATCTGCTTGAAGTAGAACTATTCTTATAGTACGGACTTCGCAGGGACTTCCTCAGACACTTTATCATTGTGTTAGTCTAAAAAGTTCATTAATTTCCATGACATGAAATGATTTTGATTTTGTACAACTTGTCGATCATTTTTTTGTCACATGTAAATATTACTGCTTATTTCATTCAAATTGCATTTTATTTTCAAATATATGCCTGAAATGAAAAGCGATGCTTAAAATGTACAGTACTTTTTGCATACTAATAGGTTTTTTAAATGCTTTTAAGAAATATTTTAGCAATATGCGGTACTCCATTTTATGTTTAGCATTTTAAATGTTTAGCATTTATGTTATTATCGTACACACGAAAGTGGAGTGGGTGTTGTATTCCTCTTAGGATGTCCGTATATAGGTTTTCCTGTATCATGTCCTTATATAGGCACAATTCGCCCTGCCCTTATATAGGCATACAATCCCAGTCCTTATTTAGGCATTAAACTGTGCACTCCAAATACAGGCATGGTCCCCGACATCTGTCCACCCTAAACGTCACAATGAGTTCTTGAAGAACAGACCCTTAGGCTTCGGGAGGTTCCCTAGCACAGGACTATTGATTTCTTCAAGGACTCATCTATTATGCATGAACCGTTATACCTTAGGGGTTCATTCATGACGTCTTCCGCTGTCCGACTCACGTCAATGCTAACATTGTGAGGTACCTCTCAGGTATAAATATACCTTCCCTAGCCCTTGTAAACTAGAGGAGACCTCGACTTCAGAGGAGCCCGTTTCCCAGCCTGACGCACTGAGAAGACGCTGTCATCCCTGCACGCAGAGAGTCCAGCTTCCAGTGATCTGACTTCCCTTGCGGGGTGTTGGAGTTCGAGTTTGGAAAGAGATTCCCACCTCTCTCATTCTTAAGGTATGGAGCTGACTAGAACCTAGAGGGACTCTTGGCATACTAGGCATACTAGACTTAACATACTCTTAGTATACTATAGTAAGGAATACTTCACCTACTTCATACCTCTCCCTACACCTAGGTTAGGTTAGGTACATTGGGGTAGAACTAGCTTAGAAACGCATCGTATGAGTACTCGCATTTTTAGTCTATGTTATTTATGTAAATGAATATCTACTAAAGATCATGCTAGCGCAGTATTATTTATTTCTACTGCTTACACTGTACATTATTTATCTTGCATACTGTCTTGTGATCGTAACAGCACATTTTACTTATACAAGAAACAAGACTGTTCAATAAATCTTTTATTGAAACGCCCGTCTATTCTTTCTGTGTAACTTTGAGGAAAACTAAGTATGCACGATTGAGCTGAGTGAAACGGTTATCTATTGTTTCCACGACTCTGGGACACGTTCTGATTCTAAAGGGAAACAAAGTGGTCATGTTTTGCGGCTGCCAGAAACTACTCCCTTTTGTTGTCAAGGAGTTTCTAGTGGCCTCTGAGCTAGCTGGCACAAGTAATTAAGTTTAATATACTCGATAGGGACATACCGACCTCAGTCCTATGTCAAGCCTATAGGATATATTATTCCAATGCGCAGAGCCTATTAGGGAAATAGGAGCTACACTACACAGGTGCTTCACTGTTGAAATATTAAGGAAAAGATCAAACAAACAAAAAAAAGTTATAAAAATTCACAAATGAATTAACTTCAAGTACAGCAACACTTGAAAGTCTGAGTTTATACTTAACTCATATTTCCCTATATTGATCCACCACTAATCCTTTTTGGGTTCTGGAGTAGCGTGCTACTCACCAAAAAGAGCTTTGACGCCTCATCACGGGTAGTAAGTACTATATCAATAGAATTACGATAATTGCAGACGTGTGCTGTAATATTATTTCCGCACATTTATAGGCGTAGCCCCGTGCTCTCAATGAGCATCTATTTAGGAAACTGAACATCAATTGTAGATGCAAAGAATCCACAGATGTAAAACAGACGGATTCATTCAAAGCAAGGTCAGCCCAGGAAAAGTAGATACCTGCACGGTGTAAAGAAAAGAGGGCACACCTTGGCATTTCCAGATCTCCACTGAGAAGCATGTGAAAGTAGCACCTCAGGTGGTGTATCTACAGCGCAGTCTCCTCCGTCCTTACCTCAGCGTTGGCTGTGGACACTCAGTTAAGACACTAGCTGGATCTCAGTACCGGAGGGTATGTCCTCCACAGGGTATGAAAATGGCTGCCTGTCGTCCCCTCAACCCCAAATAAGTCTGTGTGGTGCAGGCGGCGATTCATTCCAATTCACCAATAAAACGAATGCGAAGACGGTATTCGCCATTCTTCGCCTTCAATATAACGCGGGTCACGTCTCCAAATGACAACAGTGATCCTAAAGTGAATCTTGGTCTTTCCCATATGGCCAGACAGGGGGATTTGTGTCTTAAAGGTGCTGCAGTCAGAGCTAAACAAGCCAAGGCCTTCCCAATTGCACATATGTGCACGAGCCTGTAAGGCCTCGAGGTGCTATTCTCAAGTAGGACATGCGAGGGAGAGAAGAGTGTTAATTCAAGCAATGTGCAGGGTGTTAGGATCCAGACCTGGCTATTCAGGGGGATTTTACACAGTGCTATGAAATCCATCTTCCCTACCAGTGAATCATAAACCCTCAAGGCACAGTGAAGCCTCACATGCTGAGACCCTACCTAGATATCTAGATGTTGGATTGTTCTCGGCACTAGTGCAACGTTTCTGTAGTATGGCCCCTGGAATGTGCTTGCTATCAGGTCCCCACCACACTGTGCCACCAACACTCCACATGCAAGACTCACTTTTTGTGTAGTACGTTTTCTTCTGTGTCTCAAACGTTTTATCAGTGCTTTCAAGCCCTAATTATATTCAATGGGGTTTTGTAAGGTGTATTGTGCGTCCATAAGTGGGTACCTGCTTGCACTATAAATAAATCAAGTTAAATTAAATGATTTGAACTGTAATAATACATTAACCGAGCACTGCTATACAGATGAATTTAACTGTTAAAAAAGACAAAGTGACTGTGTATTATTTTTTCTCGCCAGCACCATATTTGTTCGTCCATCTCCTCTTCTCAGGATAGTTGCCCGCTTGTGAGATTAATTATGTCTCTGAACCTGGATTCAAAAGAGCTCCCCCCCTTCTACCTGCCATATTCTGATTTTCATGGCTAATAAAGTTTCATTTCCAAAAATCCAAACTCTGCATTGAGAAGCATCAGAACACTGTGCAGTAAAACGCATTAAGTAGTGCTGAACACAGCACAATTTAATAAAACAAAACAATAAAATAAACTGCATTATGCATTATGCATTATGCTGGACTCATGCAAAAAGAAGCAAGAAAACACTGAATATCTCTATTTAGATGCTGAAAAGGCGTTTGACCTGGTGGGATGGAAGTTTCTGTTCAGAGTTTTGGAAACAATGGTCTTCGTTGCCCAGATAGATGGGTCAATCGCCAGTGAGTACATGGGCTCCTCTGCCTCGCTAGTGTTGAACGGGAGAGTCACTGAGCCAGTAGCAATAACCAGGTGCACCAGGCAGGGCGGTCCCCTCTCACCTCTACTATTCATTGAACCTTCAACATGTGATCTGGGAAAGAATGAGGCAATTAAAGTGGCAATTCTTGGTGCCTCACCGTTGCGCTTGTCCTCGGATGGTCCAGTAATGTCTCTTCAATCTAATATTAGAGTAATGGATTATCGCTTTGATTTAATAGCGTGTTTCACTCCCTTTCGTTTTACCTTAAAACCACCAGCAAAACTGACATTTTACTCTTAAATACAGATGTACAATCCCTTCCTCATCTTTTGCAAATAAAGTATAAAAGAAAACCAATATGCTCTTTAAGGATCAAAAAAGATTTATATACAGTAAAGGTTATCCCTCCAATGGCTACTTGCTGAAAGTTTCAAAAAGCGTGAAAGTGCCCCATTGAGTGTTTTATTTTGAGTGGTGGCATAACTTGGGCAGCGTTTTGGTGTGCAGTAGAGCAGCAGATTCACCAGATGGCCAGAAATCTAAGCAGTTTTTTCCACAGCAGCGTCAAATCATGAATCAGAAGGAACTTTTCTCTCCAGGTCTAAGGATATATTTTCGATCTTGTGAACCCGACAGATAATCTCATCCCATAACTGGCGGACTATGGTAAATTCAACAAAAGCTGAGCCTGTGACACCTGGCGGCAGAACACCTCCAGCAGCAGTCTCTGGGGTCCTCTGGGGTCCTCAGTGGCGGAGGAGCATCGCCCCACTGCTCTGCAAGCAGTGTAAGAAGGAAAGCGAAAACAATATTAACTAACGTTATTATCGTTTTTGTTTTCCTTCCTGCTCGGGTGCGGGGCGGGGCAGGTGGGCCGGGCTGGCCAGTGCAGGGGGCAAGTGTAAAGCGCACTCTAAAGTGCGCATGATGGTTTGACTGACCCAAGAGGGCCGGTCAAACCGCCATGCGCACTTCATATCTTCCCCACCAGGCTGCATTACAGAGCCTGGTGGGGAACATGCAAAGCCTCCAAGCCCCTGTCTGAGCGCCAATGCACAGCGCTCAGACCAATCACAACGCTGCTTAAGGTAGCATTATGATTGGACAGGGGCTTCTGGGAGGCTGGGAGCTTCCTGTTGCGGCGCGGAGGAGATGGAGCAGAGGCGGCAGCACCCGGCGGCATTCAGGTAAGTGAGTTTATTTTTATTTTTGTCATTCACCCCTCCGCAGCCCCCCCCCGCGCACCACCACCCGTGCGTAGTAGCAGCCACTACTGGTGGTGCTCTCTACCAGTCCACTCAGCCTCTGTTGGTAAAACTGAATGTTGGCTGCTTGAGGGGAAATAGATGCAAAATGTGGTAGCCGCGCCCCATTACATGTAGTACCCAGTCCGGACTCCGCCCTTCCTTACACATCAGGACACATCAACAGTGACAAGTATGTCTACAGATACCCCCCAAGAGCACAGCACTTCCTTGTCTCATCCTAGCTGGGGTAACTGTGGGGCAACGCTCACTTAGCAACATTCCCTGAAGTTCCATGACCATTGCCACAATCCGCCCTCCTCTGGAACCACTACACACCAGTGACAATAGCTTGGACTAGCAGATGCCACTGCAGGAATGTTATACAGCACAATGACTGCAATCAGCGTAAGACACCCGAGCACCCTACAAATCTCCGAATGAGCACACGAAACATAAGAACAAAACAAGATGTGCAAAAAACAAACACCAACCAGGACCTCTGCACACCATCGAACCCTCACCCAACCAACTCTGAGGAATAAACAGGTATCTTTCAATCCTCAATCATTTCAAGCACGTGAAGAATGCAGCAGGTGTCTTACAACCCTTGCTCATCCCAAGCAGGCATCTGGAGAAGAATAAAACAGGTATCTTCCAACCCTCGCTCATCCCAAACAGGCATCTGGAGAACAATGAAACAGGTGTCTTCCAACCCTCGCTCATCCCAAGCAGGCATCTGGAGAAGAATGCAGCAGGTGTCTTCCAACCCTCTCTCATCCCAAGCAGGCACGTTGTGAAGAATGCAAAAGATGTCTTCCAACCCCCGCTCCTCCCGAACAGGCAACCAGTTGAAGAATGCAACTGGTGTCTTACAACCCTCGCTCATCCCAAGCAGGCACGCTGTGAAGAATGAAACAGGTATCTTCCAACCCTCGCTCATCCCAAGCAGGCATCTGGCAAAGAATGAAACAGGTGTCTTACAACCCTCGCTCATCCCAAGCAGGCACGCTGTGAAGAATGAAACAGGTATCTTCCAACCCTCGCTCATCCCAAGCAGGCATCTGGAGAAGAATGAAACAGGTATCTTCCAACCCTCGCTCATCCCAAGCAGGCATCTGGAGAAGAATGCAGCAGGTGTCTTACAACCCTCGCTCATCCAGAGCAGGCATATGGTGAACAGTACAACAGGTGTCTTACAACCCTCGCTCATCCCAAGCAGGCATCTGGAGAAGAATGCAGCAGGTGTCTTCCAACCCTTGCTCATCCCAAGCAGGCATCTGGAGAAGAATGCAGCAGGTGTCTTCCAACCCTCGCTCATCCCAGCCAGGCATCTGGTGAAGAATGAAACAAGTATCTTCCAACCCTCGCTCATCCCAAGCAGGCATCTGGAGAAGAATGAAACAGGTGTCTTCCAACCCTCGCTCATCCCAAGCAGGCATCTGGAGAAGAATGCAGGTGTCTTCCAACCCTCGCTCATCCCAAGCAGGCACGTTGTGAAGAATGCAAGAGGTGTCTTCCAACCCCCGCTCCTCCCGAACAGGCATCCAGTTGAAGAATGCAACTGGTGTCTTCCAACCCTCGCTCATCCCAAGCAGGCACGCTGTGAAGAATGAAACAGGTATCTTCCAACCCTCGCTCATCCTAAGCAGGCATCTGGAGAAGAATGAAACAGGTATCTTCCAACCCTCGCTCATCCCAAGCAGGCATCTGGAGAAGAATGCAGCAGGTGTCTTACAACCCTCGCTCATCCAGAGCAGGCATACGGTGAACAGTACAACAGGTGTCTTACAACCCTCGCTCATCCCAAGCTGGCATCTGGAGAAGAATGCAGCAGGTGTCTTCCAACCCTCGCTCATCCCAAGCAGGCACGTTGTGAAGAATGCAAAAGGTGTCTTCCAACCCCCGCTCCTCCCGAACAGGCATCCAGTTGAAGAATGCAACTGGTGTCTTACAACCCTCGCTCATCCCAAGCAGGCACGCTGTGAAGAATGAAACAGGTATCTTCCAACCGTCGCTCATCCCAAGCAGGCATCTGGCGAAGAATGAAACAGGTGTCTTCCAACCCTCGCTCATCCCAAGCAGGCACGCTGTGAAGAATGAAACAGGTATCTTCCAACCCTCGCTCATCCCAAGCAGGCATTTGGAGAAGAATGCAGCAGGTGTCTTACAACCCTCGCTCATCCAGAGCAGGCATACGGTGAACAGTACAACAGGTGTCTTACAACCCTCGCTCATCCCAAGCAGGCATCTGGAGAAGAATGCAGCAGGTGTCTTCCAACCCTTGCTCATCCCAAGCAGGCATCTGGAGAAGAATGCAGCAGGTGTCTTCCAACCCTCGCTCATCCCAGCCAGGCATCTGGTGAAGAATGAAACAGGTATCTTCCAACCCTCGCTCATCCCAAGCAGGCATCTGGAGAAGAATGAAACAGGTCTCTTCCAACCCTCGCTCATCCCAAGCAGGCATCTGGAGAAGAATGCAGCAGGTGTCTTCCAACCCTCGCTCATCCCAAGCAGGCACGTTGTGAAGAATGCAAAAGGTGTCTTCCAACCCCCGCTCCTCCCGAATAGGCATCCAGTTGAAGAATGCAACTGGTATCTTACAACCCTCGCTTATCCCAAGCAGGCACGCTGTGAAGAATGAAACAGGTATCTTCCAACCCTCGCTCATCCCAAGCAGGCATCTGGCGAAGAATGAAACAGGTGTCTTACAACCCTCGCTCATCCCAAGCAGGCACGCTGTGAAGAATGAAACAGGTATCTTCCAACCCTCGCTCATCCCAAGCAGGCATCTGGAGAAGAATGAAACAGGTATCTTCCAACCCTCGCTCATCCCAAGCAGGCATCTGGAGAAGAATGCAGCAGGTGTCCTACAACCCTCGCTCATCCAGAGCAGGCATACGGTGAACAGTACAACAGGTGTCTTACAACCCTCGTTCATCCCAAGCAGGCATCTGGAGAAGAATGCAGCAGGTGTCTTCCAACCCTCGCTCATCCCAAGCAGGCACGTTGTGAAGAATGCAAAAGGTGTCTTCCACCCACCTCTCCTCCCGAACAGGCATCCAGTTGAAGAATGCAACTGGTGTCTTACAACCCTCGCTCATCCCAAGCAGGCACGCTGTGAAGAAAGAAACAGGTATCTTCTAACCCTCGCTCATCCCAAGCAGGCATCTGGCGAAGAATGAAACAGGTGTCTTACAACCCTCGCTCATCCCAAGCAGGCACGCTGTGAAGAATGAAACAGGTATCTTCCAACCCTCGCTCATCCCAAGCAGGCATCTGGAGAAGAATGAAACAGGTATCTTCCAACCCTCGCTCATCCCAAGCAGGCATCTGGAGAAGAATGAAACAGGTATCTTCCAACCCTCGCTCATCCCAAGCAGGCATCTGGAGAAAAATGAAACAGGTATCTTCCAACCCTCGATCATCCCAAGCAGGCATCTGGAGAAGAATGCAGCAGGTGTCTTCCAACCCTCGCTCATCCCAAGCAGGCACGTTGTGAAGAATGCAAAAGGTGTCTTCCAACCCCCGCTCCTCCCGAACAGGCATCCAGTTGAAGAATGCAACTGGTGTCTTACAACCTCGCTTATCCCAAGCAGGCACGCTGTGAAGAATGAAACAGGTATATTCCAACCCTCGCTCATCCCAAGCAGGCATCTGGCGAAGAATGAAACAGGTATCTTCCAACCCTCGCTCATCCCAAGCAGGCATCTGGAGAAGAATGAAACAGGTATCTTCCAACCCTCGCTCATCCCAAGCAGGCATCTGGAGAAAAATGAAACAGGTATCTTCCAACCCTCGCTCATCACAAGCAGGCATCTGGAGAAGAATGAAACAGGTGTCTTACAACCCTCGCTCATCCAGAGCAGGCATACGGTGAACAGTGCAACAGGTGTCTTACAACCCTCGCTCATCCCAAGCAGGCATCTGGCGAAGAATGAAACAGGTGTCTTACAACCCTCGCTCATCCCAAGCAGGCACGCTGTGAAGAATGAAACAGGTATCTTCCAACCCTCGCTCATCACAAGCAGGCACGTTGTGAAGAATGCAAAAGGTGTCTTTCAACCCCCGCTCCTCCTGAACAGGCATCCAGTTGAAGAATGTGTAGGAAGGTGGAATCTGACTATATGGTTGCCCCCACTTTTTTTATGGTGTTTTGCTGGTTTATGACTTAGTTGGACTGGGATCCTGCTATTCAGGGCCCCAGTCTATCTGCTTTCTCTGTAAAAAGGTTTCCATGTGCCTTAGGCACATCACTGATTGGAATCTCGAGTGCCCTTATAAGTCCCTAGTATATGGTATACTATGTACCAAGGGCATAGGTACCTCAGAGGCCTACCAGGGGCTGCAGCATGTATTATGCCACCCCTGGAAGGCCATCCAAACTGACACCACAGGTCTGCTACTGCAGCCTGGGTAAGGTGGTGCATGCACTCCTTACTGTGATATAGGTTACCTATATCACTAAATACATACACACATATAAACCTATAAGTCACTCCTAAGGCAGGCCTTATCAATCCTGAAGGCAGAGTGCGTGGTTCCTATGTGAGAGGGTGCCCTGCATGAGCAGGGCCCCTCTGCAGCGTTCGGAGACCCTTCTCTGATGCTGTTTGTAGTGCAGCCTGACCATATACTCTTAAGCGCATTATAACCTTGCGTTAAATGCTAACTTTGGAATGGCTGCACCTAAGCATGTCGTGTTTGGTGTCAAACATCTTGGAATACTACCCCCCACCAATTCTGGCGGCGGGGTAGCATTCCACCCTTCTAGAGGGAAAGACATGTTAACTCTGGCTAGCCCGGTAACTTCTTTCTAAAGCCCTGGCATCACAAAATGGATGCTGCTGCCACAGACACGAGTCTGGCCTCCTGCTGCTGGACGAAACTCCGGCAGGGGAGGCCTGGACAATAGGTTTCCTGTCCCAGGGAGGTGTGACCACCTCCCCAGACAGGATAATGTGTATTGGGGCTGGGCGGGAGCACTTTCGGGTGCTTTGAAGTCCTGCACTGGGGGCACATTTGGTGTCCCTGTGCATACCCCAGTTCAAACCGGATCAGGGGCTTGCAGCCCCTGCTTTGGCGCGAACTGGACAAAGGGAAAGGGTGTAGCCACCCTCTGCCCTGACCCACCCATAGGTGGGGCCACAGAGTAGTCCAACCCCTAAACTTGGTATAAGTATAGGAACCCAGTCCTTAGGACTTTAGATTATCCCTGGACGAAACTCTGAAACAGAATCCTGGACCTTCGACGCTCTACTCAAGATTAGAGGACAGAAGAATCTCCCTTGGGGTCAAGGAGTGACTCCCTGCTTGGCAGGCACCAAAGACGCATCTGTCCGGTCTGCATTTCTGAAGCTCCTGCCGGATGCCGAAGTCTTCGCATCACCAGAGGTGGATTCTCAGACTTCCCCGAGGCTACCCTGAGTCCCCAGCAAAGCTGAGGCCCGTAGCTATCGTGGGTAACGTGAGACCGTGACCCCTGGACACCGAGCACACTTGCAAGTGCATCCTCTTCTGGGTCTCCCACGAAGTCGTGCTTTGGGCTCCGAGTAGCCCTAGCCTCCAGCACCAACTGCACCGAAGATCACTGGCCTCCACTCCACGAGTGTCCTGTGAGCCAGATCCACGTGCGACGTCTCGAGGCTCCTTCGCGGTCGCTAGCCTGTTGGCTAGTAGCCCTTCACGAAGGTCAATCTTTTTCTAACTTGGCATCCTGGTTGCTCCAGGCCTGCCCTCACTTACCCTCGCTGGGTGAGTTCCCCAGACCTTGCTGGTCTGCACCATCGACGATCTTCATCTTCACCGAGACTTGCCGTTGCCAAGGCTTGTAGGGTCCAATCCGGTCGCCGACACCTCAGCACTCGACAGACATCGTGTACCAGCCCGAATCCTGCTCCTGGTCACCGACAACGCCTCCTGGACCTCGTGGCTGAAGAGTCAAGACAACCGTCAACGCACTTGAAGCAAGCGACATCGGTGGGCATCTGTCCATCGCCTTCCTGGTCACTGGCTAGTGACCCAGACTCTCTCCCCTCTGCTTTCAGGTTCTTCAGATCTCCGATCCACTCTTGGATCCACCCGGACACTTTCCACTTGGTCGCCAGCAGCACTTTGCAGCAGATCGCCATTCAAATCGACGACGAAACCCGACCCCAAAAGGCACCTATGCACCCGGCTTCCCTGGGTGAGGTAACACGAGTACTCCGGTGCTCCCGTGGGTAGAGACTCTTCAAAGTACTAGTTCTCAAAGGGTTTGCTCCAAGTCCTCCTTTAAGTGTCCCTTTTCTTTAATTTCCAGATCGCGACTTTCTCCATAGAAGTTAACGGCGTATCGCGGTTGTGTATTTACACTGCACGCGTCCCCCGTGGGTCCCCTGTGTCACTACCTTGGGTGGTTCCTTGTGGTCCAAGCACTTCTAGAGGCTCTAGGCCTAGTGTCTAGTTCAGTCGTGGTTCTTATACCACTTTATTGGTATATGGTTTGGTACGCCCCTAGGGCCCAAACGTGTATTTGTGCTATTACTGTGTTTAAATAACTTATAGCTTGTGTACTTCGAACACTAGCCTCATAAAGAGACTAGAGGGGTGTGTTTAGCAATAAATACATATATTTTGAATATATACCTGGTGTGGTGCTCTTTCATTTGGTCACTCAAGAGATTATAGACTGGTAAAACAAGCTGCTTTACATTCCTTCAAGACTTAGCCTGAAGGCTGCTCTCCATAGCTACCACTAGGATAGCTTTCAATAAGGTTGTCTTTAACCTATCTCCAATAAGGGGTTGTTTGGACTGGTGCAAGGTGCCCACTATAATTAGTGGACAGCATATGCCAGGCCAACTTCTCACAGAATGCAACAGGTGTATTTCAACCCTCGCTCATCCCGAGCAGGCATACGGTGAACAGTGCAACAGGTGTGTTTCAACCCTCGCTCATCCAGAGCAGGCATACGGTGAACAGTGCAACAGGCATCTTTCAACCCTCACTCATCCCAAGCAGGCATCTGGTGAAGAATGAAACAGGTGCCTTTCACCCCTCGCTCATCCCGAGCAGGCATCCAGTGAACAGTGCAACAGGTGTGTTTCAACCCTTGCTCATCCCAAGCAGGCACATGGTGAAGAATGAAAGAGGTGTCTTACAACCCTCGCTCATCCCAGCCCGGCATCTGGTGAAGAATGAAACAGGTGCCTTTCACCCCTCGCTCATCCCGAGCAGGCATCCAGTGAACAGTGCAACAGGTGTGTTTCAACCCTTGCTCATCCCAAGCAGGCACCTGGTGAAGAATGAAACAGGTGTGTTTCAACCCTGGCCTATTCCGAGCAGGCATCCGGTGAGCACTGCTACAGGTGTCTTTCAACCCTCCACTCATCGCAAGAAGGCATCTGGTGAAGAATGAAACACGTATCTTTCAACCCTCACTCATCCCAAGCAGGCATCCAATAAACAATACAACAGGTGTCTTTCAAACCTCGCTCATTGCAAGTAGGCATCTTGGAAAGAATGCAACTGGTGTCTTTCAACCCTCACTCATCCCAAACAGGCATCTTGTGAAGAATAAAACAGGTGTCTTTCAACCCTACACTGACTCCAAGAAGACATCCACCTGGAGTCAAGGAGGCACCTATTCACCTGGCGTCAGGGAGACAAATGTACTCCTGGAGTCAAGGTGGCACCTATTCACCAGGAGTCAGGGGGACAAATGTACTCCTGGAGTCAAGGTGTCACCTATTCACCTGGAGGAAGGGGACAAATGTACTCCTGGAGTCAGGGTGGCAGCTATTAACCTGGAGTCTGGGAGCCAAATGTACTCCTGGAGTCAAGGTGTCACCTATTCACCTGGAGGCAGGGGACAAATGTACTCCTGGAGTCAGGGTGGCACCTATTCACCAGGAGACGGGGGACAAATGTACTCCTGGAGTCAGGGTGACACCTATTCACCAAGAGACAGGGGGACAAATGTACTCCTGGAGTCAGGGTGGCAGCTATTAACCTGGAGTCATGGAGACAAATGTACTCCTGGAGTCAAGGTGTCACCTATTCACCAGGAGACAGGGAGACCAATGTACTCCTGGAGTCAGGGTGTCACCTATTCACCTGGAGGAAGGGGACAAATGTACTCCTGGAGTCAAGGAATCACCTATTCACCAGGAGACAGGGAGACCAATGTACTCCTGGAGTCAGGGTGTCACCTATTCACCTGGAGGAAGGGGACAAATGTACTCCTGGAGTCAGGGTGGCACCTATTCACCAGGAGACAGGGGAACAAATGTACTCCTGGAGTCAGGGTGGCACCTAGTCACCAGGAGACAGGGGGACAAATGTACTCTTGGAGTCAGGGTGGCACCTATTCACCAGGAGACAGGAACAAATGTACTCCTGGAGTCAGGGTGGCACCTAGTCACCTGGAGGCAGGGGACAAATGTACTCCTGGAGTCAGGGTGGCACCTATTCACCTGGAGGCATGGGGACAAATGTACTCCTGGGGTCAGGGTGGCACCTATTCACCTGGAGTCAGGGGACAAATGTACTCCTGGAGTCAGGGTGGCACCTATTCACCAGGAGACAGGGGGACAAATGTACTCCTGGAGTCAGGGTGTCACCTATTCACCTGGAGTCAGGGGACAAATGTACTCCTGGGGTCAGGGTGGCATCTATTCACCTGGAGGCAGGGGACAAATGTACTCCTATGGTCAGGGTGGCACCTATTCACCTGGAGGCATGGGGACAAATGTACTCCTGGAGTCAGGGTGTCGCCTATTCACCTGGAGGCATGGGGATAAATGTACTCCTGGGGTCAGGGTGGCACCTATTCACCTGGAGGCATGGGGACAAATGTACTCCTGGAGTCAGGGTGTCACCTATTCACCTGGAGGCATGGGGACAAATGTACTCCTGGAGTCAGGGTGTCACCTATTCACCTGGAGGCATGGGGACAAATGTACTCCTGGGGTCAGGGTGGCACCTATTCACCTGGAGGCAGGGGACAAATGTACTTCCTGGGGTCAGGGTGGCACCTATTCACCTGGAGTCAGGGGACAAATGTACTCCTGGAGTCAGGGTGTCACCTATTCACCTGGAGGCAGGGGACAAATGTACTCCTGGAGTCAGGGTGACACCTATTCACCAGGAGACAGGGGGACAAATGTACTCCTGGAGTCAGGGTGTAACCTATTCACCAGGAGACAGGGGGACACATGTACTCCTGAAGTCAGGGTGGCACCTATTTACCTGGAGACAGGGGGACAAATGTACTCCTGGAGTCATGGTGGCACCTATTTACCTGGAGGTAGGGGACAAATGTACTCCTGGAGTCAGGGTGGCAGCTATTCACCTGGAAGCAAGGGGACAAATGTACTCCTGGAGTCATGGTGGCACCTATTCACCAGGAGACAGGGGGACAAATGTACTCCTGGAGTCAGGGTGGCACCTAGTCACCAGGAGACAGGAACAAATGTACTCCTGGAGTCAGGGTGACACCTATTCACCTGGAGGCAGGGGAAAAATGTACTCCTGGAGTCAGGTTGGCACCTATTCACCTGGAGGCAGGGGACAAATGTACTCCTGGAGTCAGGGTGACACCTATTCACCTGGAGGCAGGGGACAAATGTACTCCTGGAGTCAGGGTGGCACCTATTCACCAGGAGACAGGGGGACAAATGTACTCCTGAAGTCAGGGTGGCACCTATTTACCTGGAGGTAGGGGACAAATGTACTCCTGGAGTCAGGGTGGCACCTATTCACCAGGAGACAGGGGGACAAATGTACTCCTGAAGTCAGGGTGGCACCTATTCACCTGGAAGCAAGGGGACAAATGTACTCCTGGAGTCATGGTGGCACCTATTCACCTGGAGGCAGGGGACAAATGTACTCCTGGAGTCAGGGTGACACCTATTCACCTGGAGTCAGGGGACAAATGTACTGCTGGAGTCAGGGTGTCACCTATTCACCTGGAGGCAGGGGACAAATGTACTCCTGGAGTCAGGGTGGCACCTATTAACCTGGAAGCAAGGGGACAAATGTACTCCTGGAGTCAGGGTGTCACCTATTCACCTGGAGTCAGGGGACAAATGTACTCCTGGAGTCAGGGTGACACCTATTTACCTGGAGGTAGGGGACAAATGTACTCCTGGAGTCAGGGTGTCACCTATTCACCTGGAGTCAGGGGACAAATGTACTCCTGGAGTCAGGGTGACACCTATTTACCTGGAGGTAGGGGACAAATGTACTCCTGGAGTCAGGGTGTCACCTATTCACCTGGAGGCTAAGAAAAAGTTTTATTAATGAAGAATTTTAAACATGAATTAATTAAGTTGTTATAATAGTAGGATATTTTAAGGAATGAATTGTGTATGTATATTTAAAAATGATCAAAATATAGGGCCCTATTCACAGAACTAACTTAAGACAAAATCCTAAACTTACTACCATTTTGGTATTCACAGAAGGCACTTACTCATTTTGGTATTCACAGAAGGCACCTACTTACTCATTTTGAGTAACTTACTCATTTTGGTATTCACAGAAGGCACTTACTCATTAATGAGTAAGTGCCTTCTGTGAATACCAAAATGAGTAAGTGCCTTCTGTGAATACCAAAATGGTAGTAAGTTTAGGATTTTGTCTTAAGTTAGTTCTGTGAATCGGGCCCGTACTGTTTACTGTGATTGTTTTTGTTTTTAACTTTTGGATTTTACTGCTGATTGGATTAATTTTAATGCTTTTATGATTGTTAAAAATAACATTCGAATAAAGCTTTCCTTGAAGCTTGAACCTTGAACCACCTGGAGTCAGGGGACAAATGTACTCCTGGAGTCAGGGTGTCACCTATTCACCTGGAGGCATGGGGACAAATGTACTCCTGGAGTCAGGTTGGCACCTATTCACCTGGAGGCAGGGTACAAATGTACTCCTGGAGTCAGGGTGTCACCTATTTACCTGGAGTCAGGGGACAAATGTACTCCTGGAGTCAGGGTGTCACCTATTCACCTGGGGGCAGGGGACAAATGTACTCCTTGAGTCAGGTTGGCACCTATTCACCTGGAGGCATGGGGACAAATGTACTCCTGGAGTCAGGGTGTCACCTATTCACCTGGGGGCAGGGGACAAATGTACTCCTGGAGTCAGGGTGTCACCTATTCACCTGGAGGCAGGGTATAAATGTACTCCTGGAGTCAGGGTGTCACCTATTCACCTGGAGTCAGGGGACAAATGTACTCCTGGAGTCAGGGTGTCACCTATTCACCTGGGGGCAGGGGACAAATGTACTCCTTGAGTCAGGGTGGCACCTATTCACCAGGAGACAGGGGGACAAATGTACTCCTGAAGTCAGGGTGGCACCTATTTACCTGGAGGTAGGGGACAAATGTACTCCTGGAGTCAGGGTGGCACCTATTCACCAGGAGACAGGGGGACAAATGTACTCCTGAAGTCAGGGTGGCACCTATTCACCTGGAAGCAAGGGGACAAATGTACTCCTGGAGTCATGGTGGCACCTATTCACCTGGAGGCATGGGGACAAATGTACTCCTGGACTCAGGTTGGCACCTATTCACCTGGAGGCAGGGGACAAATGTACTCCTGGAGTCAGGGTGGCACCTATTCACCAGGAGACAGGGGGACAAATGTACTCCTGAAGTCAGGGTGACACCTATTCACCTGGAGGCAGGGGACAAATGTACTCCTGGAGTCAGGGTGGCACCTATTCACCAGGAGACAGGGGGACAAATGAAATCCTGAAGTCAGGGTGGCACCTATTTACCTGGAGGTAGGGGACAAATGTACTCCTGGAGTCAGGGTGTCACCTATTCACCTGGAGTCAGGGGACAAATGTACTCCTGGAGTCAGGGTGTCACCTATTCACCTGGAGGCAGGGGACAAATGTACTCCTGGAGTCAGGGTGGCACCTATTATCCTGGAAGCAAGGGGACAAATGTACTCCCTGAGTCAGGGTGTCACCTATTCACCTGGAGTCAGGGGACAAATGTACTCCTGGAGTCAGGGTGACACCTATTTACCTGGAGGTAGGGGACAAATGTACTCCTGGAGTCAGGGTGTCACCTATTCACCTGGAGTCAGGGGACATATGTACTCCTGGAGTCAGGGTGACACCTATTTACCTGGAGGTAGGGGACAAATGTACTCCTGGAGTCATGGTGTCACCTATTCACCTGGAGGCTAAGAAAAAGTTTTATTAATGAAGAATTTTAAACATGAATTAATTAAGTTGTTATAATAGTAGGATATTTTAAGGAATGAATTGTGTATGTATATTTAAAAATGATCAAAATATAGGGCCCTATTCACAGAACTAACTTAAGACAAAATCCTAAACTTACTACCATTTTGGTACTCACAGAAAGCACTTTCTCATTTTGGTATTCACAGAAGGCACCTACTTACTCATTTTGAGTAACTTACTCATTTTGGTATTCACAGAAGGCACTTACTCATTGATGAGTAAGTGCCTTCTGTGAATACCAAAATGAGTAAGTGCCTTCTGTGAATACCAAAATGGTAGTAAGTTTAGGATTTTGTCTTAAGTTAGTTCTGTGAATCGGGCCCGTACTGTTTACTGTGATTGTTTTTGTTTTTAACTTTTGGATTTTACTGCTGATTGGATTAATTTTAATGCTTTTATGATTGTTAAAAATAACATTCGAATAAAGCTTTCCTTGAAGCTTGAACCTTGAACCACCTGGAGTCAGGGGACAAATGTACTCCTGGAGTCAGGGTGTCACCTATTCACCTGGAGTCAGGGGACAAATGTACTCCTGGAGTCAGGGTGTCACCTATTCACCTGGAGGCATGGGGACAAATGTACTCCTGGAGTCAGGTTGGCACCTATTCACCTGGAGGTAGGGTACAAATGTACTCCTGGAGTCAGGGTGTCACCTATTCACCTGGAGTCAGGGGACAAATGTACTCCTGGAGTCAGGGTGTCACCTATTCACCTGGGGGCAGGGGACAAATGTACTCCTTGAGTCAGGTTGGCACCTATTCACCTGGAGGCATGGGGACAAATGTACTCCTGGAGTCAGGGTGTCACCTATTCACCTGGGGGCAGGGGACAAATGTACTCCTGGAGTCAGGTTGGCACCTATTCACCTGGGGGCAGGGGACAAATGTACTCCTGGAGTCAGGGTGTCACCTATTCACCTGGGGGCAGGGGACAAATGTACTCCTGGAGTCAGGTTGGCACCTATTCACCTGGGGGCAGGGGACAAATGTACTCCTTGAGTCAGGTTGGCACCTATTCACCTGGAGGCATGGGGACAAATGTACTCCTGGAGTCAGGGTGTCACCTATTCACCTGGGGGCAGGGGACAAATGTACTCCTGGAGTCAGGTTGGCACCTATTCACCTGGGGGCAGGGGGCAAATGTACTCCTGGAGTCAGGGTGTCACCTATTCACCTGGAGTCAGGGGACAAATGTACTCCTGGAGTCAGGGTGTCACCTATTCACCTGGAGACAGGGGACAAATGTACTCCTGGAGTCAGGGTGGCACCTAGTCACCTGGAGTCAGGGGACAAATGTACTCCTGGAGTCAGGGTGACACCTATTCACCTGGAGGCAGGGTACAAATGTACTCCTGGAGTCAGGGTGTCACCTATTCACCTAGAGTCAGGGGACAAATGTACTCCTGGAGTCAGGGTGGCACCTATTCACCTGGGGGCAGGGGACAAATGTACTCCTTGAGTCAGGGTGGCTCCTATTCACCTGGAGGCATGGGGACAAATGTACTCCTGGAGTCAGGTTGGCACCTATTCACCTGGGGGCAGGGGACAAATGTACTCCTGGAGTCAGGGTGTCACCTATTCACCTGGAGGCAGGGGACAAATGTACTCCTGGAGTCAGGGTGTCACCTATTCACCTGGGGGCAGGGGACAAATGTACTCCTTGAGTCAGGGTGTCACCTATTCACCTGGGGGCAGGGGACAAATGTACTCCTGGAGTCAAGGTGACACCTATTCACCAGGAGACAGGGGGACAAATGTACTCCTCTAGTCAGGGTGTCACCTATTCACCTGGAGTCAGGGGACAAATGTACTCCTGGAGTCAGGGTGTCACCTATTCACCTGGGGGCAGGGGACAAATGTACTCCTTGAGTCAGGGTGTCACCTATTCACCTGGGGGCAGGGGACAAATGTACTCCTGGAGTCAGGGTGGCACCTATTCACCTGGGGGCAGGGAGCAGTGTCCCCCCTCTGGATGCAGGTGCAGGTGCAGCAACTGTTCCTGGAGGCAGGTGGGTAAATCTTCACCTCTTTGTGGGCAGATCTGTGTGAGTTTTGGCAGTGGCAACGAACACAGGAAGAGACTTCCGGCCGGCTATTTAAAATTAGGAGGCGGTGTGAGCATTACATACCAGCAAGGCCGCTCTTCCTTTCATCATTTTGATAACATGAGTACCGCTGACTTGGATACCAGAACGAACCAGCATCGACGGGCCTAGGAACAATGACGTTTGCGGAGTGTGCTGCCTTAGGCTCAGTATCATACACCCAGAGAAGGAATGATTCGGGTCAGAGGTCAGGCATGTCACGACAGGTCAACGTGATATGGCCCAGTTCGTCCCCCTGCCGCCCCCGGCGGTGTTCGGAGCGCGCTGCAGGACTCACACCTATGAGACCAGAAACACCGGTATGTGCCCTTCCATGAAGGGCATTGATGCGGGATGATGGTGTGAAGTGCCCCAGCGTGGGGCTAATGAGGCCGTGACCCCCGCGACGCTCCCTGATTGGCTGGGAGTGCAGAGTGTGTTAAAGTGATTAATGACTGCCCTCCTCCCCTTTCAGGGCTGATTGCATCTGCATGTGTCCTGCTGTGGTGTCACAACACAGAGTTTGGGTGACAATAAAACAACAGAGTGAAGTAAATTAAACAGACCCGCCCTTTTTTAATGGTTTGTTTATTTACATCTCCGTGAGACATCAGAGCGCGGCTCTGAGAACAACTCACCAAAGAGGCTTTTATTGGGGGGGGGCTTCTGGGTGCCCCGGGTCAGGGAGGGGCCAAGGGGGCTGCAGGGTGTGAATGTAAAACGCCACGGGTGATAATCATGTACCCAACGAAGAGAATGAGGGGTGCAACCTCTCCCCTCCCACCCCTGCAGCACCCCTCCCTGGACTGAAGAGGTGAGAGACGAGATAAACAGGTTAGGGGAGCACTGAACTGGGTGGGGGGGGGGGGCATCAAAGCCATGTTTAGCCCTGGAGGGGCAGAGACAAACAGTCAGTTAACTGAACATACAGCTGGCGCGGTGGCACTCAGAAGTGAGGGTGAAAGGGGGGCCAGGCAGGGCTGCGGGGCAAGAAGAGGCGCGAATCCCACCAGCCCGTGTCCCTATCTGTCCGCCCTTCTCTGTGCAGCGCTTAAAGCAATGGGAAGCGGGCCTCGGGGCGCTACGTTGTGACAGAAGAGTGTATTTATTCGTTTATAAAGCGCGCAAAAAGCGCCAACGGGCCTCAGGGTGTATTAACCAGGCAGTATGAAGAAGAAATAAGTTAACTTTGAAGTGATTTTAAGAGTAACTTTTTGAAGGTGTGTTTTAAAGTCCTTGAAAATTTATTGATGTCAGCGTCGTCGCTCATTCGGTTTACACCAAGTTAGGGGCATACAGGCCACACCTTTAAATCCTGGCGGCCAGACTCATGCTTTCATCTTCACAAAGACAATGATACGGGCACTATCGAACTGAGTATTTATAGCACCTAAAACAACAGAGCGTGTACTATGCGCTATATGAAGTCACTGCTCTTGTGTGTCTTTTGCCCTTAAAGCGCTTCATGGACTTTTAGGCGCTTCAATGTAATGAAAAGTAGAGCTCTCAGAGAGGGCTGATTTCAAGCCCTCTACCCCCTCCGATCGTAACCTATGTCTGCAAGTAAAAACAAGGTTCTCTTTGGACACTGTAGCAAGTTATGATTAATTTACATGCAGGTAAAGTGCTGCTGGTGACTTCCACCGCCAGGAGTCCGTGTGGTAAATGTCTGCTAGTCATTTACAGCCCCGTTCCCTAAGTAGGACGGAGTGCGCCAAGGAAGTCCTCTGCGCAGCGCACATGCCCTGAATCTGCCTACAGGAGGTGGAGGCAAGTGAGGGGGAGGGTACAGGAGGGGACCGGACTGAGGGTGTCCATGAAAGATGCACAGACTGTGTGTATTCACAAGCATTGTGAACGGCGTTTCCCACCTTTTTAACACCAGTACATCTAGTCCTGCAAAAAGCAGGAGTAACCGTATTGCTAGAGGAGAAATCGAAGTGAGCGCCCCCTTATTTAATGGGGTGCAAAGGAAGGAGTTCCTCCAGAAGGAAACGTGTGTTCTTTGTGGGAAAGGAAAAGATGTACATTGTGTAAATGCGCAGCTCGGCCAAGCTCCGCGGATCGCACCCGCTGAGGACAGACCCTGCGGACAGGCCGTAGGTGTGGGTCAGCATGGACACTTACCCACTCAACTGTGGCGCAGACTTCCGGCTTCTCCTGAACCGGGTTCATAGTGCCTAATGCCGGCGTGCCCCATTCGAAGCGCCTCGAACCGCTGAACAAGGGATCTTGGGCACAGGGAACAACAAAGCGAGTGTCCAGAAGCACACGGCTTGGCGAGCGCGGAGCCGAAGCCCTACCTTGTAGCACCACAAACACGAGCACAATGTAAGATTTGGGGCTGAATGACTCACTGTAGGGAGCGATTGCGGAGTCGAAACAGAGACTGGGCAGACATTATCACACTCACAGAAGGTGGGGGAGGGTTGCCCCCCAGGGGAGGCGATTTCACATCCAGGAGTTACTTATATAGTGCTTGATATCACGGCTTGTCGTTTTGGTATAATGTAAATCTGCCCCTCTCCTTTCCCCCGTGTCTGGGACACCCACCCCCCCCCCCCCCCATCGGTGATACCGACAGTGAACACAATTCATTTATATTGGCAGAAATTCTAGTCGACCAGTTACAAATGGTTCCGATTGGATCCAGCTGCTGCGTGTGGAGTGTTCGAAATTCTGGCACTGTGTCAACAGAAAAGCAAAATTAAAAGACTTACCACAGAAATGGAAATGTTTACAGTAAAATCAACCCGGAGTGTTTCGTAATAATTTAAATAGCAAAACGCGCTGCTTAAAAAGAATGAAAAGGGACAGAGCAGAGGCGCTTCCGGACCCGGGAGGGTGTGAAATGGGGTTTCGGCTGGGGCAGTGGGCACGGGGGGTTCTTTCCACCCCAGTAGGGTGGGCGCTCTCTGGGGCAGCAGAAGTCACGGGGGCCACGGGGCTACCATGGGGGGTCTACAGTGAAGAGACGGCATTAAACCCTGGCTGTCGGGAACACGGGCCGAGGCGCAGTGAGGCTGCCGTGGGACCCAAGTGCAAAAAAGGACAGTCTAGGCCCCGGTGCCACCGAACCTGCCGCACATTAATAGCTTCGCTCCTGAACACAGGACTTACGAAGCTGGTAAAATGTATATAGAAGGAAGTGGCGGCGAAAGCAGCCAGCGAGCTTGCATTTACGACCAATGGGCCGTGATGGCTTTGGGGGGATGTGCGTAATCAACAACAAACGTTTGACTCGGAGCCAGAACCCGGGGACTTTGAGATGCCTTCTTGGATTTACGCCACAGTCCCTTGAATTGATAAAACTATAAAATGGGTGATTTTTCTGCATTTGCTTTATGTGGCGAGTGAGCGCAGTCAAAGTTTAATTTTCCCACGAGGCTAAGCAGCGAGAAATGATTTGAAGTGAATCTTCCATTCCCCGGCCCTCACTGGCACCGCCTTCGAGCATTGCTAAAAATGTAGGGACGCGCCTGCTTCGTGGGGGAGCAGACCCACGGGATGTGCTAGCGCTGAGAAGCCCTGTGAGGGAGGATGCGCCTACATGTAATCAGAGGTCGAAGTGCATACAAAAATATGGTAACTGTGGGTGTGGAGTGAGGAAGGGTGCAAGGTCGAAGGCGTGGGTAAAAAAACAAACTATTCTGTAACTTTTTTCTTTTTTTTAATCTCCAGGGGGCAGATTTACAATTAACTAACGCAGCACGGCGCAGCAAGTCATTTTGCTGCGCCATGCTGCGTTAGTTTTGAAGCACAGGGATGCGACATATTTACAAGAATATGTCACATTCCTGTGCTTCCCCCTGCGCTGGCGCACAAACTGCAGCCATGCGCCGGCGCAGGCACCCTTGCACCATGGCTGTGTCGTGGGGAGATTGTTTTTGTGCAGGAAGGGGAACCTTCCTGCACAAAAACAATCACTACAACCATTTTCCTCTTTCAATGCGTGCTGCAGAATGCAGCACGCATTGAAAGAGGAAAAAACGAGGAGAAATTAGAACATTTCTCCTCGTTGCGCCTCGCTACGCCACCTCTAGGGTGGCGTAGCTTTCAGACGCATCTCCAGAGTTACGATTTCTCGTAATTCTGGAGATGTGTCTTGTTCCATGGGTGTTGCGTGGGAACACCCACAGCAACACCCATGGAACGCCCCTTCACCGCAAAGTGCTGCGTGTGAAGGGGCCGTATTTACAAGGAGAGGAAAAGCCACGCAGGGTGGCTTTTCCTCTCCTTGTAAATATGGAGGAGCCCCCTGCGCCACCAGTACGTCACAAAAAGTGACGTACTGGTGGCGCAGGGGGCTTGTAAATCTGCCCCCAGGTGTATACGTATAAACTAACGCACAGCGTAATTTAAAAATAAATGTAAGCTAAATTAATCAGTGAGAAATGCACTATCATGCATTGTGAAACTTCTGTTAGTTGATGCGCTGCAGAGGTCTGCGTGTGACCAGAGAGACACAGCATTGAATCCTGGTTAGTGCAGGGGAGAATAGTGACTTGTGTATGTTTAGTGCTACGAGGTCCCAGCCTGTGACAGAAAGCACTGTAATATAAAATTCATTTTTAAAACTTACATTACGCACAGTACAAGATCAACTGCTACAAAAAGCACAAAAAGGTTTCAGATAAAATGGTGCATCAAAAGTTTAGATTTAAGTAAGCCCGGGCTGTACGTAATGCAATTTTTTTTTATATAACTGTCCCTCAAAGCAAGCACTTCACAGCTCAGCTGGTAACCCCCTTGCAGGACCACTCAAAAAGAACAAAGCTGTGTCATCGGTAGTGATTCCGTCACTTAAAGCCAATCCCGGCCTCCAGGCGCCCTGCACCTGTTGCACACATTAGTATTTCTTTCAGACAAGGAGGCACCCTGGCAGGAAGGCTTGTTTAGCTGTCTGCCCTCCCTCGCTTTCACAGCACAGGTCTCTCCCTTGCCCTACACTTCAGCTGAGGCATTTCGGCTGCCTGACTTAACCGTCCCGGGACGGGTGTCTCTTAAACAAAGGTAGGGGAACTGTTTTTATTAAGTTAAAAAAGTACGGGCAGGTCGTGCCCCTCAGATCCCGCCCACTTCGACCCCTGGATGTAACACAGAGCTGCCCTGTATCCAGAGGCAAGTCCTTGACATGTCCTTTACGTGCCCAAGAGAAAGGGCAGGCCCTCGACATGCCCAAGGGCCCCTCTGGGGGCACCGGGCAGTCCCTCGACATGTCCAAGGGCCCCTCTGCAGGCACCAGGCAGGCCCTCGACATGTCCAGGGCCCCTCTAAGGGCACCGGGAAGGCCCTCGAAATGTCCAGGGGCCCCTCTGGGGGCACCGGGCATGTCCTCGACATGTCGTCCAAGGGCCCCTCTCCGGGCACCGGGCAGTCCCTGGACGTGTCCAAGCGCCCCTCTGCGGGCACCGGGCAGGCCCTCGACATGTCGTCCAAGGGCCCCTCTGCGGGCACCGGGCAGGCCCTCGACATGTTCAGGGGCCCCTCTGCAGGCACCGGGCAGGCCCTCGGCATGTCCAGGGGCCCCTCTGGGGGCACCGGGCAGGCCCTCGACATGTTCAGGAGCCCCTCTGCAGGCACCGGGCAGGCCCTCGACATGTCCGAGGCCCCTCTGGGGCACCGGGCAGGCCCTCAACATGTCCAGGGGCCCCTCTAAGGGCACCGGGCAGGCCCTCGACATTTCCAGGGGCCCCTCTGGGGGCACGGGGCAGGCCCTCGACATGTCCAGGGGCCCCTCTGGGGCACCGGGCAGGCCCTCAACATGTTCAGGGGCCCCTCTGCAGGCACCGGGCAGGCCCTCGACATGTCCAGGGGCCCCTCTGGGGCACCGGGCAGGCCCTCAACATGTCCAGGGGCCCCTCTAAGGGCACCGGGCAGGCCCTCGACATTTCCAGGGGCCCCTCTGGGGGCACGGGGCAGGACCTCGACATGTCCAGGGGCCCCTCTGGGGCACCGGGCAGGCCCTCAACATGTCGTCCAAGGGCCCCTCTGGGGCTCCGGGCAGGCCCCTCGACATGTCTTAGGGCCCCTCTGGCGCACCAGGCAGGCCCTCGACATGTCCAGGGACCCCTCTGGAGGCACCGGGCAGGCCCTGGACGTGTTCAAGGGCCCCTCTGGGGGCACCGGGCAGGCCCTAGACGTGTCCAAGGGCCCCTCTGCAGGCACCGGGCAGGCCCTCGACATGTTCAGGGGCCCCTCTGCAGGCACCGGGCAGGCCCTGGACGTGCCCAAGGGCCCCTCTGCAGGCACCGGGCAGGCCCTGGACGTGTCCAAGGGCCCCTCTGCAGGCACCGGGCAGGCCCTGGACGTGTCCAAGGGCCCCTCTGCAGGCACCGGGCAGGCCCTGGACGTGCCCAAGGGCCCCTCTGCAGGCACCGGGCAGGCCCTGGACGTGTCCAAGGGCCCCTCTGGGGGCACCGGGCAGGCCCGTCCATCAGTCAGCAATAAAAGGTCCTCATGCTGCGGAAACCCTCTGACGCTTCTCATAAAAGGATCATGGAAACGGGTGTGAATGAAAGCGGCAGTGACGTCAGCTCGCACCTGTCTCTTGGACTGTTGTCCAATAGCTGATAAGCGAAATAAAGTACAGAACAGAGAGACTTCGAATCCGATATATATATATATACACACACACGCACGCGCACACACACACACACGCACGCACGCGCGCAGGAGCGTATATATACTCAAAGTGCGGGTCATCCGCCTCAAATCCCTGATGGTGTTTCGAGGTACTTCACCAATGTATATAACATATGTTAGTTCTCCAACAACAATAACGGTGATTGGAACAAAGTGATTAGTCGATAATAATTGTGATATAATAATGAGTACTTTCCTTGTGAAATAATATGAATGACGCAATATGAAAGACGCAATAGGAATGACGCAATGCATTCAAAGGAAATATCTCCCAAAACCTACAGCTTTGGAAAATAACGATAACATCGAGGTCATATCGAAGAAATGACTCATTGAACAGCTGTCGCTCCCAAATAATTATCCTGTAAAAATATCAAAGATAAAAATACAGCAGTATTGGGTCTGTATAGATGAGATAAGTTCCTGACAAATGTAAATTTGATTTTGAAGGTGGTGGTGGGATTAAGGGGTTTTCCCCTTTAAATAGACGCTCTGTATTCACGACTCTATGCCACTGTGGAAGGACGGCTGCGGCCGAAACGCGTAGGCTCTGTTTGGCTGCACGAGGCACTCTGGCTTGTAAATATGAAAAATAATAAAGGGGTTTGAAGGAAACCTGGATTGTGCCGCCTGCTGCTTGGACGAGTTAAAAACATAGAGGATTGTGGAGTGGTCCTGTTGGGCAGGAGACACAAACACGCACGTATATGTACACAAGAGCCGCGAGCGGGTCACCCACCTCAAACCCCTCTAGTCTTTATTTCGCTAATTAACTATTGGACAAAGTTTCAGGAAAGAGAAAGGTGTGAGCTGAGCTCAGTGCATCATCCATTCACACCAGGCTACATTTCTGTGATCATATGTGTGTGTATTCTTAGTAATTAGCCTTTTTACGCCCCCCGAATTTGGCTGTTATGGGATTTGTGGCACAGGATGCGCTATTCGCTCAGGATAAAACATTTGGGTGAAGTGGAGAAGCTAGGATTACAATGCAGGCCTCTTGGTTCCAGGAACACTACCTCAGCCACGGTCGAGGTAATGCTCCACAGACCTTGGTACACTGCCAGCATGTGTTGTGCAGTCAGGGGACACAGGCCCGAGACACTCTCCTCCTGTCCCTTGCGTCCCTCGCGCTTGGGTTGTGACACACCTGCCTGCTCTGCATTTACAAACGCATCACCCAAACCAGCACTCTCCCTTCTTTGCCCTGCCTTACAGACGCATCACCCTAACCCTGCACTCTCTCCGTATCACCCCAAACCTGCACTCTCTCCGCATCACCCCAACCCTGCACTCTCTCCGCATCACCCCAACCCTGCACTTTCTCCGTATCACCCCAAACCTGCACTCTCTCCGCATCACCCCAAACCTGCACTCTCCCTTCTTTGCCCTGCCTTACAGACGCATCACCCCAACCCTGCACTCTCTCCGCATCACCCCAACCCTGCACTTTCTCCGTATCACCCCAACCCTGCACTCTCTCCGTATCACCCCAAACCTGCACTCTCTCCGCCTCACCCCAAACCTGCACCCTTTCCGCATCACCCAAACCAGCACTCTCCCTTCTTTGCCCTGCCTTACAGACGCATCACCCCAACCCTGCACTCTCTCCGCATCACCCCAACCCTGCACTTTCTCCGTATCACCCCAACCCTGCACTCTCTCCGTATCACCCCAAACCTGCACTCTCTCCGCCTCACCCCAAACCTGCACCCTTTCCGCATCACCCAAACCAGCACTCTCCCTTCTTTGCCCTGCCTTACAGACGCATCACCCCAACCCTGCACTCTCTCCGTATCACCCCAAACCTGCACTCTCTCCGCCTCACCCCAAACCTGCACCCTTACCGCATCACCCAAACCTGCACTCTCCGCATCACCCCAAACCTGCACTCTTTGCTTCACCCCAAACCTGCACTCTCTCCGCTTCACCCAAAACCTGCACTCTTTGCTTCACCCCAAACCTGCACTCTCTTTGCTTCACCCAAAACCTGCACTCTCTCCGTATCACCCCAACCCTGCACTCTCACCGCCACACCCCAAACCTGCACTCTCTCCGCATCACCCCAAACCTGCACTATCTTTGCATCACCCCAAACCTGCACTCTCTCCGTATCACCCCAACCCTGCACTCTCACCGCCACACCCCAAACCTGCATGCACTCTCTCCGCATCACCCCAAACCTGCACTCTCTCCGCATCACCCCGAACCTGCACTCTCTCCGCATCACCCCAACCCTGCACTCTCTCCGTATCACCCTTAACCTGCACTCTCTCCTCATCACCCCGAACCTGCACTCTCTCCGTAGACCCTTCAGGACGTGTCTTGCCTCCTGGCCCTGAAAGCCGCGCTCCAAGGTTCACCCATATATTTAAGGGAAAACACGTAAAAGAGAGTGCCTGGCAGGCAGTGCCTGCTTGTAATATAGTTGCGCTGCGACATATTAATGCGCTGTTATGTCTAGAACTACAACCTTCCAGCAGAGAGTGCGGCCTCTGGGGCCTCTCAGCGCTAGGTGCCACCCTCCAGAGCTCCGGGCCTCTGGGGCGCTTCCTGTGCCCCTCCAGAGCTCCGGGCCTCTTTGCTCAGGCTGCGACCCTACGGAGCTTGGCCTCTTGTATCTACAACAGTCGGTTACCTGTACCTTGCTAGAGGCAGGCCTGCTCGTTTCTAGGAGTAAGCAGGGCCTGCGTCTGGATATTCAGGAGTAGGTCATGTTTACGTCAGGAGTGGGCCACAAAGGCTCGTAGTAGAAAAAGCGCAGAGAAACGGATACCACAGAGTCAAGCACATGGTACCTTTGTTAGCTCATAAAGTTTGCATTTGGCACACAGTATTGCCCTGTATTTGCGCGTTTTGTAATAGGAAACAAGCGGTTGGCGCAGCAGGTTGTAATTTTGATGCCCTTTTCGTATTCACTGGCATTACAACATACACATAGGATGCACTCGAGGCTCACTCACCTGCCTTGCAGGGGCCCCTGTGGGCCTGCGCCAGGCGCGGCTCCACCTGGCTGCTCCGCGCCTCCCGGAGGTGGCAGCTGTTCCGGTATGTCTTCCTGTCCGTGCCACACAGCACCTCCTTCTTGGCACAGACGCAGCGTGGCTCCGGAGACCTGGCACCGGGGCTCTGCAGCTCGGGCGCCCGGCACACCAGGCCCTCGCCACACAGGCCGTAGGCTCGGTCAGCCCTCGGGTTGGCATCGCAGAGCCAGCCTTCGGCCTTGGCGCACTCCCAGCAGCAGCCGCAGCGGTCTCGCACCCTGCCAGCCGGACACGACGGTGGCAAGGCAGGGCAGAGCGCTTCCTGGCACGCCGGGCACTCCTCTGGCATCAGGATCTGGTTCTGCCATCCCTGGAAGGGCCACTGCCGGGGGAAACAGGCCGTCAAGCCAGCAAGGAGCAAAAGTGCGAGGCACAACATGGCAGCCATTGACTCCCACCGCAAAGGATCCTGGGGTCTTCTGCTTGGCACGAAAATAACCAAACTAGTTCCGATCTCTCTGTCAGGTGTGAAGTTACAATAGAGCTGTGATTGTGTAGAAGGCCTCGCCTTAGTGCAGCAGAGCTGTGCAGGGGACCGGTGCCATTCCAAAGGGCTTCTCTGCTAGGGCCTGCGCCAAAACTGGGTCAGAATGGGATAACACGATTCAAAGTTGGGGGCAAGCGCGGGAAAAAGGGCCAGGGGGTCTCGGAGCTGGGCACTTGGACGGAGCACAAGGCTGAGAGTGGCCTGCCGCTGGGCACAAATACCAGTGGCATAGGTCCCTTCAAGTGGGGCTGCAGAGGGGCACCAGTGGGAGAGGGTCCTACAGCTGGGCGCATGGAGGGGGCACCAGGGTGAGAGGGCCCTGGAGCTGGGCGCACGGAGGGGGCACCAGTGGGAGAGGGTCCTACAGCTGGGCGCACGGAGGGGGCACCAGGGTGAGGGGACCCTGCAGCTTGAGTCGTAAAGGGGCCACAGGTGGCTGGGTGGCGGGTCACAAGGCTGAAAGGACCCCACAGCAGTAGGAGCCGAGGTCTTGGATCAGGGGGGAGCGTAGCCCTACCTCAAGTAAGGGGGGAGCTGGCGCAGATATACCCGAGGCCTCCCGGGGGAAGGGGCTCAGAGAAGAGGGGAGGGGAGGAGGAGGAGCTCCACCCCAACAAAGACAAACATGACTTTCAAATTAAACTCTTTTAGCCAACCTGAGTGGCAAGGAAGCCGCGAGCTGTGGCTTGTGAAACCCCGGGCAGGGCCGGTGTCTGATTCACCCTCTTCCGGTTATTGAAGATTTAAAAAAATCTCTGCTGGAAGGTGTAAATCACACTGGGCACCTTTGTCCTGTCCCTGGGGGGCCCCGGGTTCACAAGATGGACGGGTCCGGCCAGAGCGGCCTGTCCAGAGTGGACCCGGGCGGAGGCGCAAGGGACCGCCCGCCTGTCCAGACAGGAGACAGCGAGGAGGCAGTGCGCACAAGGGACACACGAGGGTGGGGGTACTGGGGAAACAGTACAGAGCGAGGGTGGGGGGCACAGAGTACCAGAGGCACAGTAGAGGACGGGGAGGGGGTACTGGAGGGACAGTATGGAATGAGGGGGGTGCACAGAGTACTGGATAAACAATAGAGTACAAGGAGGGGGTACTGGAGGAACAGTAGAGGACGGGGAAGGGGTACTGGAGAAACTACAAGACGGGAGGTGGTACTGGAGGAACAGAACAGGAAATATAGGGGTACTTGAAGAACAGTACAGGAGGTGAGGATGACGTCCTGGAGGAACACCCCAGGGTAAGGATGGGGTGCCTTGGCTACTGGAGGAACAGTACAGGACCATGAGAGGGCACTGAAGGAACAGTACAGGACCATGAGAGGGCACTGAAGGAACAGTACAGGACCATGAGAGGGTACTGAAGGAACAGTACAGGACCACGAGAGGGTACTGAAGGTACAGTACAGGACCACGAGAGGGTACTGAAGGAACAGGACAGGACCATGAGAGGGTACTGAAGGAACAGTACAGGACCATGAGAGGGCACCGAAGGAACAGTACAGGACCATGAGAGGGCACCGAAGGAACAGTACAGGACCATGAGAGGGTACTGAAGGTACAGTACAGGACCATGAGAGGGCACCGAAGGAACAGTACAGGACCATGAGAGGGTACTGAAGGTACAGTACAGGACCATGAGAGGGTACTGAAGGAACAGTACAGGACCATGAGAGGGCACCGAAGGAACAGTACAGGACCATGAGAGGGCACTGAAGGAACAGTACAGGACCATGAGAGGGCACCGAAGGAACAGTACAGGACCATGAGAGGGCACCGAAGGAACAGTACAGGACCATGAGAGGGTACTGAAGGTACAGTACAGGACCATGAGAGGGCACCGAAGGAACAGTACAGGACCATGAGAGGGTACTGAAGGTACAGTACAGGACCATGAGAGGGTACTGAAGGAACAGTACAGGACCATGAGAGGGCACCGAAGGAACAGTACAGGACCATGAGAGGGTACTGAAGGTACAGTACAGGACCATGAGAGGGTACTGAAGGTACAGTACAGGACCACGAGAGGGTACTGAAGGAACAGTACAGGACCATGAGAGGGCACTGAAGGAATAGTACAGGATAGGAAGGAGGTACTGGAGGAACAGTACAGGACCATGAGAGGGTACTGGAGGAAGAGTACATGACAGGGAGGGGCACTGGAGTAATAGTACTAGCGGTGGAATAGTACATGGTGAGGTTGGGACACTGGAAGAACACCCCAGGGTAAGGATGGGGGACACTTAGTACTGGAGGATTACAGGACCATGAGAGGGTACTGGAAGAACAGTACAGGACCATGAGAGGGTACTGGAAGAACAGTACAGGACCATGAGAGGGTACTGAAGGAACAGTACAGGACCATGAGAGGGCACTGAAGGAACAGTACAGGATAGGAAGGAGGTACTGGAAGAACAGTACAGGACCATGAGAGGGTACTGGAAGAACAGTACAGGACCATGAGAGTGTACTGAAGGAACAGTACAGGACCACGAGAGGGTACAGAAGGAACAGTACATGACCATGAGAGGGTACTGAAGGAACAGTAAAGGATAGGGAGGGGATACTGGAGGAACAGTACTAGCGGTGGAATAGTACATGGTGAGGATGGGACACTGGGTGAACACTCTAGGGTAAGGATGGGGTGCACTGGCTACTGGAGGAACAGTACAGGACCATGGGAGGGTACTGAAGGAACAGTACAGGATAGGAAGGAGGTACTGGAGGAACAGTACAGGACCATGAGAGGGTACTGAAAGAACAGTACAGGACCATGAGAGGGTACTGGAGGAACAGTACAGGATAGCGAGGGGGTACTGGAGGAACAGTACTAGCGGTGGAATAGTACATGGTGAGGATGGGACACTGGGTGAACACCCCAGGGTAAGGATGGGGTGCATTGAGTACTGGAGGACCAGTACAGGACGGGTACGGGTGGCGATGGAATAGTACATGGTGAGGATGGGACACTGGGTGAACACTCTAGGGTAAGGATGGGGTGCACTGGCTACTGGAGGAACAGTACAGGACCATGAGAGGGTACTGAAGGAACAGTACAGGATAGGAAGGAGGTACTGGAGGAACAGTACAGGACCATGAGAGGGTATTGAAGGAACAGTACAGGACCATGAGAGGGTACTGGAGGAACAGTACAGGATAGGGAGGGGGTACTGGAGGAACAGTACTAGCGGTGGAATAGTACATGGTGAGGATGGGGCACTGGGTGAACACTCCAGGGTAAGGATGGGGTGCATTGAGTACTGGAGGACCAGTACAGGACGGGTACGGGTGGCAATGGAATAGTACATGGTGAGGATGGGACACTGGGTGAACACTCTAGGGTAAGGATGGGGTGCATTGAGTACTGGAGGAACAGTACAGGACCATGAGAGGGTACTGAAGGAACAGTACAGGATAGGAAGGAGGTACTGGAGGAACAGTACAGGACCATGAGAGGGTACTGAAGGAACAGTACAGGACCATGAGAGGGGACTGGAGGAACAGTACAGGATAGGGAGGGGGTACTGGAGGAACAGTACTAGCGGTGGAATAGTACATGGTGAGGATGGGACACTGGGTGAACACTCTAGGGTAAGGATGGGGTGCATTGAGTACTGGAGGAACAGTACAGGACCATGAGAGGGTACTGAAGGAACAGTACAGGGAGGGGGTACTAGAGGAACAGTACTAGCGGTGGAATAGTACATGATGAGCATGGGATACTGGAGGAACACTCCGGGGTAATGATGGGGTGCACTGGGTACTGGAGGAACAGTAGAGAGTGAGTATGGGGAGCAAAGGGTACTGGAAGAACAGGATAAGGGGGGGGACACTGAATATGGCCAGGTACTGCCGAGTCCCCCCTCCCACAGGCACTCTTTTTACCGAATAACCTGCTGACCTAAGGGAACCACAGACCCTTCCACTTTTCCCCAAGGCAATCAAATGGAAGCAACACACAATGGCTTGGGTTAAGGGTCGTAAACCCCGGCCATATTTTATTCATAACATAACAAACATTAATTTTTATATTTACAATATTTACAATACGCAGAAAAGTCCAGTCCATTACGTTGATATGTACAATATTCCAGTTGGCTAACCTTAACATGTTTCTAATCCATAGCCATTCCTGTCATAATCTAAATGATCAACATCATTTCTTTTCTGCGTATCCCTGTTTGAGCCTACGGCAAGGTCAATGACTGGTCCAAGATCGTGCTAGGTCCCACCTCCTACCGGAGTGACCTTGCGCAGGAGGCCCAGTTCCCAGGAAGGTTATCTCCCCCGGGCACCCCCTACGCCCTTAACATTATCTCCAAGGGGCTGTGCTGTCATGCCAAGTTTCCTGCGCCACTGCGCTTGTGCGGGGGTTGGCCCAAAAGCCTACCGGAAGCTGAACTTCCCCTCCCCCCGCACCCTTCCAGCCTACCAGCTGTCACTGTCCCCTGGAGTTCCATGAGAGACCAACTGTCCCCCCCCAGACGTCTTCATTTGACAATGATTTTGCCTACTAAGGACCGTAAAAGATGCCCGCCAATCATGACCTTACCGCCTGGCCAAGGATACTTCATAATTTACATAAATACGACAAATAACGCTGCCCTGAAAAGAATATTTAGTTAACACACTACTTAAAACATTTGGCGAAAACACCTATAACATTTATTACCATTACAACAAAGAAACAAGAAATCTTGTAAACATCATAACTTCTGCCTCAGGGGATGGTGGGTGGGGAAAAAACACGATGTGGTCTCCGTCCTGGAGACTGTCTGGAGTTGTTGGCTGGTGGTGGAGCGGCGACACGAAAGGCCGTCCTGCCGCTCCACAACCCCCTTTTAACCATGTACAGCCGGGAACCGGCTAAATCCGGCTTCCCGGCTTGATTTCTAGAACCATGACCCGGAAGCACTTGAGTGCTTCCGGGTCACCTACACCCGTGGGCCAATCAGGGGGAGAGGCAAGGCAGGGCGCTGATCGCGTCACTCTGTGTGCGACGCCCGCCCCGCCGCCTCCGCATGGGGGACCGGCACAACCGCCATACTCTGCGGTGTGCTCGAGTATGGTTGGCACCTGTGGAGGAATGCTGCATCATGGAGACAGGGTAAAGGAGGTAAGTAGGGGTTGGCGAAGAATTCCGCTCCACAGGCGGAGTTTTGCCCACTCCGTACGGAGTGTGGAGTTCCCAAAAATTCTGCGACGCGGAGCAGAGTTTTTTTCTCCTGTGCGGCTTGCCAACATTATGTTGGCGAGCATGAACGAGAGAAATTGCGTGCTAAACCACCATCCGTTGTGATTTCTGAATGCGGGTGGTCGCTGCAGGTCTCTACTGCTTGCTTTGAGAAAGCTGCCGCTCACGTTGAGGAGGCTGCCACTCGCGGTGAGGAAGCTGCCGCTCGCGTTGAAGAAGCTGCAGCTCGCGTTGAGGAAGCTGCCGCTCGCGTTGAGGAAGCTGCCGCTCACGTTGAGGAAGCTGCCGCTTGCATTGAAGCTGCTGCTGAAGCAGAAAATCTGCTTGAGCAGCAGAAAGAAGCAGCGCCCTCTTGTACTCTGTGTGATGCCGTTCGCTCTGATCTTACAGTGCGGGAGAAACTCTTGGGGCTAAAAATCAGCGTGAACAGCGCGATGAGAAAGGCGGGGCCGGCATCGGCCACGCCGAAAGTATGGCGGTCGTGCCGGCCCCCTGACGATCACTTAGGGGCGGGGCTGTCGCGCCCAGTGGTGACGCAGCAGGCGCGCCTCAACAGTTATTGGTCGTGGGTCCTGGCGTGACCCGGAAGTGATTGTAATCACTTCCGGGTCATGCGTTGGGCGAACGCCAGGCCGGTTAGAACCGGCCTGGCATGGAAGTAAGATAAAAGATGGGGGAGCGGAGGAGTCGGCCTCTTTGCCCCCCGCTCCCCCAGCTTGCTGCACCAGCCTCGCTAGGAGGCTGTAACTTGATTTTTCTTTTTCGTTGCAGGTCGGTGGCATCAGGAAAAGCGGCGGCGAAGAACGGTAGAGGCATCGCGGGTCAGCTGTGGAGAGCGCGGTGAGGCTATCGGATCTGGTTGGTGGCACCAGGCGAAAGCGGCGAGGAAGAGCGGTAGTAAACAGCGGTTCGGAGGCTCGAGGCTGCAGTCAAGAGGAGCATCGCGGGTCGGCGATCGAGAGCGCGGTGAGGCTGTCGGATCTGGTGAGCACGGCTGGAAATAAAGGAGAGTGTATCTCTGCCTTGCGGGAAGGGGGGAGCATCATTTTACCAGCGCGCGCTCGCTAGTGAGAGGGGCCGGGCAGCGCGCATGGTACACGGGCAGTCAGCTGTTGGAAGCGCGGTGAGCGAGTGCGTCCCGTTTTTTATAACCAAGCAGGGTCTGGCCGGGTTAATACTTGGAGGGGAGACCGCCTGGGAGCATCAGGTGCGGGGGACACATGCGCATAGCTGATTACTAAACTGGGCAGTGGCAATTTATTTCTGCAGCAATTTGTGGGGAGGCTGCTGGTTGGGACCTTTTTGAACGCCACAATTAGCGCTAATTATCACGGTTTGTGCCACATGGGAGGCTGCACTTGATCTGTCTTTTGCTGTGTTTCCAGGTACAAGCAAGTGTATCTCTGCAACATATACGCGGTCGCACGGAAATCCAGGTGGAATTGGCGGGACACAGGGACAGCTGTTGCTGATCAAAGGAGGACCTTAAGGGGACACCGACAGGCCGGCATTCCAGCGCTTCCGGGAGCCACGCGGGTTCGAGACTACTCACCTGACCCACTGGACTAGCTGGTGTGGAGTGGCTCCGGTTGCGTGGGTGCTTACGGCCGGTGGTGTACCTCCTGCATTGTAAGGTAAGGGCCTGGACAGTGTGCCAGGTCATTAAGGTGCAGTGGGGGTGTGTCAAGTTGGGCTGTTACACTGTTGCCTTTTCTGAGTGTAGGAGGGCATTGTATGTACTTGGGTAAGAGCCGGCACATTACCAATAACTCTTGCAGTGTGGATAGGTACAATGGCCGGTAAGGCAAAACGGGGTGATCAGCGTTCCCGTATGGAGAAACTGATGGAGGCAATGATGAAGAAGGTTGATGACCTTGGGCAGGGGCTTGCTGATCTTAGAGAAAGGGTAGACGGGCAAGAAGTACCAGAGGAGAGGGCGAGGCGTAGTATGGTGCCTCCCAGGGCAGCTTTTCCCACCCTCCCCAAGCGGATTAGGTCAAGAAAGGGTACACCTGTGTCCCCTGGAACAGTCCCACAGCCCAGGGAAGAGCCCGGGCCTTCAGGGGAGGTGCCACCGGTTACGCCTGACCCCCCTGTACCAGGCCCACCAGTTACACCTGGCGCCCCTGTGCCACCTGTGGTCCCTGTGCCAGTCCCCCAGCCGAAAGAGGTGCCGGGGCCTTCAGGGACGGCCCCTTTAGGGGTGGCCCGCAATCCCCGGTAGTCCCGGTGGGGGGGGAATCTGGTTCCGCAAGATTTAGTATCGCAGTTAGCGGCAATACTTCCTTGGTTGGGGAAGGCGGGGATTCTTTCACCTGCAGTGGGGACACAAGACATGGGTGGGGATGTACTCGCGGAAGCAAAGCGGATAGTTGCTCAGTTTAATGGGACACCGGGGGATAAGTCAAGAGAGGGGCTGGGTGCACCTTCCCCTGTCATTCCAGCCGGGGGGGCCACCCCTCCTGATCTCAACAAAGGACTACCAGCGAGCAGCCTGACAAAGGAGAAGCTGACGGAGCCAACTGGGTCAGCTCCAGTAGGTAAGCAGCTAACGTTGCCTGTGTTAGGTGTGGGGGAATCCCGCACCGGGAGGGAACACTTGGCGAGACATGTCACTCAAGAAGTGAAGGAAAGAATTTGGTCAGGGGGTTATCTTAGTATGTTCTCATTGCTTCTTGATGAAAATGAAAGGGAAGAAGCACGGAAAAAGAAAGATTGGATGCTCCCTAGGGAATGGGCAAGTGAACTACAAAAGTTTAGGATTGAGGAGAATTTGAACAACTGGATCAGAGGTTTCTCAATATTCATGGCAGTGATGGCTGAACGTTTTCCTAATATGCAGGCAGAGATGGCTTGTTACCAGAGCAGGATCACTGGGGCGCATGATAAGTATGGGGGGATGGGATAGAAGGAATACGACAAGAATTTTAGGAGAGCCAAAGCATCTGACCCATCCCTCTCTTGGGACCGCATTAACACAATTGCTTGGTTAGACCAATTTGGTGGGGGGTCTCAGGACAGCGCCAAAAACCAGTCCTTTCAGTCCTTTCAGTCCTGTCGGCCACAGTTATCCACAGGCTCCTCCAATGGCGCAAGTACCGGGGGTGGAAGGAAAGGGACATGTTGGGACTTTAACAGGCGCACATGCACGAGACCACAAGGCACGTGCAAATTCAAACATGCGTGTTCTATCTGCGCCAACCCATCGCACCCCGAGTCCAAATGTTTCAGAAAGTCAAAAGACAGAGGAAAGAAGAAGCAGGAGTGAGGGTATGACACACAACATGGCACGTTCACCTATCAATGTCACGGCTCTGACACCCTGGCTAAACAGATACCCTTGTCACTCTACCGCTAAGATTTTGCTAGACGGTTTCAGGTATGGCTTCAGGATTCCATCATCTGAATATGTGGGAACTCTGGAGTGCAAGAATCAACTCTCTGTTAGGGCAAACCCAAGCGTAGCTGCAGCAAAAATTGAAAAGGAACTGCGCTTAGGCAGAATAGCGGGCCCATTTGATTCCATCCCAGTGGAGAATTTTGTCTGCTCCCCTTTGGGAGTGGTCCCCAAAAAAGAGAGCGGAGAGTTCCGGTTGATACATAATCTGTCTGCACCCAAAGGCAACTCATTGAACGACGCTATCAGTGATGAGTATTGTAGTGTAAAATATGCCTCCTTTGATCAGGCAGTGGAGATGCTCAGGCAGGAAGCTAGGCCCTGGAGCACTGTTGGCTAAGTCTGACATAGAGTCCGCCTTCCGTTTGTTGCCTGTACACTCATCTGACTTTCATCTCCTTGGTTTTCAGTTCCAGGGTAGATTCTACATGGATATGTGTATGCCTATGGGGTGCTCGGTCTCCTGTGATTATTTTGAAAAATTCAGTTCATTTTTGGAATGGGCTTTTAGACAGGTGACGGGGCACCGGTTTGTCATGCACTATCTTGATGACTTTCTTATCTTGGGGTCACCGGGCTCACGGGAGTGTGTGTGGGCACTGCAGGAATTTTGCACGCTCATGCAGGATTTTGGGGTTCCCTTGGCACCGGGGAAGACAGTTGGACCATCAACAACGATAGAATTCTTAGGGATTGAATTAGATTCCGTCAAGGGGTGTTTTCGGTTGCCTGCAGACAAGATCAACAAGTTCAAGGCAGCATTGCAGCAATGCTTGAGTCAAGGGAAGGTCACCCTGCACCAGTTGCAACAGACTGTGGGGCAGTTGAATTTTGCTCTGAGAGTTATCCCTATGGCACGACCATTTTCCAGGTCCATCTCACAAGCCATGGCCGGTCTCAAGGAGAAGCATCACCACACCAGGCTGTCTGCTGAGGTTAGGCAGGACATGCGTATTTGGATGGCATTCCTGCAGGACTTCAACGGCAGGGTAGTGTGGCACGGTCCACCCACTACTTCCGCGGAGTTAGGTTTAATGACTGACACCGCGGGCAGTGAGGGATTTGGTGCCATACTCGGTACTGAGTGGGTGGCACGGCACTGGCCGGCTTGGTGGGTTGAGACGGGTTTAACAGGTAACAACGGTTTCTTGGAACTTTTCCCCATTTGGGTGGCATTAACAGTCTGGCCTGAACAATTGCGTAATCAATCTGTGGTATTCTGGTCTGACAACATGACTGTGGTTGAATGCATCAATCATCAAGCAGCACGGTGTAAAATGATTCTGCGCTTGCTGAAAGAGATTGTCCTGCTATGCATGAGATTGAATATACAGTTTAAAGCTAAACATTTACCTGGGGTATTGAATCATGCTGCTGATGCACTCTCTCGCTTTAAGATGCAGGTTTTCAGGACACACCTCCCGTCTGCAGCAGTGTATCCCACACCCTTCCCAGAACTGCTTTGGCAGATTGGTGCCCCCAACTACCGGACCTCGTGGCAGCTAGCCTAGCACCCAGGACCAGGAAAGCGTATGAAGGGGCATTCTGGGCATATTGCACTTTTTTGGGAAGGGAGTGGGCAGAGAAGTGGCATGACACGGGAGCACTCCTTCATTACCTGGGGGCACTAAAAAGGGAGGGGTGCTCAGCGGCAGCAGCCAAGCGGCATGTAGCGGCAATCTCTTTCTTTGCGCAAGCGAGAGATAGGGGAGATCCCACCAACAGCTTCACAGTTAGAAAGGCCTTGAAGGGGTGGCAGCGCCTCCAGGGGTCAACACCGGACACGAGGCGGCCCATCGGGTTTGAGCTGCTAGCATCATTACTGGGGGTCCTTCCTCTCATTTGCAACAACACTGAGGAGGTGCTTTTGTTCAACGCCGCCTTTTCATTGGCCTTTTATGGTGCGTTGAGGATTGGGGAATTGGTGGCCCAAAACAAGCAGGATGTTCAGGGTGGCTTGCAATTTGACCGTGTGAAGGTACAAGGCGATGCTTTATTGATATCAATTAGGAAGTCCAAGACTGACCAGGAGGCGCGTGGGGAAGGGGTAGTACTGCATCGGGCATTTGGTAATCCTTGCTGCCCCCTCACACATTTAGAGGCATTCCTACAGCGTAGACCCAACGGTAAGGGGGGGACGTTGTTAATCCATACAGATGGTACTCCACTCACAAGGTTTCAGTTTAAAAGAGTCATGGACATGGCAATTCAGAAGGCAGGTTTGGACCCTAGCTGTTTTGGAACTCATTCTTTCCGAATAGGGGCTGCCACTGAACCAACAGCAAGGGGTTTCCACAGCAGCAACGTTCAGAGGATTGGGAGGTGGTCCTCCAATTGTTATAAGCGCTATGTGCGGCTGCATATGTTGTGAGTAGGGCAATTTGCCAGGTGCTGACGCATGTTCCTTCTCTGCTCGCATTTACAGTTCCTCAAGCCTGTCACGCAGGGGGGAAACTGGAGAAGGCTCGACAACACCATCAAGCATCGCAAGGACGGTCACACCCAAGCAAGCAAAGACCACACGTCGTTTGGATTATTGGCCTTTCATATGTGAGTCGTTTGTCTAACTTTTTTCTTTCAGGCAATTATAGGTCTAGAGCAGAGCAGGCAGGTTTTAAGGTATCATTTCATGGGCAGGGGGTCTTCGCTTGAGTCAGTTTAGACGCTTTGTGGTAGACCTATTGAACAGGGGCGGGGCTCTTCCCAGTATTGTTATCCTGCACCTGGGAGGAAACGACCTGGCGAATCTGGGTAGAAGGGGGCTAGTGGAAGTCTTAATCACAGAGGTGGGTTGGTTAGCTAAGACATTACAGGGGTGTACCATAGTATGGTCACAATTGATACCCAGATTCAAATGGAGGGGGGGCGAGTCTGTGAGGGCACTGAATCACTCAGTGAGAAGAATCAACAGTAAAATAGAGAGGCTGTTCAGGGCTCCTCATCTACAGTCGATCACCCACGGGTGCATCAGGGGGGAGCCATGCTTCTTAAAAGACGGTGTCCACTTGTCTAGAGTAGGCAATTAAATCTTCCTAGAGAATCTGCTGGCTTGGTTGGGTGGCTTCAGGAGTAGGACATCACCCTCTAGTGAGCATAGGGTGGGGGGCCAGATAGTCGGTCAACTATGCTGGCCTGTGGCGGTAAGGTCATGATCGGTGAGCAGTAAATTTAAGGTCCCTAGAGGGCGGCGCCATTCTTGAATGGGGTCGCCCAAGGGGGAGGGACAAGTGGTCTCTCCTAGAACTCCAGGGGCAGTTACAGCCGGTTGGCTGGATGGGTGCGGGGGAGTAACGCTTTTCCTAGGCTGGTTGGCCACCCCGCACGTGCACAATGGCGCCAGAAAACAGCGCAGAACTGCAAGGGCCCCTTATGGAGATAATATACAGAGCGTACGGGGGTAACCGGGGGGGGGGAAGTACCCTCACGGTGAACGGGCCCTCTGCGCATGCGCACTCCGTTTGGAGGGCGGGCATAATTTGATAAGGATCTGACACCAGTTATTGACCTTGCCGTAGGCTCAAATAGGGATACGCAGAAAATTAACTGCTATGATGATTATTGATGATGATATGTTTAGATTCGGATAGGAATACCTTGTATTAGAGATATGTTAAGGTTAGCCATCTGACATCTGTACTTATCCATGTAATCAAAGTAATGCAATGTTTTCTGCGTATTTTTGTAAATATTGTATATTAATAATTATGTTTAAGTTTTTTATGTTAATAAATACCGCCGGGGGTTTTTTCGACCCCCTCATCCAAAACTCTTCTCATGTTACTATCTGGGTCCTGATAAGGGAGGAGGGGGTGTAGGTAGTACCTGGCCATAGAGAAAGGCGGGGCCGGCATCGGCCACGCCGAAAGTATGGCGGTCGTGCCGGCCCCCTGACGATCACTTAGGGGCGGGGCTGTCGCGCCCAGTGGTGACTCGGCAGGCCCGCCTCAACAGTTATTGGTCATGGGTCCTGGCGTGACCCGGAAGTGATTGTAATCACTTCCGGGTCACGCGTTGGGCGAACGCCAGGCCGGTTAGAACCGGCCTGGCATGGAAGTAAGATAAAAGGCCGGGGGAGCGGAGGAGTCGGCCTCTTTGCCCCCCGCTCCCCCAGCTTGCTGCACCAGCCTCGCTAGGAGGCTGTAACTTGATTTCCCCACCCACCATCCCCTAAAGCAAATAAGTTTGTAGTGAATTCTGCTGTTTTCCTTTTTTCTGTTTGACAGGTTTGCATTAATATGGTTGTATGGGGTGAAGTTTGTTCTTTTACAGGTCAGCTATCGTCGTATTTAGTGCTATTCCTTGGTCAGGCGGTAAGGTCATGATTGGTGAGCAGTAAATTTAAGGTCCTTAGAGGGCGGCGCCATTCTTGAATGGGGTCGCCCAAGGGGGAGGGACAAGTGGTCTCTCCTAGAACTCCAGGGGCAGTTACAGCCGGTTGGCTGGATGGGTGCGGGGGAGTAACGCTTTCCCTAGGCTGGTTGGCCACCTCGCACGTGCACAATGGTGCCAGAAAACGGCGCAGAACTGCAAGGGCCCCTTATGGAGATAATATACAGAGCGTACGGGGGTAACCGGGGGGGGGAAAGTACCCTCACGGTGAACGGGCCCTCTGCGCATGCGCACTCCGTTTGGAGGGCGGGCATAATTTGATAAGGATCTGACACCAGTTATTGACCTTGCCGTATGCTCAAATAGGGATACGCAGAAAATTAACTGCAATGATGATTATTGATGATGATATGTTTAGATTCGGATAGGAATACCTTGTATTAGAGATATTTTAAGGTTAGCCATCTGACATTTGTACTTATCCATGTAATCAAAGTAATGCAATGTTTTCTGCGTATTTTTGTAAATATTGTATATTAATAATTATGTTTAAGTTTTTTATGTTAATAAATACGGCCGGGTTTTTTTTCGACCCCCTCATCCAAAACTCTTCTCATGTTACTATCTGGGTCCTGATAAGGGAGGAGGGGGTGTAGGTAGTACCTGGCCATAGTACTGGAATCTGCCGCTTGCAGAACTCTGCGGAGCGTGGCAGAGCTTTTTTGGCACTTCACTGAGTTCCACGTAGTAAGACTCTGCAAACTGCCCCCAGGTCTAGAGGAAAGTACATGATAGGGAGGCGACCCGTACACAGCCAGATGAGGGACAGAAGGTACTAGAGGACAAGTACAGGGAAGGGATGAGACGCAGAGGATAATGAAGGAAGAGAGTATGGTCGGGATGGGGTGCAGAAGGTACTGGAGAAACAGTGCTGGATAAAGAGGGGACCTAGAGGACCAGTATAGTGTGGGGACAGGTATGGGGGACCAGTACAGGGTGGGATGGGGTGCAGTGGGTACTGGAGGAACAGTGCTGGAGAGGGGTCCTAGAATACCAGTACAGGGTGGGGATTGGTACAGGAGGACTAGTACAGGGTTGGATAGGGTGCAGAAGGTACTGGGGGAACAGTGCTAGATAGAGAGGGGTCCTAGAGGACCAGTACAGGGTGGGGATGGGTGAAGAAGGTACTGGAGGAACAGTGTTGAAAAGAGAAGGGCCCTTGAGGACCAGTACAGGGTGGGGATGGGTACGAGAGGACCAGTACAGGGTGGGGATGGGTGCAGAAGGTACTGGAGGAACAGTGTTGAATAGAGAAGGGTCATGGAGGACCAGTACAGGGTGGGGATGGGTGCAGAAGGTACTGGAGGAACAGTGTTGAATAGAGAAGGGTCCTGGAGGACCAGTACAGGGTGGGGATGGGTACGAGAGGACCAGTACAGGGTGGGGATGGGTGCAGAAGGTACTGGAGGAATTGTGTTGAATAGAGAAGGGTCCTGGAGAACCAGTACAGGGTGGGGATGGGTACGAGAGGACCAGTACAGGGTGGGGATGGGTACAGAAGGTACTGGAGGAACAGTGTTGAATAGAGAGGGTTCCTAGAGGACCAGTACAGGGTGGGGAGGGGTAAAGAAGGTACTGGAGGAACAGTGTTGAATAGAGAGGGTTCCTGGAGGACCAGTACAGGGTGAGGATGGGTGCAGAAGGTACTGGAGGAACAGCGTTGAATAGAGAGGGGTCCTAGAGGACAAGTACAGGGTGGGGATGGGTACAGAAGGATCTGGAGGAACAGCATTGAATAGAGAAGGATCCTAGAGGAGCAGTACAGGGTGGGGACGGGTCCGGGAGGACCAGTACAGGGTGGGGATGGGTGCAGAAGGTACTGGAGGAACAGTGTTGAATAGAGAAGGGTCCTGGAGGACCAGTACAGGGTGGGGATGGGTACGAGAGGACCAGTACAGGGTGGGGATGGGTGCAGAAGGTACTGGAGGAACAGTGTTGAATAGAGAAGGGTCATGGAGGACCAGTACAGGGTGGGGATGGGTGCAGAAGGTACTGGAGGAACAGTGTTGAATAGAGAGGGTTCCTGGAGGATCACTACAGGGTGGGGAGGGGGACAGAAGGTACTGGAGGAACAGTGTTGAATAGAGAGGGTTCCTAGAGGACCAGTACAGGGTGGGGATGGGTACAGAAGGAACTGGAGGAACAGAGTTGAATAGAGAGGGTTCCTGGAGGACCAGTACAAGATGAGGATGGGTACAGAAGGGACTGGAGGAACAGCATTGAATAGAGAAGGGTCCTAGAGGACCAGTACAGGGTGGGGATGGGTACGGGACGACCAGTACAGGGTGGGGATGGGTGCAGAAGCTTCTGGAGGAACAGCGTTGAATAGAGAGGGTTCCTGGAGGATCACTACAGGGTGGGGAGGGGGACAGAAGGTACTGGAGGAACAGTGTTGAATAGAGAGGGTTCCTGGAGGACCAGTACAGGGTGGGGATGGGTGCCGAAGGTACTGGAGGAACAGTGTTGAATAGAGAGGGTTCCTGGAGGACCAGTACAGGGTGGGGATGGGTACAGAAGGGACTGGAGGAACAGTGTTGGATAGAGAGGGGTCCTAGAGGACCAGTACGGGGTGGGGATGGGTGCAGAAGGTACTGACGGAACAGCATTGAATAGAGAGGGTTCCTAGAGGACCAGTACAGGGTGGGGATGGGTGCAGAAGGTACTGGAGGAACAGTGTTGAATAGAGAGGGTTCCTGGAGGACCAATACAAGGTGATGATGGGTGCAGAAGGTACTGGAGGAACAGTGTTGAATAAAGAGGGTTCCTGGAGGACCAGTACAAGGTGAGGATGGGTGCAGAAGCTACTGGAGGAACAGCGTTGAATAGAGAGGGTTCCTGGAGGACCAGTACAGGGTGGGGAGGGGTACAGAAGGTACTGGAGGAACAGTGTTGAATAGAGAGGGTTCCTGGAGGACCAGTACAGGGTGGGGATGGGTACAGAAGGTACTGGAGGAACAGTGTTGAATAGAGAGGGTTCCTGGAGGACCAGTACAAGATGAGGATGGGTACAGAAGGGACTGGAGGAACAGCATTGAATAGAGAGGGGTCCTAGAGGACCAGTACAGGGTGGGGATGGGTACAGAAGGTACTGGAGGAACAGTATTGAATAGAGAAGGGTCCTAGAGGACAAGTACAGGGTGGGGATGGGTACAGAAGGGACTGGAGGAACAGCATTGAATAGAGAAGGGTCCTAGAGGACCAGTACAGGGTTGGAATGGGTACGGGACGACCAGTACAGGGTGGGGATGGGTACAGAAGGTACTGGAGGAACAGTGCTGGAGAGGGGTCTTAGAATACCAGTACAGGCTGGGGGTGGGTACGGGAGGACCAGTACAGTCTGGATGGGGCTCAGAGGGTACTGGAGGAACAGTGTTGAATAGAGAAGGGTCTGGGAGAACCAGTACTGTGTGGGGATTTGTACCGGAGGACCAGTACAGGGTGGGGATGGGTGCAGAAGGTACTGGAGGAACAGTGGTGAATAGAGAGGGTTACTGGTGGACCAGTACAGGGTGGGGATGGGTGCAGAAGCTACTGGAGGAACAGCGTTGAACAGAGAGGGTTCCTGGAGGACCAGTACAGGGTGGGGATGGGTGCAGAAGGTACTGGAGGAACAGTGTTGAATAGAGAGAGTTCCTGGAGGACCAGTACAGGGTGGGGAGGGGTGAAGAAGGTACTGGAGGAACAGTGTTGAATAGAGAGGGTTCCTGGAGGACCAGTACAGGGTAGGGATGGGTGCAGAAGCTACTGGAGGAACAGTGCTGGATAGAGAGGGTTCCTAGAGGACCAGTTCAGGGTGGGGGTGGGTACGGGAGGACCAGTATAGTCTGGATAAGGTGCAGAGGGTACTGGAGGAACAGTGCTGGATAGAGAGGGGTCCTAGAATGACAGTACAGGGTGGGATGGGTGCAGAAAGACCAGTACAAGGTAAGGCTGGGTGCAGAAGGTACTGGAGGAACAGTGATGAATAGAGAGGGTTCCTAGAGGACCAGTTCAGGGTGGGGGTGGGTACAGAAGGTACTGGAGGAACAGTGTTAAATGGAGAGGGTTCCTAGAGGATTTCAGGGTGGGGGTGGGTACAGAAGGTACTGGAGGAGCAGTGTTAAATAGAGAGGGTTCCTAGAGGGCCAATACAGGGTGGGGATGGGTGCAGAAGTATCAGTGCAGGGTGTGGATGGGGTGCCGAAAGACCTGGAATCCTTGCTGTAATTCTAACCACTGGCAAACACTTGGGTCCAACACATTGTTCTTATGCCACATGCAAATCCCTCACAGGATCGCTCCAGCCCAATCTGCCATTATAGGTTCTCCCCAAACCAGAACACAAGCAACCGAAGACTGGTTTCACTCTGATTGGGGCTCGTCAGACGGGTGTAGCTTGGTTCCAGTGGCACAGCAAGCACAGGACCCACCCAAGTGGCCAAGGTATGCCCAGACATGGGTGTCATGCTCACTACACCACTGGAACCAAGCTCCACCCAACAGAAACCCCCAATCAGGGTGAAACTGGTCTTGGGTTGCCTGTGTTCCGGTTCAGGGAGGATCTGGCCTGGCAGTTCAGGCCGGACTGTTCCTATTGGAGTAGAGTGAAGAATGATTTACATATGGCTGGGTCCAACTTGAGATGGCATGGTGGCCAACAGACGAATGGGGTGAAATGCTCCCCGAGCGATTGCCAGTGGTTAGACTTATTGCAAGTATTCCTCTAATCACCGTTCGTGTTTGCTCCAATAGGAACAGGTCAGCCCAAACTGCCAAGCCAGGTCCTCTATCAACAGGAACACAAGCAACCCAGGGCCGGTTTCGGCTCGCTTTGGCCTCCTCAGCCAGGTGTAGCTTGGTTCCTGTGGCACAGTGAGCAAGGCACCCACTTCTGGGTCAGTATGCTGGTGGATCCAAACCATACCTAGCAGATTAGGCCTAAGAACGCCGAAACCAACCTAGGGTTGTTTGTGGCCTCTTGTGGGCGGTGCCCCCCTGGCAGTTCCGTATGGACTGTTCCCATTATAAGCAGGGTCACTACTCGTTTGCGTAAGGCAGGCCTTTGTCTAGAGTAGCACAGTGGGTGAAAAACAATGGGTTGGAATGATACCCCGAGTGATTGCTGGTGGTTAGACATCTTGCAAGCAACCCTTCCATCATCCTTTACGTGCATTATGAGGGTGCTGGATAAACAGTGCTGGGATGGGATGGGTACTGCAGGACCAGTACAAGGTGATGATGATGAGATGTATTTATAAAGCAGGTCTGTTATACTATAAGGGTGTCCTGGTACTAAATAACTGGGAACCGTTTATATTTGTTGAAACAGCCAGGTTCTCAAACTCCTGCAAAACCTCCAATGATTGATTTCGGCTCTGCTAAAGATCTGCTTGGTTTGTATCTCTTAGTTATTTTGAGATAATGTCTGGCCCACATTTCTCGATGGCCCTGTGGTCCAGGCATGCTGATTTAAAAGGCACTCTTTGACTTATAGGTAACCAGTGAAGCTCCTTCAGTGCTGGAGTGACAGAGGACCAGATTACGATCTTGGCGGATGGAATACTCCATCACAAATGTGACGGATATCCCTTCCGCCGTATTACAAGTTCCATAGGATATAATGGAATTGTAATTTGTGGGACGGGATACCCGTCTCGTTAGTGACGGAGTAACCCTGTCCGCCAAGATCGTAATCAGGCCTAAAGTCATACTTCTTTCTTCAGGTTAGTAATCTTGCCACCCAATTCTGAACTCTTTGTCATCTTCTCATAATTTTGACAAGGAGTCCTAAATGCAAAGCATTACAATAGTCCAAGTGTGATGAAATCGTAACCTGGACTATAGATATATGTGTCGGCCGAGGAAGTATGGGGAGCCCTTTATGCAGCATCCTTCGATACAGAAAGCAGGAGGCCGGGACCAGGTTCACTTGTTTGTTCATGTTGAGCTAGATGTCAATACTGAAGCCCAGGTTTTTTGAGGCTGGCAGCAGGGAGGGGGGATTTCCTAAAACCACTGGCCACCAACAAAGTGAATGTGTAATAGATAGGTGGCCAAAGCATTAAAATCCATTTTTGTCCCTATTCAATTTGAGTGCATTGGTGCACATCCATTGCGTTTCGGCCGGCGCAGTAATGGAAAGTAGCGGCCTTCTTCATCTCATCTGCCACTGACAGTCCCATCTGGGTGTCATCTGCAGAAGACGTGAGAGAACCCAAATCTCTGTACTTGTTTTGCCAGCAGTGAGATATACACGTTGAATAGAGTGGGGCTTAAAAATCGAGCACTGAGGTACTCCACACGGCAGGACTCATTTTTTTAGGAGAAGGAAAATATCCTGACTGTTTGGGTGCGATTAATTAGAAACGAAGTGTGCCACTCCACGGCTTTTCCATGCACTCTCAATGTTTTTAATTTCGAGATCAAAATCAGAATCGGGTGGGAAACTGTGTCAAATGCAGCCCTGGGATCTAATAGTACCGGTGCTGCACTTGGACCCTTGTCGAAAAGGAGTCTTATATCGCCCATCACTGTTGCTGATACCGTCTCCGTGCAATGCCCTGAAACCAACCTGTTTGTTTTGGGATGGGGTGCAGAAGGTACTAGCGGAACAACACAGGGTATCAATTGGTACTGGAGTACAGGTATTGGATAGGGACGGGGTGCAGAGGATATTGGAGGAAGACTGCAGGGTCGGGGTGGGATGCAGAGGGTGCTGAACAAACAGTGCAGAGTAGGGACGGTACTGGATGACCAGTAGAGGGTAAGGGTCAGGGCCAGACTGGCTGTATTAGGCACCAGGCGTTTCCCCAATGGGCCATCAGGGTGGTGGGCGGTTTTGGGGCCCTGGGGGCCGTTTTTGTTACCAGGGCCGGTTCTGCAGCATAGCTGCAATATCGGCCCCTGTAACAAAATCGGGCGAAACGGGCCCTGGCAAACAGCTCGGCCTTATCCCCCCACCTCCCCCCAGTTTGCCAGGGCCGGTTTCGGTTCCCAGTAAGCCCTGGTAAGGGTGGGGTGCAGAGGGGGCTGGATAAACAGTGCAGGGTAGGGATGGGTACTGAAGTACCAGGGTAGGGAGGGGTGGAGAAGGTACTGGAGTATTAGTGCATGGTACGGATGGGGTGCAGAGGGTGCTGGAGGTACAGTGCAGGGTAGGCAGGGATGCAGAAGGTACTGGAGTACCAGTACAGGGTAGGGATGGGGTGCAGAGGGTGCTGGAGGTACAGTACAGGGTAGGGAGGGGAGGGGTGCAGAAGGTACTGGAGTACCAGTACAGGGTAGGGAGGGGTGGAGAAGGTACTGCAGTATTAGTGCATGGTAGGGATGGGGTGCAGGGGTTGCTGGAGGTACAGTGCAGGGTAGGCAGGGATACAGAAGGTACTGGCGTACTAGTACAGGGTAGGGATGGGGTGCAGAGGATGCTGGATCGCCAGTACAGCGTAGGGACGGGGTGCAGAGCGTGCTGGAGGTACAGTGCAGGGTAGGGAGTGGTACTGGAGTGGTAGATGGTGGAGAGGTGTGGTGCAGCGGCCAGGGCAGCTGACTTCGGAGCACAGGGCTCACGGTTCGATGCTCCGGCGGCAGCTCAGCTCAGCACCATGTGACTCTGGGCAATAGCTCACTTAATTTCCACGACGGCCCCCAGCGCCTTGAGACCCGTAAGGGTGAGTAGTTTGCGCTTTACAAATACAGATTTATTATTATTTATAGATAGTAGCTCTGCTCGGATGGCCGCTTTCCTTTGGAGGATGATGTTCTGGAATATGTGAGCCGGGCATGGGTCTGCTGGGTACCCCGCTCAGCCCCCAGTCTGGTGAACTTGTTAGGATACAGGTTGGCTGCTGGGGTGAAAGGCCATCAGGGGGTGGACTCGGTGTTCTTTTCTCTGCTGTATCTTTGACTCACGGTAGTTTTCGAGCACCTCGGCTTTCCCAGAGTTTCAGAGTTCGTCTGAGTGGATACTCTACAGGTGATGCAGTTTGAGTTATTGAATTCAGCTATTATTGTGAGAAGGTCCAATGAGAGACAGGTGGCCTCTGACCTGGGACAAGGGTTGTGAGTCCTATGGGCTCTGACAGGAGTAGCATTCTCTTCTAAACTTAGACAGGAGTAATGAAGTCTTCTGAGCTCTGATAAAAGTAGGGAAGTCTTAGGAGCAGTGACATGAGTGGTGATGTCTTCTGAGCTGTGACAGGAGTGGGGAACTCTTGTGAGATCTGATAGGAGTAGTGATGTCTTCTGGGCTGTGACAGGAGTAGGGACGTCTTGCGAGCTGTGACACGAGCAGTGAAGTCTTCTGGGCTCTGTCAGGAGTAGGGAAGTCTTCTGGGCTCTGACAGAAGTAGGGAAGTCTTGCGAGCTGTGACACAAGTAGTGAAGTCTTCTGGGCTCTGACAGGAGTAGGGACATTTTCTGGGCTCTGACAAGAGTAGGGAAGTCTTCTGGGCTCTGACAGGAGTAGGGAAGTCTTCTGGGCTCTGACAGGAGTAGGGACATTTTCTGGGCTCTGACAGGAGTAGGGAAGTTTTCTGGGCTCTGATAGGAGTAGTGATGTCTTCTGGGCTCTGATAGGAGTAGTGAAATCTTCTGGGCTCTGGCAGGAGTAGTGAAGTCTTCTGAGCTCTGATAAAAGTAGGGAAGTCTTCGGAGCAGTGACATGAGTGGTGATGTCTTCTGAGCTGTGACAGGAGTAGGGACGTCTTGCGAGCTGTGACACGAGCAGTGAAGTCTTCTGAGCTGTGACAGGAGTAGGGAAGTCTTCTGGGCTCTGCCAGGAGTATGGAAGTCTTGCGAGCTGTGACAGGAGTAGTGAAGTCTTCTGGGCTCTGACAGGAGTAAGGACATTTTCTGGGCTCTGACAGGAATAGGGAAGTCTTCTGAGCTGTGACAGGAGTAGTGAAGTCTTCTGAGCTGTGACAGGAGTAGGGAAGTCTTCTGGGCTCTGACAGGAGTAGAGAAGCCTTCTGAGCTGTGACAGGAGTAGTGAAGTCTTCTGGGCTCTGACAGGAGTAGGGAAGTCTTCTGGGCTCTGACATGAGTAGGGAAGTCTTCTGAGCTGTGACAGGAGTAGGGAAGTCTTCTGGGCTCTGACAGGAGTAGGGAAGTCTTGCGAGCTGTGACAGGAGTAGTGAAGTCTTCAGGGCTCTGACAGGAGTAGGGACATTTTCTGGGCTCTGACAGGAGTAGTGAAGTCTTCTGGGCTCTTATAGGAGTAGTGATGTCTTCTGAGCCCTGACAGGAGTAGGGACATTTTCTGGGCTCTGACCGGAGTAGGGAAGTCTTGCGAGCTGTGACACGAGTAGTGAAGTCTTCTGGGCTCTGACAGGAGTAGGGACATTTTCTGGGCTCTGACAGGAGTAGGGAGGTCTTGCGATCTGTGACACGAGTAGTGAAGTCTTCTGGGCTCTGACAGGAGTAGTGAAGTCTTCTGAGCTGTGACGGGAGTAGTGAAGTCTTCTGGGCTCTGACTGGAGTAGGGAAGTCTTCTGGGCTCTGACAGGAGTAGGGAAGTCTTGCGAGCTGTGACAGGAGTAGTGAAGGCTTCTGGGCTCTGACAGGAGTAGGGACATTTTCTGGGCTCTGACAGGAGTAGGGACGTTTTCTGGGCTCTGAGAGGAGTAGGGAAGTCTTGCGAGCTGTGACAGGAGTAGTGAAGTCTTCTGGGCTCTGACAGGAGTAGTGAAGTCTTCTGGGCTGTGACAGTAATAGGGACATTTTCGGGGCTCTGACAGGAGTAGGAAAGTCTTCTGGGCTCTGACAGGAGTAGGTAAGTCTTCTGGGCTCTGACAGGAGTAGGTAAGTCTTCTGAGCTGTGATGGGAGTAGTGAAGTCTTCTGGGCTCTGACAGGAGTAGGGAAGTCTTCTGGGCTCTGACAGGAGTAGGGAAGTCTTGCGAGCTGTGACAGGAGTAGTGAAGTCTTCTGGGCTCTGATAGGAGCAGTGATGTCTTCTGAGCTCTGACAGAGTAGGGAAGTCTTCTGGGCTCTGACAGTAGTAGTGAAGTCTTCTGGGCTGTGCCAGTAGTAGGGACATTTTCTGGGCTCTGACAGGAGTAGGGAAGTCTTCTGGGCTGTCACCTTAGGGCTCTTAGCTATCGACATGTCACGGTGTGATTGAAGAGTAGGTAGGTTGTTTTTTTCCATGTTCTCACACCCCTCTTGAAGTTTGTAGGGACAAGAGTAGGCAGTGCCAATAGGGTGAGCTTGCAGTCGAATACACGATGGTCAGTCAAGGCGGTGGAATGATTTAGATTCATGATAATAAGGTTATTTGAGCAAATACTGATTTGTGTGTGCTGGGGAGCGCCGAATGAGGCCGTTCCCTCCAATCAGGGCGCTGCTCTCACAGCCTGAAAGCAGCACCAGGATTGGTGTCAATACAGCAGCATGCAGTTCATGGGAAGAGGTCCAGAGCGCAGGAGGTCGGTTCAGGTAAGTTTTATTTTTTAGTAATTGCGCTTGCGCTCCCGCCCCCACCCATCCCCGTAGATGCCAGCTGCCAATACCTCAGACCCCAAATGAATGCCATGGTCAGGGGTGTCCCTGTGCCATGACCTCTGCTCTGAAGTGTGTTTCCGTTGTCCACAAAGCTCACAGGTTGGTGATGGTGAGATCATGGCCACAGCACGGTTTGACCGCAGTGTGGTGTGACGGGACTGCTGGAAAACCTGGTGTGAAACAAAAAAGCGTTTGTTCTCCACACAGCCGGGATCATTTTGCTTATTCACCCAGTTGCCTGAGCTTGAACCTTCAGGGGCACACTTCTGACATTGTAATGCTATTAAAGTGTCTTAGATAACTAGATAACGTGTGTTGTTTTTCTCTGGCAGCAGCAGTTTGGAGGAGGGCAGTCATTAACCTGCATGGATCTTTAGGTCTGGTTTATAATTAGGGCTCCCGGTTTTCCGTTTAAACGGATTTTTACATATAAATACAGACGGAAAACAAGTTTTCCTTTGTCTGTATTTATATGTAAAAACGGGAAAATACTAGCACATTTTGTGGCGCTGCCGTGCTCCAGCAGAGAGTTGCAAAACAGCAGGATGGTATGGTGATTGCTCACAGAGCAAGTATCGCCTCTGGTGTTATCAGTATTTACAACAAAGCCTTGTTAGCAAGTGAATGGTCTTTTAAAGACCTGTGAAGTACTCGGGTGCGGCTGGCAGCTCAAAAACTGTGTGTGCGCCCGTGAAGCTGTCTCGGCCCGGGCTGACACACACGACGTAGGGGGGAGGTATTGTGAAACGCTCCAGCTGAGTCTATAAAGTCAAGCTTATCCCTCGACGCTACCTTAGCTTCGGCTCTGGAACTGTACGCCTGCCAAGTAGGGCAAAGTTCAAGTGGAGAAAGTGAACTCTGTAAACTGTCAGCGTAACTCCTCTGGTTGTACAGTTCACGCGGTTTGCACACAGTGTGCCCTTCTGTTACCATTCCAGACCCTTATCTACGCAGTGTTTCATAAAACACAAAACACACAAGGTAGAAACTAAACTGCGCAGAGGGGGACGTGAACTCTGGCCTACTGGATACATTCTCTAATGGTGTGTCCCTTTTTCATAATAATTCATAAATTGGATTCGACCATCACTTTTATGTTGACTTGGTAAAGCTCATCCATCTATCAGGAAGCAGGTGTTTTCAAAAACATGAAGTTGATGAAAATTATCTTCACTCTGACAATATCTTACCTGGCGCAGCAGTCCAACTGCCTGATTCTATATGCTATTTACTGAAATGCCGTGGGTTTGCATCAATTCCATAATTCATTTCAACAAAACTGATGGTTTTCCAAAGACTGTTATGATCAACTAAAATTATACCTTAGAAGGCACAAATCCATGAACGGTGCAAGGATTTATAAAGTCCCAGGCAAATACGTATCATTCCGCACTCCCGACAAAAGGGTAATATTTATAGTCCCCAGCTGTGACATTGTTTCCTATGCTGCCTCCTGCTGGTGGCACCGTACCTTAACTCGCTTCAAGAAAGTGCCTGCACTTAAGTAATTTTTACTGGGTTCCAGCTATGTATCATATATGTTAAATTATTAAATGAAAAACACACTCCAAGAAAAATATTATTTCTGGATGATGTGTTAACCCTTCAATAATTAGGACAATCCACAAACACTTGTCTTAAAGGGGTCTAAAATCTTTTGTAAAAAGTAAGAAAAAATAAATGGAGGAGCTTAAAGTTTTTGCTTAGAAGCCCACCCATGGTGCCGTTTATACTCTACTGTGAACAAAGTTCAGTCAAACCTGAACTGTTAAAATGGGGTTTCTTTTTTCTCTTAGTGCATCCCTTGCCCCTGTGTGTCTGGCCATAATTGCGGTCAGGATCTCAAGCTGACAATGGCAAAAACTAAAATATTAATAACCATGGAATTATAAGGAAACAGTAAAGTGCAAGCCACTCTCACTGTGCAATCTGTGTCAGTTAGGGTATGGAAAATCCCGATATTTTTCCCAATTCAAAAATGATAACATGCAGTTTAGAAAGCAGTGTTGGGCACAGACAGACATGCTTTTTCAGGCAGCATATTACTCTTGCCTAGTGCATAATTTGAATTGAGTTGCTTCCAGGTGTTTATAGTGGGGCACAATTGGGTTGTATCTGAAGGCAGTGTGAGGTTCTCTCAGTGGGGCAGTATGGTGTTCAGTGTGGGAGAGGATGTGGCACTCTGTGCCGATGACAGAAACTGCAAGGCTCCGAGACAAATGGCTTTTAATAGCACTTTTAGTCGTATTTGGGACATTCTGCGAATGGCAAAGTTTTCAGATGAATGTATTGTGTTGACCAATAACAAACGAGTGCATGTGTGCATTGTCAATTTAAATAAATGTGGAAAAATACTAGCTGCAGCGTCGTCTTTTACTTGTGGGAAAAATAAATGTGGATAAATACAGATAAAATGCCCAAAAAATAAATATGGATAAATACAGACGGAAATGGCAAAAAAATAAATACCATAAAATCGGGAGCCCTATTTATAATGTTCCACATTACCATACAACATTACTTTAAAGTCAGAGATATTGATATTGCCAGAGATTATTGATATGTATGTCAGCCCTAAAGTAGGCCCTAAACAGCCCATAGGGCAGGCATAGACATCATTTAGGAGTCCCCAGGGGTCACAGCTGCGACCCCTGCCTTGCCCCTTGCTGCCCGTGGTGCTGGCCTTCCACCTCTGGCCTCCTAGGCTGCAGAAGCAGCACTAAAGGTGGAGGGAAAACAGGTGTGAGAGCTCTGTTTACCTTTCACAGGGGGCGCACAGCCCGCCTTGTGCATCTCTGAACACCAAGGCACAATAGTACACACAGTGAATGGCGGCACTACATCTCTGACCTAGAGGTGCCTGGAGGAAGCTGTGTGCTATTTAAAAAAGTTAGCTGGATAAGCCCTAGCCATGTCTTATTTCAGATAAAGAAGGGAAAACGTGTTTCCTGACACTTATCAAATGAGTTTTAAGGCCCTCAGTGTTAAATTTGAACTTTTGGGATTTTAAAGGCACAACACTCTAAGCCTTCCAGCAGCAAACCCCTGAGCAAACGTGTGAGAGGGCTGCAATCTCCTTTTTTGAGCACCTGGGAAAGGTAAGTACTGCAGGGTATGGGTGCAGGGAATATATGCAAGGTGTGGCATAAATAAAAGAGGGTTTCATGAGATCAAAATCACAAGCGATTATAAGTCATTTCCGGGATTTATCTGTATGTGAACATACATCTGTTCCAAATTGAAGTGCATTTCGGGAGACATCTGCAGGCCACGGTTTCACTTTCGTAATATGAGGGCGTGCCACAGCCCAAGAGTGAAGTGTCCCCAGAAAGCTTTTATGTATCAGTGATGGCATAACTTTGGTTACCGCAGGTCAGGAGGAAGGTACATAGGATAATCATTGGACTCCAAAACACAAAAACATCATTTTTCCAGTACTAGATTTTCCTTTGACAAATCATTATTTTCAGGAGTGACTGTATAAAAGGAGCAATTCAACAAAAGCAATACTACTTGTCACAGAATGCATTTTATTTTTATTTTGCAGTTTTATATCGCGCGTACTTGACCCAAAGGTATTGGAGCGCTTTATTTGAGTACCAGTTACATTACACTAAGACACCTTCATTTTTGTCGGCCCGGGGATATGAAGTGATTTGCCCAGACTCAAACCTGGCTCCTCAGCTCTGGTCGTTACGCCACATCCTCTTTATAGTGGTAAACAAAACTGTAAGACTGGAAACAGGAGTTATCATGGCAAGGAACAATATTTTATCCATACAGGAGAATTTGTAGTGTTGTGTGCGCCCAGTGGTGCCACAAGTTAGAACTGAAGATGGTACATGGTCGCGCACTGACGGCCGAGTATTCCCATATGGCGGGTTGAGCATTTAAGGTGTAGTCTAGGATGAGGTGGAAGTTTGAAAATCTGACTCAGTAAAACACAAATACATCGCAGTCTCCAAAGGTGATTGTCCACTTAGGCGATGTACGAGAGGTCCTTATAGAGCAACATGAAAAACAGGAAAAATAAACATAGAGACTTAAACAGAAGGTCCTGCTGTCTTCTGGGGTGGAAATACAGCCCTAAACAGTGTCATAGGACGTCCAGTTCCAAACACCAGGGGCGTCACTGCACAATGTTACTTTAACGTAGGAAATATTGTGGAGCGCATTCTGAAAGCTATCTGCGCATGAGTCACACCCAGGGCAGTACCATAAGTGCCATTTACTTGCCTAGTAAAGTTAGAGACTTTTTTCATTTTTAAACAATTCATTTTTTTACTGTTTTGGAAATCAGCTTTCTTGTGAATATGCCACAGCTATATGCACAGTTCATATGTACATGACCCTTGTGGTAAAAGGTTCTCCAGTTGCCACCACGCAAAGGCTGCACCAAAACATACCATGACTGACCCCTATACCATGGCTGCAGATAAAACTAGGTTTTGTCTGCATTACTCTTTTTTGCTATTTATCTATGTTGCCCTTCTGATTGTATTATTATATTGTGGTGGTGTCACTTCCTGTAATGTAATCAGGGTCAAAGGTCATGTGGTTCCACTTCTTGTGATGTCATGGCGGGGTCCAAAGGGTGTAAGATGTCACTTCCGCTGCCTGGTATTTTGGTGAATTGACGTCTGTGAGGGCAGGGTTTATTGTATTTTAAAAGTTGGACATGTATTTTCAAGTTTTACATGTCCTGGTAGTGGGTGGGGGGGCAAGGGCGAGACTCCAGAATTTCTTCCACTTCAAAGCTGGCATCAGGTATAAATAGTGGACCGTCACACCCACTCTTCAGTACACTCCTGCACTGTGTAAGACTACAAAAGGACTGCCTTGTACTCAGAGGTCTGCCCCGCTGCTCGTCAGGTAGAAGTGTTTCATCCATCAGTTAACAGGGTTTCACTAGACAGGTAGCAGTGGTTTACTCGACAGGTACGGTTCCAACCCTCAGGCAGGCGTGTTTTACTCCGCAGGTAGTGTTTCACCCGCTAGGTAGCAGTGTTTTACTCCGCAGGTAGTGTTTCACCCATTAGGTTGCAGTGTTGTACTCAATAAGTAGTGTTTCACACATCTGCCTACATTATTTAATTGAATTAATGAGGTCCCGCGGAAAAGCACTCTCTTCCCTCGCTGATTTACTGATATATGCTACACTGTGCAGCTCTGTAAAGGGAGGTCTCTGACAGCCTTCTTATATTTATTTTTGATAAATGTTTGTAGAGACTGTAAACGTCGTCCTACTTCAAATGTATTGAATGCACGAATAAATCATTTAAAAATGAAATACTGACCTAGAGAAGAGAAATACAGGCTCCAAGTAAACCGATTAACAAGGAAACCCAACAATAAATTACCCAGAGCGCAAAAAGCGCCTGATGAACCGAGCTGTCTTCACACCGCAGTGTCCAACCGGCAGCTCCCGGCGCACTGTCTGGGCATGTTCGGATCTTAGTGTGCTCTTGGACAGCAAATGGAAACAGCTCACATTTCATATTGCGCTGTAGACTAGCTTTATCAAGTTTTTAAGCACCTCAAGGGGCAGATTTACGTTGAACTAACGCAGCGGGATACAGCAAGTCATTTTGCTGCGCAGCGCTGCGTTAGTTTTGAAGCACAGGGATGCGACATATTTACAAGAATATGTCGCATCCTTGTGCTTCCCCCTGCGCTGGCGCACAAACTGCAGCCATGCGCCGGCGCAGGCACCCTTGCACCATGGTGCAAGGATACTTGCGTCGTGGGGAGATTGTTTTTGTGCAGGAAGGGGAACCTTCCTGCACAAAAACAATCACTACATCCATTTACCTCTTTCAATGCGTGCTGCAGAATGCAGCACGCATTGAAAGAGGAAAAAACGAGGAGAAATGAAAAAATTTCTCCTCTGTGCGCCTTGCTACGCCACCTCTAGGGTGGCGTAGCTTTCAGACGCATCTCCAGAGTTACGATTTCTCGTAATTCTGGAGATGTGTCTTGTTCCATGGGTGTTGCGTGGGAACACCCACAGCAACACCCATGGAACGCCCCTTCACCGCAAAGTGCTGCGTGTGAAGGGGCCGTATTTACAAGGAGAGGAAAAGTCACGCAGGGTGGCTTTTCCTCTCCTTGTAAATATGGAGCAGCCCCCTGCGCCACCAGTACGTCACGAAAAGTGACGTACTGGTGGCGCAGGGGGCTTGTAAATCTGCCCCCCAGTGTTTATAGACGATGCAGCCGAGGCACACAGGGTTGAGGGAAGTGATTTATCCAGGATGACACGGTTTGGTAAAACGAAGCTGGGATTGGAAAGTGCCATTGGGTTCAAGAGCTAGCCACTTGGCCACATCTGGGCTCGCGCCTGTCTTGCTGACTCACAGCTATCCCCCCTGCTTTTGTAATGTTCATGGGAACTAAGCGAAGGAGGGTTCTGGAGAGGGAGGTAGGGGAGGGGAGGATGTATCAAACCCTGTGGGTAAGAGCACAGGGTTTGATACATTATGGAACAAGCTACTCTCAAGCTTCAAGCTGCACTTTCATGAAACTGTCCCTGCTCTGCCAGGTGTCTGTCTTTTCTGGGCGGTTTCTCGTTTACCACCTCGTGTCTGGAAGAGAGCAGGACCTGAGGGGAAAATATACCAAAAGTATCTGTGTGGGAGGAGAGGTTTGCCCACTCCTAAGTGCGCAATGACTGTTTGGTCGGCCCTCTCAGGCAGTGGCGGCCGCTCCATTAGGGCGTAGGAGCGCCGCCCCTCTGCTTTTTCGCAGTGCGAGAAGCAGAAAATAAAATGTTACTTTAAATACCATTTTATTTTCTGCTTCTCACGCTGCAAGAAAGCAGAAGGCAGGGGTATGCCTGGTTGGGGGCGGGCGGGAGGGTATGCCTGGTTGGGAGCGGGCGGGTAGGCGGGTCGGGGAGGAGTGGCTTGCACCACTCTGAGTGCTGTGACTGCTTGGTCGGCCCTGGGGCCGGCCAAAGAAGTCATGCGCACTCTACATTTTCTCTATGTAGGCTGCATGCAGCCTGCATAGAGAAAATGGCCTCCCTACAGGTGCCTGGCTGGGCGCTGCCTGCGACTCCGCATCAATCACAACGCTGCCATTGCAGCGTTGTGATTGGCTTACAGGAGGGGAGGGAGCCTGCTCCTGTTCTTGTTCAGGAGCAGCAGAGGCAGCGTGGGACCCGGCCCAGGAGCAGAGGCGGTGGCGCGGGACCGGTCAGGTAAGTTTTCATTTTATTTTTATTTTTATTTTAAAGTCCCACCCCCCGCGGTAACCCCCGCGCGACCCCCCCCTTCCGCGAGTATTGCGACCCGCGACTGTCCAATAGTCCCAGAAATCTTCATTTCCTACAGTCACCGGAAATCAACCTTGTAAGAAATGTAATATTAATGCGTAAGGTGCACACACTGCCTGATATTCAAGATGCTGCGGTAACAGGCGTGTTGTTGCACTGGCGTGTTAGTGGCCAGGTTGGATTTGGCTCAGTGTATTTGTTTCTAAGTGGGCATTCATTTTCGGGATCCTGAGTTTGCTATGATTTCTGTGAGTTAAGCGATGGTAGCAATTTTGGCAATGTAGTCTGGATCCCGAGAGACTGCTTTGAGCGGGAGGGATGGGGTGGGGGGGCGCTGCATGCAGAGTTTTGTCAGCTCGCTTGGGGTGTTGTTACATTTTCATTTAGAGGCCTCATTACGAGCTACCCGGACGCAGAGGTGTTAATTCTGCACAATTGCAAAGTTATCAATACCAAAGAATCTATAAACTCTGGGGAGTACAGGTGGTGGAGGGTGATTTAAGGTGATTCAAGATTGAACCACATGAATCCACCAGCACTGCGAAATTATCGAGAGAATTCACCCGATTTCTCCAGTAATTCCTCATTCTCCGTAACGAGGTTCACAGTAACTTTGTAAACCTCATAAAATAACCGATGTGGTCGGTAGCAAGGTTTTTAGCCCCATCAGGAATTATATGCTCATAAGGAGAGCATTGATAAGGCCCTAAAGATGAAGACAGTAATATCTATTAAGCCAGGTAAGTATGTGGTGTTGCAGAGAGAATATGAGTGATCAAGATTTGTGTTTTACATGTGAATTTTACATTAAATTGCTCATTATTCTATTTTATTTTAATAAAACGTTCCTACTCCTTGGACACCCAAAGTGCTAAGTGGCAAAGTATGTGTGTGTGTGTGTGTGTGTGTGTGTGTGTGTGTGTGTGTGTGTGTGTGTGTGTGTGTGTGTGTGTGTGTGTGTGTGTGTGTGTGTGTGTGTGTGTGTGTGTGTGTGTGTGTGTGCACACGTGCGGAAAACTGCTTGTTTTTTGCCATCAGTGATTCAGAGATAAGACCTATCTCCGCACATCTTTTGAATTGCACAGAATTATGGATGAGTGTGGAATTGTAATTTGCTGCTGAATTGTATTAATTCCTTTTTGGTGGTGGCTGCTGTGCCAAAATGAAGATGAAGTATTGTTGCTCACACTACGCTTGGTGTGGTTTGTTAGAAATGTGTTTTTGAAGGACTGTCTTTGTAAATCGACTCTAGACTGCGATGCACTATAACGTTCTTTCATAATCTCTACATTGGCGTAGTGCTTTGGATTCTACACAGTGCAGTGGTTTTATGTTCCCTGCATTCAAATTGCTGTTGTGATATTGTTTTAGATGTTAAAAAAGTGCAGTGCGTGAGGTGTTCTCATCCTCCCCTCCTGTCAGCATTAGGCTGGCACTTGACATCAGATGCTCTATTGGTTTAGTGCACTGAATGTGTAGCTTTAATGTTCTCTTGGTGTGGCACGTTATATGACCGGCTGGGCGCATGGATACTCCGTTTTAATCAAAGGTCACTGAAAATCCTTAGCGGCAATGTCGCGGTCTGGCCACTAAGTTGACGAATGATAACCAACGGGAGTATGTGAGGACTTTTCATGTAGTTCTGCTTCCGGAAACGTGGTTGACAAATGAGTTTTTTTGCGGGGGTTACTCGTCTTACTCAGCCGTGCTACTCTCTCGCTGGTTGGTAACGCAGGGGCAGGGCTAGCTACATGTCTCAAAACATCTCTGGGATGTAGCACTGCTGCACTAAGCACCGATTCAGATTTAACACAGGCTTTCCACTTGGTATGGGATGATGGTTCTAATCTGTGTCTTATACATTTTTATAATAACAATTTCACATGTATTTAATTTTTCAACCCCAAATTTACCCTGCTTTTTTATTTTTTTGAGCGCTCTATAGGGGAGTTGCAATCAAAGAGGTGTGAGCTGAACGTGATTTTGGCCGGGGATTTCAGTGCTAAGCTAGGCAGTGAAGCTTCCGTTTATGGTGAAAGCCCGCCCTGAGCAGACGTGCGGGGGTGTACCCTGCAGGGACAAGATCAGAGAGGTTATTACCTGTCTCTTAATGTCCCCACGTTTGATTTGTGTAATGCAATAGAGATCACAGGGGTGACCTTAGTAGGACCCACAGGGTGCGGGGTGTGGAGGGGCCGGGCCGGGGACTGGACGGGGTCATCAGACCTCAGAGTTGTTGACACCTTCCTGCTTTCTCAAATTTGCTTGAAAATGCACAATTTGCCCACTCTTTTTCTAAAATTTCCCTGGGTGGAGACCCCCGAACACCCAGTAGGTGGTTCCGGCTCGCTCGCTCGCCGCAGTGCAGTATGACAATTGTTTTACGCCCCACCACTTTCAAATGTCACCATCCGCCACTGCTCTCAGGCCGCCCAAACCAGGCATGCGCACTTTTCGCTGGTCTCCTTGCAGGTTGCATTACAGCTTGCATGGAGAACAAGCCCAGGCCCCCATTCCCTGGTTGAGCGTAGAATTAGGATGCTCAAAATCAATCACAACACTGCACTGCAGCATTGTGCTTGATCAGGGGAGCCTGGGTGCCTACCAATCACAACGCTGCATTGCAGAGTTGTGATTGGTCAGTGGGGCCTGGCTGTGCTTCTGTCTGAGACGGAGAAGAGCAGGAGTGGAGACGCGGGACCCGGAACAAGGGTAAATTTATTAATTTTTTAATGTTTTTAAAAAAAAATACGTGCGAACTTCCCCCCTGCGACCCACCCTGCAACCCCGCACGACCCACCCGCCCCCGCGAGCCATGCCGGCCACCGCTGTATGCTTAAATATACACATGTATTCACAGAAACACACACTCACATACACATGCACACACGTTCACACACTCTCTTTTACATAAACACGCTCAAAACTGCAAGCACACACACAACATACATTAATTTGAGAACATATTTGTTTACTTACCTCAGATGACAGAGAAAGTCATATTCCAGCTCTTTGTAATCCGTTTTTTTTATTAAACTAATTGAGAATAATGTAATATTATTCACTATTAATATAATAAAAAATTTACAACAATGGTGAGAGAATCCCTCACCGACCTCCATAAGGAGGAGCTGCTTCTGTTCATGCCACTGATTTTGCCACCACTGATGCTAGGGGTCGCAAACGTAGTGCCAAGGGTCACCAGTGGAATGCCAGGGGTCACAGCACCGACCACTGGTGACCCCTAAATGACATCCATGCCTTTAAGGCAGAGCACTTCAAACGTTTTAATTCGCCCTCCTCCCTCCCCCAGTGGAAAATAAATCATCAGGGCCTTTCTCAAACTTTTTCACAATTATTCTATTAAACTGGCAATGTTTAAATGTCTAGACTTATTTAAACATTGCAGTTAAGTTCTGTTACCATTTTAAAAATGCAATCAAATACATGATTGACAAACATACTATTCTGGTCAGGCAAGCCTTACGAAGGTGTAAACGTGTGCACAGTGTGATTATTAGAAATGGAGGTGGGGGTTTTGAAGAATATTTGGAGCCCCTCCCCATTTGACACATACTCCCAGCCAGGATATAAATCACAAAAGATGCTAGTGATGGCTCAGTATAGTGAGGCTTACTGTCGCTCATTTTCTTCCGCTGAAAACAATGCACTGTTATCAGCAGAGTGCTCCTTTTGGCCAAAACCTGGTGCATCCCCCCCCCCTGCCCCCCTGGGATCACTTGAGGCCCCCTAGGGGGGCCCGCCCCTAGTTTGAAGACCCCTGCTTTAAGGGCTCTTAGTATGGGGGGTGCTCCACACCTGGAAACAGACAACAGACTAGATCCTTTGCTCAAACAGAACCGAGGGCTTAGTCAAGAAAGCTACACTAAGGGCGCCTTCTCTTACGCATCACTGATTCCCCTCCAACACACCTTGGAATATCTCCACATAAACCTAAGATTTCTCCAGGACCCTTCCATCACAATCACACTCTGAGGCTTCTCCTCATACCCCGAGACCTTCCCAACGCACTCTGAGGCTTCTCCTCATACCCTGAGACCTTCCCATCGCACTCTGAGGCTTCTCCTCATACTCTGAGACCTTCCCATCACACTCTGAGGCTTATCCTCATACCCTGAGACCTTCCCATCGCACTCTGAAGCTTCTCCTCATACCCCGAGACCTTCCCATCGCACTTTGAGGCTTCTCCTCATACCCGAGACCTTCCCATCGCACTTTGAGGCTTCTCCTTATATCCCGAGACTTTCCCATCGCACTCTGAGGCTTCTCCTCATATCCCGAGACCTTCCCATCGCACTCTGAGGCTTCTCCTCATACCCCGAGACCTTCCCATCGCACTTTGAGGCTTCTCCTCATACCCAAGACCTTCCCATCGCACTTTGAGGCTTCTCCTTATATCCCGAGACCTTCCTATCGCACTCTGAGACTTCTCCTCATACCATGAGACCTTCCTATCGCACTCTGAGGCTTCTCCTCATACTCTGAGACCTTCCCATCGCACTCTGAGGCTTCTCCTCATACCCTATGACCTTCCAATCGCACTCTGAGGCTTCTCCTTATACCCGAGACCTTCCCATCGCACTCTGAGGCTTCTCCTCATACCCTGAGACCTTCCCATCGCACTCTGAGGCTTCGCCTACCCTGAGACCTTCCCATCGCACTCTGAGGCTTCTACTCATACCCCGAGACCTTCCCATCGCACTCTGAGGCTTCTCTTCATACCCTGAGACCTTCCCATCGCACTCTGAGGCTTCTCCTCATACCCCGAGACCTTCCCATCGCACTCTGAGGCTTCTACTCATACCCCGAGACCTTCCAATCGCACTCTGAGGCTTCTCCTTATACCCGAGACCTTCCCATTGCACTCTGAGGCTTCTCCTCATACCCCGAGACCTTCCCATCGCACTCTGAGGCTTCTCCTCATATCCCGAGATCTTCCCATCGCACTCTGAGCCTTCTCCTCATACCCCGAGACCTTCCCATCGCACTCTGAGGCTTATCCTCATACCCGAGACCTTCCCATCGCACTCTGAGGCTTCTCCTCATACCCTGAGACATTCCCATCGCACGCTGAGGCTTCTCCTCATACTCTGAGACATTCCCATTGCACGCTGAGGCTTCTCCGTCACACCCAGAGACCTCCAGATCATGTTAAACTTCTGATCCGTCTCCATCAGACCCTAAAGACAGCTTGAGGTTTTGCATCAGACCCTGAGTACTCCATTCTAAGTCCTTCACCACAAACTGGGTCCTCTCCACACCACAAGCTCCTCCACCTCACCTTCAGGTTGACCCATCCCACCCAAAGAATCCTTCAGCGCACCCTAAAGTTCATTCTGACATCTATCCAGCAGACCCCTTTGGGCTCTGCAGGGCGTCGCTGTATTCACTGAAGTCTGCATATCACACCATGAGGTCTCTTTATCACATCCTGAGGACTGTTTTTCACACCTTGCGGTCTCCACATCCCACCCAAAGGCTTCTCTTTCACACCTTGCGGTCTCCACATCCCACCCAAAGTCCACCCCGTCACACCATTCAGTCTCCAGATCCTACTCAAAGGCTTCTCCGTCACTGCCTGTGATCTCCACATCCCATGCAAAGGCCTCCGTCAAACCCTGCGGTCTGCACATTCCACCCAAAGCCTCTCCATTACACACTGCCGTCTCCACATCCCACCCAGAGGCCTCTCTATCTCACCCTGAGGTCTCCAGATTCCACCCAGAGGCCTCTCCGTCACAACCTGTGGTGTCCACTTCACACTCAAATGCCTCTCCGTCACACCCTGTGTGTGTCCACATCCTACCCAAAGGACTCTCTGTCACACCCTGAGGTCTCCTCATCCTACCCAAAGGACTCTCTGTCACACCATGCCACACCATGTGGTCTCTACATCCCACACCAAGGCCTCTCTGTCACACCCTGCAGTCTCCACATCCCACCCAAAGGCCTCTCCATCACACACTGAGGTCTTCTCATCCTACCCAAAGGACTCTCTGTCACACCATGCCACACCATGAAGTCTCTACATCCCACACCAAGGCCTCTCCGTCACACCCTGCAGTCTCCAGATCCCACCCAAAGGCCTCTCTGTCACACCCTGAGGTCTCCAGATCCGACCCAAAGGCCTCTCAGTCAGACCCTGCGGTCTCCACATCCCACCCAGAGGCCTCTCCATCACACCATGTGGTCTCCATATCCCACACTAAAAGGCCTCTCCTTCACAACCTGTGGTCTCCACATCCCACCCCAAGACCTCTCCGCCATACCCTGCGGTCTCCACATCTCACCCAAAGGCCTCTCCATCACACTCTGCGGTCTCCACATCTCACCCCAAGACCTCTCCGCCATACCCTGCGGTCTCCACATCTCACCCAAAGGCCTCTCCATCACACTCTGCGGTCTCCACATCTCACCCAAAGTCCTCTCCGTCACACTCTCTGTTCTTCACATTCTATCCAAAGGTCTCTCCGTCACACCCTGAGGTCTCCACATCCCACCCAAAGGCCTTTCTGTCAACCCTGCAATCATCACATTTCACCCAAACGCCTCCCCGTCACACCCTGCGGTCTCCACATCCCACCCAAAGGCCTCTCCATCACACCATATGGTCTCTACATCCCACCCCAAGACCTCTCCGTCATACCCTGCGGTCTCCATATCCCACCCTAAGGCCTCTCAGTCACACCATGTGGTCTCCACATCCCACTCCAAAAGGCCTCTCCATCACACCCTGCGGTCTCCACATCCCACCCAAAGGCCTCTACGTCACACTCTGCGTTCTCCACATTCCACACAAAGGCCTCGCCGTCACACTCTGCGTTCTCCACATTCCACCCAAAGGCCTCTCTGTTACAGCCTGAGGTCTGCAGATCCCTCCCAAAGGCCTCTCAGTCGCACCCTGCTGTCTCCACTTCCCACCCAGAGGCCTCTCAGTCACACCCTGCGGTCTCCACATTACACCCAAAGGCCTCCCCGTCACACCCTGCGGTCTCCAAATCCCACCCCAAGGCCCCACATCCCACCCAGAGTCCTCTTCGTCACACCCTTGGGTCTCCACATCCCAGCCAAAGGCCTCTCCGTCACACCCTGTGGTCTCCACATCCCACCCAAAGTACTCTCCATCACACCATATGGTCTCCACATTACACCCAAAGGCCTCTCCGTCACACCCTGCGGTCTCCACAACCCACCCAAAGGCCTCTCCATCACACCATATGGTCTCCACATTCCACCCCAGGGGCTCTCCGGCATACCCTGCGGTCTCCACATCCCACCCTAAGGCCTCTCAGTCACACCATGTGGTCTCCACATCCCACCCAAAGGCCTCTCCGTCACACCCTGCGGTCTCCACATCCTACCCAAAGACCTCTCCATCACACCATATGGTATCCACATCCCACCCCAAGGCCTCTACGGCATACCCTGCGGTCTCCACATCCCACCCTAAGGCCTCTCAGTCACACCATGTGGTCTCCAAATCCCACCCAAAGGCCTCTCCGTCACACCCTGCGGTCTCCACATCCCACACCGAAAGGCCTCTCCGTCACACCCTGTGGTCTCCAAATCCCACCCCAAGGCCCCACATCCCACCCAGAGCCTCTTCGTCACACTCTTGGGTCTCCACATCCCACCCAAAGGCCTCTCCGTCACACCCTGTGGTCCCCAGATCCCACCCAAAGGCCTCTCCGTCACACCCTGCGGTCTCCACATCCCACTCTAAGGCTTGTCCTTTACCCACCGCATTCTCCGGTTTACACCATGCGCCTCTTCATCCAATCTTGGCGTTTCTGAAGTCCACACTGAGGTTGTGTTGCCATATTGACTGAAAAGGAACAAAAGGCGGAGCCTGTGCTCGAAGAAGGCGGCAGTGTTTAGCTGACCAAGCTGTCAATGATTCCCTAAGAGCTCTGCTATCCCTTCAGCACTCCCTTAGATTTCTGTAGTGGTCCCTGAGGGTCTCTACAGCACACCCTAAGGTACCGTATGGTATGGTATGGTATCCATGCCATTCCATGAGGTCTGCAACACACCCTGAGGTCCCTGCAGCACACTCTGAGGTCTCTGCAGCACACTCTGAGGTCTCTGCAGCACACTCTGAGGTCTCTGCAGCACACTCTGAGGTCTCTGCAGGACACCCTGAGGACTCTGCAGCACACCCTGAGGACTCTACAACACACCCGAGGTCTCAGCAGGACACCATGAGGACCCAGCAACACACCCTGAGGTCTCTGAAACACACCCTGAGGTCTCAACAGGACGCCATGAGGTCTCAGCAACACACCATGAGGTCTCCGCAACACACCCCGAGGTCACAGCAGCACACCCTGAGGTCTCTGCAACACACCCTGAGGTCTCAGAAGGATGCCATGAGGTCTCAGCAACACACCCTGAGGACTCAGCAACACACCCTGAGGTCTCTGCAGCACACCCTGAGGACTCTGAAACACACCCTGAGGTCTCAGCAGGACGCCATGGGGTCTCAGCAACACACCGAGGTCTCTGCAGCACAGCCTGAGGACTCTGAAACACACCCTGAGGTCTCAGCAGGACGCCATGAGGTCTCAGCAACACACCCTGAGGTCTCTGCAACACACCCTGAGGTCACAGCAGCACACCCTGAGGTCTCTGCAACATACCCTGAGGTCTCAGCAGGATGCCATGCGGTCTCAGCAACACACCCTGAGGACTCAGCAACACACCCTGAGGTCTCTGCAGCACACCCTGAGGTCTGTGCAACCCACCATGAGGTCTCAGCAGGATGCCATGAGGTCTCAGCAACACACCCTGAGGACTCAGCAACACACCCTGAGGTCTCTGCAGCACACCCTGAGGACTCTGAAACACACCATGAGGTCTCAGCAGGATGCCATTGTGGGAAGTTGGCCTGGTATATGCTGTCCACTAATTAAAGTGGGCACCTTGCACCAGTCCAAACGACCCTTATTGATGATTAGGTTAAAGACAACCTTTATAGAAAGCTATCCTAGTGGTAGCTGTGGAGAGCAGCCTTCAGGCTAAGTCTTGAAGGAATGTAAAGCAGCTTGTTTTACCAGTATATAACCTCTTGAATGACCAAATGAAAGGAGAACCACATAAGGTATATATAAAATATATGTATTTATTACTAAACACTCTCTACTAACCTCTTTATGAGATTAGAGAACAAGGCACACAATATTGCAGTACTAGAACGACAGTAAATAGCACAATACACAGTGGGCTCCAGGGGGAGACCAAACCATATATTAAGAAAGTGGTATAACAACCACGACTTGACTAGACACAGTGCCTAGAGCACGTAGAATCGCTGGGACCCCAAGGAACCACCCAAGGTAGTGACACAGGGGACCCACGGAGGACGGGTGCAGTGTGGGAACACAGACGGGAGCTCCGTACAACTCTATGGGAGAGTCGCGGTTGGAATATTAGAGTTTAAGGACACTTAGGAGAGGACTTTGAGTAAACCCTTTCAGACTTAGAAGGTTCTAAGGCCAGCACCCACGGGAGCACCGGAGTACTCGTGTTACCTCACCCAGGGAAGCCGGTGCATAGGTATCAAAGGGTGTCGGGAATCGTCGTGGTTTTCAATGGCGAGACGCTGCAAAGTGCTGCTGCCGTGAAGAAGAAAAGTGTCCGGTGTGATCCAAGCCTGGATCAAAGATGTGAAGAACCTGAAAGCAGAGGGGACAGAGTCTGGGTCACTTACCAGTGACCAGGGGCACGATAGAGGAATGCCCACCGATGTCGGGTGCTTCAGGTGTGAAGAGGTGAAGCTTGACTCTGCAGCCACGGGGACCAGGAGATGTCGACGATGACCAGAGTCCGCAGATGAGCTGTGCCACAAAGGATGTCGAGTGCTGGGGGGTCAGTGCTCAGATTGAACACCAACAAGCCTTGGCAACGGCAACCCACGCGGTCAGAGTAATTATGCTTCTGTGGGGACCAGCAAGGTTCTGGGGACTCCCCAAGCGATGGAGAGTCAGGGCACACCTGGAGCAACCAGGGAAGCCCACTGAAAGTTAAAGTACCCTTCTCAGGGACCCACAGGTCAACGGACCAGGGATCGCGAAGTACCTCGAGAGGAATCACAAAATGCCGGCCCACGGAACACTCGTGGAGTGCAGGCCCGCAATCTTTTATGGAATTACTGCTCGGGGTCAGGGCTACAAGTAACCCAAAGCTCAGCCTCAGGGGTTGCCGGAAAGCTGATGCTTCTGCAAATCGACGCGGTGTCCAGTGGTTCGGGTTTCACGGTCACCACGAGGGATACGGGCCTCAGACTTGCTGTGGGCACAGACCGACCTCAGAGACCTTGGGAACCCACCTCCTGTGTTGCAATATTCTTCAGAGTCCTCAGGAGCTTCAGAGATGCAAACCGGTCAGATGCGTTTAAGGTGCCTGCCTTGCAGGGGAGTAACTCCTTTACTCCAAGGGAGATTCTTCAGTCATCCAGCGTAGTGTATATCGTCGAAGTACTTGGTTTCTGTAGCAGAGTTTAGTCCAGGTGTAATCTAAAGTCCTGTAGCCAGGGGTTCCTACTTTATACCCAAGGAAGGGGTGGGACAAACTCTGGGGACCCACCTATGGGAGGGTCAGGACAGAGGGGTGGCTACACCCATGTCCTTTGTCCAGTTTTGCGCCAGAGCAGGGGCTGAGTGCCCCTGCAACCGGTTTGAGCTGGACTATGCACAGGGACACCAAATGTGCCCCCAGTGCAGACATCAAAGCACTCTTGGAGTGCACCCACCCAGCCCCAATACACTAGAGCCTGTCTGGGAGGTGGTCACACCTCCCTGTGACAGAAAACCTATTGTCAAGCCTTCACCTGCTGGAGTTTCGTCCAGCAGCAGGAGGGCAGACTCGTGTCTGTGGCTGGCAGCATCCATTTTGTGATGCCAGGGCTCTGTGAAGCTGGTACCGGGTGTACCAGTGCTGTCATATTTCTCCCTCTAGGAGGGAGGAATCATACCTCCCACACCAGTTACTGGTGTGGAGGTATGATTCCAAGGTGTTTGACACCAAACACGACATAATTCCTTGCAGCCATTTTAAAGTTAGCATTTACCGCGAGGTTATAATGCACTTAAGAGTATATGGTTGTCTGCATCACAGACAACCCAGGAATAGTGGTTCCGAAGGCTGCAGAGGGGCTCTGCTCATGCATGGGCACCCTCTCACATAAGACCCAGCACCCTGCCTTCAGGATTGATAAGGCCTGCCATAGGGGTGACTGATAGGCTTATATGTGCAGTGATCAGGATAGATATAGTGAACCTATATCTAAGTAAGGGGTGCATGCACCACCTTACACAGGCTGCAGTAGCAGACCTGTTGTGTCATTTTGAATGGCCTCTCAGGGGTGGCATAATACATGCTGCAGCCCCTGGGAGGCCTCTGGGGTACCTATGCCCTGGGTACATAGTATACCATATACTAGGGACTTATAAGGGTACCCCAGAATCCAATCTGGAGTGTACCTAAAGTACATGCAATCAATTTAGAGGAGAAAGCAGTTAGACTGGGGTCCTGAATAGCAGGATCCCAGTCAGACTATGTCGAAAACAGTGAAACATCAGCAAAAAGTGGGGGTAACTATAAGAAGCAGATCCTACTCTCCTACAGCCATGAGGTCCCAGCAGGATGCCATGAGGTCTCAGCAACACACTCTGAGGACTCAGCAACGCACCCTGAGGTCTCAGCTGGTCTCCATTAGGTCTCGGCATGCCGTCACGAGGTCTCTGCAACACTTCCTGAGAGCCCAGGGCCACGAAAGCATTCCTTGCCTTTTAGATTAAGTCATACCCCTTGGGAAGTGAGTAACCCACCCCCTCATTAATTCCCTCAGGGAGTTCCTACCCCACAGCTCCATGGTGTCCCTAAGTGTGACTAAGAGGGATCTGGGAGGGTGACACCCACCGCTGCCAGATACTACTGAGCGTGTTCTCCATAGAGACGACTCCTGGCTGTAGGAGAGTAGGATCTGCTTCTTATAGTTAAAGTTAACAGCCGACATCACCAGTATTCCTGCGATAGCAGCCGCAAAAAACATCGCCACGGATGACACCGGCAACTAACGCTAATGAGATGCAGAGTAGGCGTTCCCGTGCAAAAATCCACGGAAACACCACTTCGCAACATTCACAACGACCAGCCAGATCGGCGATAAGACCACAAAACATGCGATAAGGCGAATTAGCAGCAGGGATTTAACACATGCTCCTACCTGGTGTTAAGTCGGACGACAACCTGCACCATAAAAGGGAGCCCAGCCCACAGCCACACCAGAAGAACAACAGATGCCATGGAGCTACTGATCATGCAGCTCGGAGCCCCAAGAGGGCCACAACACCCACCGCCACCACCGCCAGGACCCCAACCCCTCCAAGACCACCCCCCCCCGGACCACCACAGAGGCAGCGCAGACAAAGACACCAGACCTTCCGAAAATGCACCAGCCTCGGAGACTTAACGCCAGAGGAAGTCATTGCCCACTACAGGCTCAAAAGGACAACCATCCTACGCATCCTGACCATCATTGCCCATAGGCTGACGGTACCAACACAGCGGAGAACCAACATCCCTCCGCAGACAAAGCTGCTGGCCGTGCTGCACCTGTTGGCCTCTGGGACCTTCCAACCAACAACTGCCAGAGTCGGAGGAGTCTCACAGCCAGCCCTGTCAAAGTTCCTCACACCTGTCCTGGATGCTATCATCAGCTTGGTACCCCAGCAACTTTACTTCCCACACACTGCGCAGGAACAGCTGGAGATCAAGCAAGGCTTCTACGCCATAGCTGGCTTCCTGCACGTCTTGGGGGCAATCGACTGCACACATGTACTCCTCATGCCCCCTGCCGCCACTGCACACAATTACCGCAACAGGAAACACACGCATTCCATCAATGTGCAGGCAATAGTGGACCACCGGGGACTCTTCACCAATGTCGTCGCCAACTACCCAGGCAGTGTGCATGATTCCTTCATCTTCCGACAGTCCATCATCAACCAGCGCTTCCGGGATGCCACCTATGGGAATGCACTGCTCGTTGGTAAGTACCAACGGAACACACCACACACCTCAACACCACATTCAGAAAACTCACAACTCTGGGAATGCACACGTCACAAAATCACATACAACATGACAACCAACATCCCCACATTCCAAACACGACAACACTACTTACTGTGGCAACCTGGGCTAGCCATCTACACAAGCCAACAACGGCATGGCACCTCAGCAACACAATTGCAGAATGTGGGGAGAGGTGGGAACCCGGCATGGGCGAAGGAGGCAAGATACCCATGAATAAGAATGCACACAATGCCAAGTGTGGAGTGGATGTGCTGGACAGACCACAGACACTTCCATGTCGACATACACTGCTGGTGTCTGGAGTGTACTGGACGCAACCATGTAACCGCAGCCAGCGGGGAACAATGCGGAAATGTAGCTTGTTACTTCCCCCCCTGTAAGCGTGTGTGGAGTGGGCTGGCCCGGCGTACGCCAGGCCAGTGTAGGGGTGTGAAGAAAAAGCCCCTTACTCTGGGTGTGGTTCTCTTCCGGAATGGCCAACGTGTCTGCCAGGGCTGGGCCTCTCACCCCGCCACGAGGCCGATGCCGTGAGCGGCGGTGCCTGCGATCCTGTGCGCCTGCTGCACCCCAGGCCGCTGGTCCCAAAACTCGTCATGCCCGCCCCAGCGCAGCCAGGCCGCACTGCTCACCTGCCGACACCGGCGTGTGTCAAAGAGGGCCCACCACGTGCCGGTGCAAGCTCCAAGCCTGAGGCCCGCGACCATGGCAGCCTCCTCAGACCATCATGGCCTCCGCGACACAGGCCCCCCATTACTCCTTTCTCATTGACGTACTCCACCGCTGCCTCCGGCCTACACTGCGGTCCAGTAGGTCACACATTTGGAACTGAGTCTTGATTATTCAATGGCAGAGTACATACATTTATTGCAGGGTTTATATCACCGTACTCCCTACGATGTGGTGCCACCGACTCTGTGCATAGTGACACGTGTCTGTGGGCCCATGCTGACTACTGCCTTCGGCCTACAATGCGGCCCTGCACCGCGGGGTCACCTGTGTACTGCCTACACTGCGGTCCAGCAGGCCTCACACAAATCCAATACAATCTGTACCAGGCAGGACACGGCATCGTCACAGGCTGCACACACGCACAGCTCTGGTGCCACTACCTCTGTCAACCACAAATCATCGCCGCATGGCATTCCAATGTCATGTGTGAGAGTACCAGGAGGAGCTGCCTGAACAGCCGTTGCCCCGCGCTGACCGCTGCCTCAGGCCTACACTGCGGTCAAGTAGGTCACACATTTGGAACTGAGTCTTGATTTTACAATGGCAGAGTCCGTATCATTGCACGCAAGGAGAGGAGTAAGAGGAAGACGCGGTTCAGTCCGGATGAAAAAAGGATCCTCGTTACGGAGGTGACCGAACCCCACCAACAACTGCCCTGATGCCACTAACTCTGTGCATCGCAAGCCAAGGACACGTGGCTGGGGGCCCCTGCTGACCGCTGCCTCCGGCCCACACTACGGTCAAGTAGGTTACACATTTGGAACTGAGCCTTGATCTATTTATGGCAGAGTTTATACCATTGTACAGGCCTCATCGCAGACTGCATCCCCTTTCAGCTCTGGTGCCACTGACTCCGTGCCCCAAAATTCATGGACACTCTCTGGTCGAACTTTGGTGGCACCTCAGTCAATGGCCTGGGGGTTGTCTTCATCATCATGTGGCTGGTAATGACTTGGTGTTAAACATGAGTCTGTAGCATTCATCTCCTCCATATTGCATGTGTCTGCTTGGTACTGCCCTCTGTATCATGCCCTGGAAGAACACCTTCCACTGTCCCCCGAAACCCTCTGCGACATTCACCTTGGACATCGACGAGAACCCGCTCAGCTCTCATGGCCCTACCTCAGTGCACCGGTAGTCACCGTCCCGTGGCGGTGTGCCTGTGCCTGCCGCAGTGCATCCATGGCCACTAACTCTGTGCAGCTCAAGTCGTGGACCATTGCTGTTTGAACTGTGAACTTCTGATTGTCTGATCACTGTTGTAGTTGTTGCCAGAGCCAACAACTCCCTGAGGGCTGGCTCACACTCACCCCACACCCATCCAGCACTTGCGTCACTGGACATGTGACCCTGGCAATAAATGGTCCGGGTGCACGTGCCCGTAGCCAGTTCCACAAACTATCTAAGTGTGTCCGTGTGGTCATTGTGTATGCATGAGGGACCCGGGCCCTAGCACATTGCATTGTGCTGTGTACAGCGGACGCAACCATGTCACCTCAGGCAGTGGGGTAGACCTGGGACATGTAGCTGTGTCGTACCCCCCGTAGGCGATGCCGGAGTGGGCTGGCGTACGGCAGTCCAGCGTAGGGGTGTGGATGATCACCCCGGGGCTCTGGGCATGGTTAAGTGTTGGGCTTGCCAATTTAGTACCTAATGCGTGTGTCTTTGTTGTGGTGTCGGCGCCACCCATCCCGCAATGGACAAAGTTGCAATGTAACATGCCCCCGAGTGCGGGCTCGGATGAAGGGATTAATGAATGAGCGCAAGCCAGCTGGGGGTCCGGGATCATACATGCCAACTGTTGTGTGTGTCTCGCTTTTACTGCAGCATGAGCCAAAGGTCTTGCCTCGACCGCATCGCGACTTCGGCCAGCCATCAACTCCACATCTGTGTCCGCCCTATCCTTACCATAGGCCCACACACACACGTGGCCGCCCACCTTCAACGCACAACATCACAGTGTCGTTGTCAGGCTTGTGGACATGCGCAGACAGGCATGACAATGGTGTGCCGTAGGAGTGCAGGTGATGCAAGCGCGCAGCGCACACGAGGAAATAGGCTTGGGGGGAGGGAGGAGCAGCAGTGAGGCTACGTAATACACATTGATGGCGCTCATTTGCTACTAGCAGTACATGTCAAACCGGAATCACTATGACACACATATCACATGCCAATGAACTAGTGAGCCTGCCAACACATCATGCAGAACCAACTATTGACTCATGTCTCTCTGCACTGTCACAGGTGATCAGGGATATGCACTCTGCCCTTGGATGATGACACCCATCTGAGCCCCGAACACACAGGCCCAGAGGCAGTACAATGCGGACCACAAACGCACCAGGGGCATCGTGGAACGCACATTTGGCGTGTTGAAGTCACGTTTCAGGCTCCTGTACAGCCCAGTCATTGTGTGCAAGATGATCGTTACATGTTGTGTGTTGCACAACATATGTGTACGCACCAATGCCCCATGGTTACGAGTGCCAGATGCACCGGACGATGATGAGGAAGATGAGGCAGGTGGACCACACCCCACTGCAGCTGCAGCAGGAACAGCCCGTAGGTACAACATCATTGACAATTTCTTCACATGAGGACGTCACATTGTGTCAGTGCTTGGCAATCATGAGACAGTGCAAAATGACCACAGGCACAGCATGTGAAAATAAATTCAATGCAACACACATTCCCTGAGTTTCTGTATGTGTGCTACTGTGCTACTGTGTGGCACGGGGATCAGGGACATGTTCCATAGTCATTGTGGGTGCGCAGTGTGCTGTACTTAGTTGTGCATGTGTGCCATTGTGCCCATCTTCCCCCGTCCCCCCAGTCCCTGGTCGGTACTCACCCTGTTGATGTTGTGTCAGGTCATGTTGAGCAGTGTCCGGATCCCCAACTCCTGGCACCGTATCCCGACTGATGACTGTGGCCACCATTTTCTCACTGTCATCCAGCTCCTGGTGTGCCGCTGGTCCCCCACCTCCAATCTGCGTTGCTGCTTTCATGTTGGCATCGAGTTTCTTCTTGGTTTTGCCCTTCACATCATTCCAGCGCCTCTTGACCTCTTCCATTGTCCTCCTCGACACTCCGACTGCATTCACGTTGTTCACGATGTACTGCCATGTTTCCGTTTGTGTTGCCGATGACACAGTGGAGGTGACGTACAGTTCTTGGTTGTGTTCTGTCTCCTCCGTGACGATGATCTGGTTTTCCTGCGGACTGAACCCCGTCTCCCTCTTCCTCTTCTCCTTGCCCTTGCCCTTCCCCGGCCCCGGGGTTCCTGGCTGGTCGTCTGTGGGGCTTGTGGGGTTCGCGTTGTCCTGTGCACTCGGTCCGGGTGCGTCCATGGTGGTACGCAGTTGCATTTATTTGTCTTTTTTTTCTCTGCTTTTATAGTGCATTCTCACGCATGGCGTGTGGGAATCGCAGGCCTGTCGCTGGTTATCGCTGCTTTTTGATTCGCGATTTGGGACATTGCAACTTTTTTCGCGTTGGGGTTTCGCATTTTTTCGGCGTTGCGTTGATTTTAACGTGGGCATTTGTCGCGTTATCGTGAGGCTATCGCATGGTGCCGCCGGGTTGTGAATGCTGCGTTAATACGGTGTTATTTTCCCGCGATGGACTGCGATGTGAGAAGTTGCGTTAAACGATTTTGGCGATAGTTAACACGCGTTCTTGAGAATATCCCCCCGTGTGTCTTCCTTCCAGGAGGAGGTAACACCTCCTTCAATGGCAAACCTCTATTGTCACTTGTCCAGGGAGTCATTTACATGTCTGCCCAGGCGGGCAGAAGGCTATCTCATGACCAGCCTCGGTAAATGGCCACTGGAAAACTTGGGAAACAGAATAGCAACTTTCTAAAAGTTGCATGAAGCAACAAATTACATTAATTTCAGATTGGGCATCAAGTTAGGCTTCATGTAACAAGTTGTTTTGATATCTTGGATTACCAACTTTGGTGGTCCCATTCAGAAGTTAGCACAGCTGAGATGTCAGCATGTAACTCTGTACTCGCCAATGGGGCTACCAGTCTCTTTCGCAACAAAAACGTCAATTTCGGATGTTTGCTACTAGAACATGTTAAACACATGTTCTACTTTTTTAATGTGTGGCAGCTGGCCTTAGGACTCGATAGGCCTGTTGTAGGGGTGACTTACTCACATTAAAAAGGGAGTTTGGGTTTTGCCATTGCTTACAGTGGCAAAGCCGAGTTAGCAGGTTTACACTGCCCTTGCAGCCCGCAGTGGCAGACCGGGAGCCGTGCTTTACCCTGCCCCCCTCAGGGTGGTACAAGTACTGCAGCCCCTGAGCGGACACTCTAACTTACAGGCTAGGGGTACTCCTGGTACCATATACTATGAACTAGAGGATGTGGCCTAATGGCTAGAGCGGTCGACCTCGAAGCTGGGGAACCGGGTTCGAGTCTCGAAGGGACGCTTAACATCCTGTGATTCTGGGAAAATCACTTAATCTCCCCATGCCTACCAAAAATTAATGTGTCTGTCACGTAACTGGTGTGCATATAAAGCGCTTGTATACCTTCGGGCTGAGTTTGCGTTATATAAAACTCCCAAAAAATAAAAATAAGTTAGCATATGACAATTTGGTATAAGCCAATCAAACATACACACTGTAAGGTCAGGGCACTGGGACTGAGATCTGGTTAGCAAGCCTCAGTGCACTCTCAGAGTCGACAAACCAGCAGCATCTGTCCAAAACATCGGGGAGGACCTTACAAAAAGAGGCATTTGCTTACATAAGAGAACTGGGTCGTAGAAGTAAAACAATGATATCTTGTGCAGATGATATGGTCATTCTACCACTCACTAAAGAACACAGACAGACATAACCTAACCTTTCAGAGGAATACAGAAAGCCACAGGCTCGGGAGGAAACGTAAAAATAAAACCCATTAAATAAAATAGGATTGTGGTATTTTAGGGGGAAAAGAAGCAGAGGTGAACTCAAACTCTTTTTAATGATGCGAGAGTACAGTTGAATACAGTCTATTGTTAGGTAGACTTATAAGAAAAACATTGGGGAGATTTAAACTGGCAATAAAAACTCTGCAAGAAAAGACCATTCATTGTATGGTTTCAAGAAACAAGGGGCACACAGTGCTTAGAAGGCATATAGGCATCAGAAATTCTGTGTGGGAGGTAAGTGTGGTGCCTAGCAATAAATTAGGAATACATAAAATGGAACAAATCTATCACAGAAACTCTGCACCTCAAGTTCCACAAACAGTGTGGTTACGCAGACACTGCCCTAAAAATGGGGTCAGAGGTGAAGTGATTAACTTCTATGGTGTCCTAAACGCCATCCAGTACCAGGCACTAGAAGGGTTGTCCTCAGACTCTCACATATCATCTGATTTAATTTTGCGCCCTAAATATCATTTGTAAAAAAGCTGCCTCATTGGGTGCAGATGTTCTATTAGTAACTCAAATTGGGTGACATTTTTGTAAACAATAATTACAACACAATATTTATGTTGTTTGATTTTCTTACTATGAAATTCTAGTACTGCCACGGCACAAGAATACCGAGTCAATGCCCTACTCCCACCACCACAAAGATCATCTCAGTGCTTAATTTGTGCCGGCGTTTGCCGGTGCTTGGCACCTACACTTATTTATGACAGTCCACTTCATGGTGACGTTGTCTGGTTTTTATTTTGTTTTGTTTTTTAATTAAGTTTTTATTGAGAATTCAAACGAGGATGACAAAGATATAATATTTCACTTTACATGGCAATATAGTATGAAGAAAAAAAACCATTACATGTCACAGTTTACAGCATATAATAATGAGAATAAAGCGTATTTCCAGGTCTATTTGTACAAACGTCTAGGCTTGATTAGGGTGCATAGTTACTATTCAATGTGCGCCCTGATGCGAAAAGTAACAAGCAGGTATCTACTGACTGTGTGGGGATATAGCAGAGCCCACTGCCCCCCATCTATTGTGCCCCCGCACTGTTATGTTGGGATTCTGTTGCGGTGTCTGTTGGGTTTGTATCTATGTCAATCATCTCCTCTGTGCTTCTCGTGATGCTTCAGAACTTCCACCACGGGAGTTCTGGAATGAGAAGGGCAGTGGGATGACGGTTGGTGCTTATACTGAACAGCACTATACATCGTTTCTCCTGTCTTGTTGGCAATAAAGAAGATTACACACCTACCTGTCGTCTTCTTTTCACTGGCGACGAGTTCCTGTTGCCTTCAAGACGACCACGCGTGCCTGCCAGCCGCTTCCTTCGTTTCCTGCGTCCAGCTGTTTACCCGGAGCAACGATCCATATCCAGTTGTCTAGACCGCCCACACTCGAGGGTTCCTTCAACATCCTCATGAAGAGAAAAACCCCGATTCAAAGGAAGTTTGTGGTGAGACTTTATTGATTTTATTCATTTTCGGGGCTTCCTCGCGCTGTTCCTGCTGTACTCTGCTCGTGCTTTTTCCGCATTCTTGAAATCTGCGCAGCCCTTTGTGACGTCAACCACGCTCCTACATAATTTCTGCCTGATTGCCTGACGCCGCCTGCCCCTACGCACGCTGCGTGCCGCCATTTTCCTTCAACCTTGCGCGTTATATCTCCGTGGTAACGCCAGTGTTTCCGCTGATGCGCACAGCTTCAGAGCATTTCCCATGCGCTCAGCCTTAAAAGCTATCGCTGAATGCAGCGTTACTCCTCATCCGACGACACGCACGTCTATTTAAAAGTGCGCTAGTTGTTTGACTCGGAAAAAAATAATAAATTAAATGTCTCAATTATACGCACATTAGCCTCCAAGCATCTCTTCTAGTCACAACTGCGTGTTGTTCACTCTACAACAACTATCTCGACGACACACACGTCAATTATTACACAAATACCACTGGTGTGTCGGAGGCATCCTTCGTGCCCAACTCTGCGGTGACACACACATCGTCCCAAAGTGTGTCACACATAACTCTTCACTACGGTGATACACACACCCTTATAAACGCATTTTGCAACCTTACATTATCTTTTGGTCGTGTTCTTCATCATGCAGCAATCCTTATTACCTCCTTCAGCATTTTCACCTAATCCTGCTTCTCCTGAATTGGATTGGGAGAAATAGAAAGAAAGTTTTGAAGCATACTTAGATGCTCTTGATAGTGACTCATTCACACATAAAAACAAAATCGCAATTCTAAGACATTGTCTTGGATCAGAGGGTCGCACCATTCTTAAACACACTCCGAAAGTCTTAGTTTTATTTATTGAAGGCGAAGACGATGGAGTTGAAGATGAATACGCCACAGCAATTAAGTCTCTTGACGCTAGGTTCAAAGCTTGTAAAAATGTCACGCTAGAAAGGCACAAATTCTACAAAAGAGCACAGCTTCCCGGAGAGTCTGCATCCACCTACGTTGGTGCCGTACGCATCCTAGCAGTTTCCTGCGATTATAGAACATTTGAGGAAGAAATGATTAGGGACCAACTTGTAGAAAAAACTAATAACAAAAAAGTTCAGGAGGCTCTTTTATCCAAACCTGAATTAACTCTACAAAAAGCATTGGAAATTGCCACTAGGATCGAAAGCACCACATCCTATTTGGAACAAATGTCAATTTCAAATCCCACTTCCCCACCACAAAATGTTTCAGCTGTTAAGGGTAAATTCAAATCTTCAAAAGATAATCCATGCCAAGGAAAAACCGGAGGATACTCTAAATCTAACACCAACTTCAGACCTTCTAAAAGACGTTGGGAGTGTTACCGTTGTGGCAGCAATTCTCATCTTGGTAATGCCAGATTCTGTCCTGCCCTTAACAAAACTTGCAGCAAATGCTTCAAGAAAGGTCATTTTGCCAATGTCTGCAAATCCAGTGGCAAGCCATCCTCCAATCCTGGTCCATCTTCCAGCAAGAAAATCCTCAACCTTGAACAACCCTCGGATGAATCACCCTCAAGCGAAGAGGATCAAATTTGTTTATTATCAGAATCTCACTGCTCTGACGTCGTTTCCACAGTTCTACAAGAAACTAAACGACCCTTATGTACTCTGACTGTCAACGGAAGGGACATTAAAATGTTGGCCGATTCAGGGTCTCCATTTACACTCATAAGTGACAAAATATGGGAGGACCTGTTTCAATCTCAAGGTCTCGTTTTAAATCATTCACTGGTTCGCCCTAGTGCTTATGGTGTTAAAAACATCAATGTACTAGGTGAATTTCATGCCAATTTGTGTTTTAAAGGCAATATTGCTCAGGGTGTTGTCTATGTTTCTAAAGACGATACTTGTCTTTTGGGGTGGCAAGACCAAGGTAACCTGGGGATCATTTTAGATCCAAATGATCCCCATCAAGTCATATTAAAAAAAGATTTGGTGTATGTGCAAACCCTCAAAGAGGTAACGTGGGAATCTGCCCATCCTGAGATTTTTAATGACAAACTAGGTTTATTTAAGGGTTTTAAACACAAAATTAAATTGCTTGATGGTGCCCAACCGGTAGTGCACAAGGTCCGTAGAGTACCTTTGGCTTTACGTGATGCACTTAAAAAAGAATTAGAAAAACTTTGTGCCAGCGATGTCATAGAACCCATTGAGTCATCCGATTGGGTTTCTCCCATTGTTCTAGCCCGGAAGGCCAATGGTACCCTACGCATGTGTGTTGATATCCGCGATTTGAATCGCCATATCTGGATTGATCAACACCCATTGCCCAACATAACTGAGATGACCACCACCCTTAAGAATGGTAAATGGTTTAGTTTGCTTGACATGACATCAGCTTACCATCAAGTTGATTTACACCCTGATTCCCGACATTACACTGCATTCATCACCCCAGAAGGTTTGTTCCAATACAAACGCATGCCTTTTGGCCTTGCCTCCGCTTCAGCAGTCTTTCAGAGGATCGTAGAAAGCATGTTTAAGAACATCCCTGGGGGGATGGCATTCCAAGATGATGTTCTAGTGTATGGCTCAGACCAAATTCAACATAATGAAACATTATGCACAGTTTTTTCTATCCTAAAAGAAAAAGGTGTTACCTTGAGCCTTGAAAAGTGTAAGTTAAATGTAACTTCCGTGGATTATTTGGGGTACAAAATATCTGCAGAGGGTGTCAAACCTAAAGCCAGCCTAGCAAAACCATAGAAGATTTTTGTGTTCCTAATGACAAAGACCAGTTGAGATCTTTCATGGGACTCTTCGAGTTCTATGCTAGATTTGTGCCCAATTGCTCTACCAAAACATATCACATAAGAAATCTCTTCAAGAAAAATGTCATTTTCAAGTGGTGCGCAGAATGCACCAAGGAATTTCAACTAATCAAGAAAGAAATTGCACACGCTATTCCCCTCAAACCTTTTGATATCAACGACCACACTATAATCATGGCTGACGCCAGTCAGAAAGGTCTTGGTGCTGTACTGATGCAGCATAGAAATGGTAGGGATGAGGTAGTAGCGTTTGCATCCAGGGGTCTCAAGGGTGCCGAAGCTACATATTCTGTAATAGAACGCGAAGCCTTGGCTTGTTGGTGGGGCATTGTCCATTTTAAACACTACTTATGGGGCTCAAAATTCACTGTAAGGGTGGATCATAAACCCTTAGTCCAGCTCTTCACCACAAAAGGGGGGGGCAAGGCTACACCCCGAATTGCCAAATGGCAATATAGGTTGTTGGAGCATAATTTTGTTGTTGAGTATGTCTCTGGCATACGGAACGTCTTGGCAAATTGTTTGTCCAGGTTACCAAATTGTGCCAATGACACAGATGATTGTGAAACTATAAAATTTGATGACGTTTTTGCTATGCTGTATCTGAATACAATGGAGCCATCTTAGAAAATGAGTGGAGAGATGCTTATGCTGCAGATTTAGATATCAAGAAACTTATTAATGTGATTCACACAGGGTGGACTAGAGAGTGTTCCCTTGATGAAACCATTGGGAAATTTAAGCATGTTTTTGATGAGCTCTCTGTAATTAATGGCCTTTTATCGTTCCTCTTCTCTTGTAGTTCCTGCAAACATGAGAGATAAGGTACTCACCCTAGCCCATGAAGGCCACATAGGCATGCGTGCAATGAAGAGAAGAGTTAGGGAACAGTTTTGGTGGCCTGGTCTTGACAAACAAGTAGAAAATTTTGTTAGAGATTGTTTGCACTGTGCTGTAAGTGATAAAGCTCAAGTGACTGTCCTCAGCCCTGTTCAAGCTGTCAGTGTTCCCTCCAAACCCTGGTCCAAATTGGCTATTGACATCATCGGCCCTTTGACATTATCGGACAGTGGCGTTTCAGAATATGGTATTGTCTTAATAGATTACCACAGCCGCTGGCCGGAGTTAAAATTTGTTAAAATTCCCACAACTTCTTGTGTCATAGAATTCCCGGAGTTCCTTTTTGCTAGGGACGGTATCCCTGATGAAATTGTCTCAGACAATGGCTGCCAGTTTACTTCTTTAGAGTTTGAGAAATTTTTAGCTTTTATGGACATCAAACACACCAAAACCTCCCTTTATCACCCTAGGAGTAATGGTCTCGTTGAGAGATTCAATAGGGTGATCAAGGACAATATACAACTATCCAAAGCTAGTAACTTAAATTGCAAAAATGAACTTAAAAACCTGTTATGGGCTGTATGCACTACCCCCAACTCTGACACAGAAGTTTCCCCGTTTATCCTACTGAGGGGCCGCCTTCCATCTCCAAAGTTGTTAAGGGGATGGATGGGTGCGTTTGAATTACAAACAGCCAAAATTCAAGATGTGAACAAGAAAAGAGCAGAAGCCCAAAGCAAGTACATTCAACCTAGTACTAGGGAACTCAAAGTAAAAGTAGGTGATCTTGTCAGAGTCAAATGTTCCCGAATTTTGTCCAAGGGCTCATCCAAGTTTTCTGCTCCCAAGTCTGTAGTAAGGGTCAACAAGAGCGCTGTACAATTAGAAGACGGAAGATGGAGGAACAAGAGTAAGATCTCCGTTTCTAAGCCTCTCCATGTAATCCGTCCTAATCAAAGCAGCACACGTCAAGGTCCTTACGTCCGTGAACCTTCTTCCAGAATTACAAGGTCACCCAGTAAGTTTCACGACTATGTTATGTATTAGGGTCCTTCTCCTGCTTCATTTTTTTCCTTTTCCGCACCCTACCCATTTCATAATGTTGTTCTTTGGTTATGAAGCCTTGTAGCTTATTTTGTTCCTCCTGTATTTTCATTAGTATAGGGGGAAGATGTGTTGGGTTTGTATCTATGTCAATCATCTCCTCTGTGCTTCTCGTGATGCTTCAGAACTTCCACCACGGGAGTTCTGGAATGAGAAGGGCAGTGGGATGACGGTTGGTGCTTATACTGAACAGCACTATACATCGTTGCTCCTGTCTTGTTGGCAATAAAGAAGATTACACACCTACCTGTCGTCTTCTTTTCAGTGTCAGACCCCTCCCTTGTCATCAATAGGTAATTTTGGAACAGCTGCCATACATCAACTGGTCTTGCAGCTGGTGGCTGCAGCTGTGCGTACGTATCGCTGGTAGTGTTACAGTATGTCATACTACGTAACCAATTTTGCAGTGTGGGGGCCCGCTTACTACCCCATCCAAGGGCAATTTCACGCTTAGCAATGAGAAGCGCTATAGCGACAAAGCGCCGTTTAGATTTAGGGAGGTCATATATATACCCCAGTAGCGCCAAGGAGGGTGAAGGTGTGACCACCATCTCAACCATATGTGAGATTTCCACAAAAACTGTCTGCCAATAGGTCACTATCTTGGTGCACGTCTATGTGGCATGCGCAAAATCGGCATCCGGGCAACCATATCTCAAACATGTGTTAGGACGAGAGGGATCTATGCGATGCATTTTACTGGGTGTCACATATGCCCTCCACAAGAATTTAAAATGCAGCAACTTGTGCCGGTGGTTGGGGGTTACCCGGCGTATCTGAGTGCAGCACCGACCCCACTGCGTATCCGTGATTGGATGCCCAAGGTCTCGCACCCACGCCGCCCTCACACCTGCGTCCCGACCAGGAAGCATAGAAATCACTGCCTTGTACATTCTCGCCGTGAGATGGCTACCATCTCCATCTTTTATAACCCCTGTCAAAATTGTAAAATCTGGCGGTTCTAAGGGATAGCAGGGCAAGTTTGCTCGTAGTGCCCTCTGCAGTCTTAGCAACACAAAATGATCCATCACCGTGGCGTCACGGAAACGAGGATCCTCCGTGCTCGAGAAAACGTGACCCTTGGGGAAAAGATCACCAAATGTCACCAAGTGGAACTTGGCCAGAGTACGCTTCACTAAGCCTTCTCGTAGTATAGGGATCCAGCCATTCCCAGCTAGAGGCAATGCAGGAGAATACAGCATACGAAATCCAGTCAATGTTTTCAGCTTAAGCCACGCCCAACTAGTCATAGATAGTGTTTGAATGTCGTGCGGGTCTCATGGAAACCCAACTGGCAGTAGAGTGTTAAGGGGTGCTGGCAGCGCCAAGTCTGCCTCTGGCCTGTGATATGGAATCCTGACGTCCATATCATACCAGTGACGGGCAAAACTGGCTTGCGCGACCAGATAATAAACCCGAAAGTTCGGGACCCCAAACCCACCTTTCTCATATGGGAGCATTAGCGTGTCCCAGCAGATGCGAGGTTGCCTCCCCCCCACACCAGTCTTATCAACAAAGTACGAAGTTCTGTAAAGAAACTATTATACAATGGTATAGGAATGTAATGAAAAAGGTACAGGAATCGTGGAAGGACCACCATCTTTATTATGGCTATTCTTCCAGCCATCGATAAAGGTAGGGATAACCAACGTTCTATGTTATGCCCCGATTGTTCCATAACAGGGCCATAGTTGAGTTGCAAAATGCGATCCTTCTCCCTGTGAATGTGAACCCCAAGGTACTTCACCGACTCCTCACACCAGGTCAGCGGGTATTCCGCCGATCTATTGCAAGGTGCCACTGTCAGGGGGAATGCTTCCGATTTTTCCCAATTAATATGTAACCCTGACAGGGCGCCGAATCTAGTCACTTCGTGTAACAGCGGTGTCAGGTTGTCATCCGGGTGCCACACGTATAGGATCCTATCGTCAGCGTAAAGTGTTAAGAGCAGGGGTCCTGTATTAAATTGGAGCCCACGATGACTATGCTTATCCTGTAAATGCCACACTAACGGGTCGAGGGCGATCACGAACAACCAAGGGATATAGCGGACACCCCTGCCTGCGTAAGCCTAAACTCCTCGGTCAGTGCCCCATTGAGACGGATGCGGGCCTTGGGCAGCGTGTACAACAGCTTAACCACCGCCAACATATGTTCTGACACCCCGAGTCGCCCCAACGTAGCATACAAGAAAGGCCACTCCAGGGAGTCGAATGCCTTTTCCGCATCAGGCTGTACAGCGACTTCTGGGACCGTGGGCGCTATCCTATGCAATGTGGCAAACAATGTGCACAGATTGAGAGCTGTAGATTTATGAGGAATGAAACCCGACTGTGCCGGTGATATCAATTTCTCAACAATAAGTGCCAGCCGAGTCGCCAGTACTTTAGCCAATATCTTATTGTCAAAGTTTAGGAGTGACAACGGCCGGTATGAGCTGCAATACTGCGTACCCTTTCCTGGCTTTGGCAGCAGTGTTATGACCGCCTCCCTCAGGGTCGGCGGAAGCGCCTTCGCTTCCACTGCCTCTTGATACATGTCAACAAGATAGGGGACAAGTATAGTCTTGTATTTCTTATAAAAACACCCCGTGAATCCATCGAGACTTGGCTCTGTAGAGCCATCCAGCGCATCAATGGCCTCACTAATTTCATCCTCCGAGAAGGGCTCTGCAAGGAACTCCTGGTGCGCCTTCTCCATCCACACCATCGCGTCCAAGTAACCGCTGTAATCTGGAGGGCACCCTGAAACCCGAGACTCATACAGTGTGGTATAGTATGTAAGCACCTCCTGAAGGATACTCGAATTCCCAATTACGCGTGTCCCACTCCTATCAACTAGTTCTGCTATGTATGTTGGTCTGCGGGACTGCTGCATTAATTTGGCAAATGTTCTGCCCGGCCGCTCGCCCTCCCCGTACCGTCTGGCAGTTGTGTATTTTCCGAGGTAGTGAGCTTCACGCTCTGCCGCTTCCCGAAACTCAGACAGGAGCATTGCACGTCGCTGCAAGTCAGGAGGACTAACCTTGGCTGCCTCGATGCGATCTAGTTCCGTGAGCTGCCCTTCTATCTGTGCTAGTGTTCGTCGCAGGTCTCTAAGTACCCTAGCACTTTTGGAGATGCATACACCTCTTATGTACGCCTTAAAGGCCTCCCATAGTATAGCCTTGGACTCCACTGATCCCTCATTGAGGGCAAAGTATTCTGTGACCGCCTCCCCTAGCTCGACTGCAAAGACAGTGTCTCTTAATGCCATGTCAGGGAACCTCCAGGGACGCTCTACCCCCCCAGCCCTGGGGATTCTCAACTTGACCATAACCGGGGCATGGTCAGACAGCGTCCGCGGTAAGTGAATAACAACGTCTATCCACAACGCCACCTCTTCTGAAAGACACCAATAATCTAGGCGCGTCCATGTGTCGTGAGGTGCAGAGTAATGAGTGTAGCCATCACGATCCCTACAATAATGTCTCCAGGCATCCACTAGTCCAAACCTACCCATGGTATCTAACAATGAGCGTCTTGCCCTGGGCTTGGTGTCCGTTGTGTGTGCTGTGCTGTCTTGCACCGGGTCGAGCAATAGATTAAAGCCCCCCCCATGTATATATGATCTGCTCCCATGCGTTCAATGGCTGTGTAAACAGTGTCAAAAAAGGTGGGATCATCAACATTTGGTGCATAGATATTAACAAGTAACACAGAATGTTCAAGCATGCATCCCTTAACCAACAGAAAACGCCCACCCGGATCCCGGCATACCTCCACCTCCCGAAACGGTACCCTCTTATGTATCAATATTGCAACTCCACGAGCGTACGAGCTATATCCGGCACAATACCTGTGGGCCCCCTAGGTCGTCGCCAATGGCGTTTTGACTGCCGACTCCAAATGCGTTTCTTGTATAAAAGCGACATCCACCTGGTGGCGTTGCAAACAGTTTGTCACCTGTTTACATTTACGGGCATTATTTAATCCTCTAACATTCCAGGACATTATTGTAATGGTAGCTTCTGCCTCCACCCTCTTAGCCATAATCTATACCCTGTCTGTGCAGCCTGACAAGACCCAACTGCTGATATCTATACTGCAATTGCAAATTGTAAATAAACCATGTTATGCATTTCTGCCTAAACACACCATATCCCCCCTCCCACCACCCATCCCCCTTTCCCAACTTCAGGGGGAATACCCATCCCCATGCAATAATGGAGGACAACAAAACCAAACTAGAAGGTAAAATAGAACCATTGTGAGATTGCATCAAATAAAACAGGTGCATCCGCACTCGGGGGGTGGCAACGCTGCGCCGCTTCCCCAACTTCTTGGCACGCTAGTGCCTGGCTATGTAGGTATGATTCGTCCCTGGTGGCAGTTCAATGAAGCTAAACAAAAAACAAGGGGAGGACCAGGTTGGTCCTGTGAATGCTCCCTCATTCACTAACTTCTCAAGGGGCAGAGACTGACAACAAAATTATTCAACTGCCGGTAAATAATTCAGCACTGGCTCCAGAGTCAGGTATATTTTGCGACTGCTGTGGAGATGGCGATCCGCGCAGCCTGTCTGTCTTAGAGTATTTCTGACAAAACTCCTGGGCATCATGTGGGGAGTCAAAGATTCTCGAGCAGCCATCCACGTCAACCTTTAACCTTGAGGGGCATAACATCCCATACCGAAGGCCCAACTTCCTAAGATGTGTCTTCACTCCTATGTACTTGCGGCACGCTTCCTGCACCATCGCAATGAAATCAGGGTACAAGGAAAGAGAAGAATCCTGCCAGTTCAGCTGCCCCTTCTCCCGTGCCATGTGCAAAGCGGTGTCCCTTTCCCTGAAGTTGAGAAGACGGGCGATGATTGGTCTTGGCGGGCAGCCCGGGTTCGGACGTGGCCCCAAAATACGATGCGCTCGTTCCACCACGAACGTGGTGGTGAAGGATTCAACACCAAACAGATCTGCAAGGAGCATTTCCATGAACCGGTCCGGCCACCCGGTGTTGGTGGACTCGAGCACCCCCATTATACGGATGTTGTTGCGCCGCCCTCTCGCCTCCAAATCTTCGTTTGTAACGGCAACTGCTTTGAGGAGCTTCTCCATTCTGTCCAACTTTTTAGTCGCCTGGGCAGCACCATCTTCTAAATCAGAGATCCTGCCCTCTGTCATATTCAGGCGCACGTCATGCTGATCGAGTCTAGCCCCCATGGACTCCAGTCTCTCGTCTAGTGCATCAAAACGGGTGTCCAGTGCCCTGAAGCCAGCCCGAAGCTCCTGTAACATGGTATCCGGACCGGCCGGCTCCGTCATGGGCGGTACTCCGCTTTCCGCCATGTCGACCCTCTGCGCAGTCATACTTGTTCCGGGCGCTTTGAAGGACAGAGTAGTCTTCTTAGGGTCCTTACGACCTATACCACCTTCCAACACTTACTAGTGCTCTGTCTTGTGTTTCTGAGTAGTCACAGGGGCTCTCAGCAGTAATAGCACACCCAGCCCAGGCAGTCCAACGTCACTGGACAACTCAGCTCAAAGGTCTATTGTGGCGCCGCAGCCTTAGGCAGTCACATACTCCACACGTGGGCCAGGATCTTATAGCCTCCACCTTGCACCTCCGCAGTGTCCCTCACCCTGCTCCCAACATGGTTATCCCGCAGTCTCCACAGCCAGGGGCCAATGCCATAAATCAAGTCGTGGTGGCCCCGTTATGTCCGGCTGTCAGCTCGTAGCCCCCACCCGGGATAGCTCTTCATTTTGGGGGCATCCATGTCCCACAGCACCAGGCGGGCGGGCCGCACAGACGCCCCATGGGGGGGAGCAATGAGGGGCCGCGGCGCCAATACTGCTAAGGGCAGGACGTGGGGGGGTTACCATGCGAGTCCCGCAGTTCGCGGCCAGATGGCCGGTCCCCAGGCTCACCGAGGCCCCTTTCGCCACGGGGCCTCCGGGGAACGACTGCGGGCCCGCTAGTACGTGTTGGTAACTGATCTGTGTGCCCCCACAGCAGTCGCTCACCCCGCTGATGCTTCGACGTCAGGACACGGCTCCGCCCTCAGCTGCGCCACATCAGAGGCCGGTCCAGCTCACTCGAGTCCCCGGCTTCCTGTTAATTGGTAGGCCGCACCACGCACGTCGCAGTTTCTTCGGTGCCGATCCGCACCGCACACATTTTCCCAGGCGCTCTCCGTGTCGGCCGCGCCTCCGCCCCCTCCTACAACTCGGCGCTGCCCGACAGGTCCACAGGACGTTTCCAGCAGGGTCCACAGCAGAGCTTCAAGCCTGCACGGCCATTTCGGTTGGCGGCTTGGCCACGCCCCCGACGCTGTCTGTTTTTGAGCTGAGCTCATAAATAAGAATAAGTGTTCAATATACTTAAATAAATATATTAGTAAAAAACAGACAGCGTCACCATGAGGTGGACTGTCATAAATAAGTGCAGGTGCCAAGCACTGGAACTGGCACTGGCACTGACCTGGGAACTTATATTTTTACAACTTAGCACTGCTTTGATAATACCCAGTGCTTAATTTGAGCTGGTGTTGCAGGTGGGGTCCACTGGCACTAATTTTTGGAAACAGCACTTACTTTTCCTCATCAGACTTTCACCCAGCACAAGAAAGAGAAAAACATAAATGGGGGAAAAAAGGAAGAGAAAGATGGAAAAACAGTGTCAAGGGGAGAAAAAAATCCTTGGCGTGGTGCTCCCCCAGACTTTTTGCCATCACCCCCTGATATTCGCTAAACTTGTTTTTGTTGGCATTTGGACTCTGTGCACTTTCTCCCTGCTAACCAGTGGCAAAGTGCTTGTGCCCTTCTCTAAACATGGTAATATTGGCCTACATCAAATTGGCACATTTAATTTACTTATATGTCCCTAGTAAATGGAACTGCATTGTACCCGGGGCCTGTAAGTTAAATGCTACAAGTGGGCTGCACCACACGTTGTTCCACCCACTAGAGTAGCACCGCAAAACGTGTCAGTCCTGCCATTGCAGCCTTCATTACAGTTTTATGCTGCCATTTCGAGCTGGCAAAATACGCCTTTTGCAAGGCTAAACCTTCCTTTTAGATACTTATAAGTCACCCCTAAGGTAGGCACTAAACACCCCTAGGGTAGAAGTATGGCATGTGGGTTCACATGTCTTTATAGTGAAAAACTCATAGGGCCTGATTTAGATCTCGGGGACAGGTTACTCCGTCACAACGCTGACGGAGGTCCCGTCTGCCAAAATTTAAATCCCATAGGATAAATTGGGATTTATGTTTTGGCGGACGGTTTCTCCATCACCGTTGTGACGGACTCACCAATCTGCCAAATCTAAATCAGGCCCATAAAGTCATTTGTCACTATTGTAAGGATGTCTCACCCATAAACTAACACTGAGTCATTTTATTACCCTTAATAAGTACTAACTTCAGATTGGGACCAGATAAGACAATGCTGTTTCCACTTAAAGTAATTGTAATTTAAGATCCTCTTAAATGGTAAATTCAGATTTTAAGTTACAATTTTGAAAATGCCACTTTTAGAAAGTTGGTATTTTTCAGTCCAAACCAACTGTGCCTTTCTGACAGTGTCAGGTTTCACATGACAGTGGATGGCTCTTCTGTTGTGGGTTGTGTATCTGGTCCAGATATAGGAACAAAAGTCCTAGGTATGAGAGGAGAGGATCTTCCTGACAGGGTGACTGAGGAGGGATTGTGCCCTGTCCTGATTACACTTCAAAGTGTCCTACCTGCAACAAACAGAAAGCACCCTGACATCAGGACTGTCCTCGCCTTTGTCACCCTAGACAGACTGAAGCCAGGATCGAGAGAAGGCGAAGAACTGACCAGAACAAATTTCTAGTGCCCCTCAGGTCCTTGACCATTAGCTGGCATCCGAGTGCACTCCTCCTGGAAGAAAGGTGAAGATACAGATATTTTAGGCTCCTCGCAACTGCAAAGTGACCTCTTTGTGCAGAGAATCGACCGCCGGTGACGACTGCCAACGTGAAGCTCAAGCAGGTCCTGCTCTTCGCACCGACAGCGACAGTCTGCAATGACCACCAGCACGAATCTCCAGTGTGACTGGCTCTTTGCACCGACACCGACAGCGACAGTCTGCAATGGCCACCAGGGCGAATCTCCAGTGTGACTGGCTCTTTGCGCCGACAGCGACAGTCTGCAGTGACCACCAGTGCGAGGCTCCAGTGTGACTGGCACTTCGCACCGACAGCGACCGTCTTCAGTGACCACCAGCGCGAGGCTCCAGTGTGACTGGCTCTTCGCACCGACAGTGACAGTCTGCAGTGACCCCCAGCGCGAGGCTCCAGTGTGACTGGCTTTTCGCACCGACAGCGACCGTCTGCAGTGACCACCAGCGCGAGGCTCCAGTGTGACTGGCTCTTCGTGCCGAGAGCGACCGTCTGCAGTGACCACCAGCGTGAGGCTCCAGTGTGACTGACTCTTCATGCCGAGAGCGACAGTCTGCAGTGACCACCAGCGCGAGGCTCCAGTGTGACTGGCTCTTTGCACCGACAGCGACCGTCTGCAGTGACCACCAGCGCGAGGCTCCAGTGTGACTGGCTCTTCGTGCCGAGAGCGACAGTCTGCAGTGACCACCAGAGCGAGGCTCCAGTGTGACTGGCTCTTTGCACCGACAGCGACCGTCTGCAGTGACCACCAGCGTGAGGCTCCAGTGTGACTGGCTCTTCATGCCGAGAGCGACAGTCTGCAGTGACCACCAGCGCGAGGCTCCAGTGTGACTGGCTCTTCGCGCCAACAGCGACAGTCTGCAATGACCACCAGCGCGAATCTCCAGTGTGACTGGCTCTTCGTGCCGAGAGCAACAACCCTCGTGGACCGCCAGTGAGAGTCTTCAGTGATGACAGGCTCCTTGCGCTACAGCAGCGACTGTCTGCGACGCCCATCCTGTTCCTCACGACGACAAGCTGCTCCTCGAGGCCTCTGCCAACACGAACGGCACCAATCGTGCAGGACTTGAGAAGGTAATTCTTCAGCAGGACTAACCTGGTCGCTGTATCTGACCCACGCTCCATCACAGTCAGCCTGAGCTTGTGACTTTCCTCGGGTCCAGCACGACCAGATAACCGTAAGTGTCACTTTGTGCTTATTGGCACTATTTTTACCTAAAACTTTGAAACTCATTTCTCCTGTTCCACTGATTTAAATTTTGTCATTTTGGTGTCATTTTTCTTGTGTTGTTTTCACTTAATAACTGTTTGAGTGTTGCATAAATACTTTACATATTGCCTCTAAGTTAAGCCTGACTGCCCTTGTGGCAAGCTACCAGAGGGTACCAGAGGGTTAAGCACAGTTCAATTTAGTGACTTGTGGTTCACCCTGACAAGGATTTTGCTCATTATTGGAGTGGGGCTTCCGCCCCTCTCAACAAATAACTCAATTTCTTGCAGCCGGGATTTAAAAGGAACCTGCCAGAGTGAGATAAAGCTGCATGGACAGTCTGGTGGTAGATTGAAGAGGCGTGAGGTGGAATCAAGACTACGCCGCCTTTGATAGCGCCGAACATGGAGTTCTGGACAAAACCTTGGGTCCCGGCACTTATTCTTTTACAAATTAAACACTGATGCTACCTCACAGCCCTACATTGGCACCACAACACCTCCTCCCAGCATCCTCACGTGGGATAAGACCTCTTGAAGGCAGGACCACCAGAGACTGACAAGCTCTGAAGCAGTGTGCACCATGCACCACAAGACACAAATGTTATGCCATGTTACCTGTGTTGGTGGCAGTGTGGCGCGTTTTGTGAATCTTGTGATCCAACCTTCTTCTCGGTGTCAGGGAAGAGGAGAGTCTACTGACCCCTCCCGTTTACACTTCTGTTATGTGAAACCCAGAACTCTGCACTGACATTCTATGCACTTGGAATATGTGACGTTACAACGCGATGATTTACATCGCGGTACGTTACATCGCAGTTATTACAACGCAAGTGGAGGGCGCTGGACTTAGGAATAGTATGATTTACTATTCCAACTCCAGTCTACGTAACAGTAGGGAAGGTGTTGGAATAGTAAATCACACTATTCCTTAGTGTATAGCGCCATCCAGCGCAAGTCGTTGTTACGACTTGCGTTGTAATGACCGCGATGTAAATGTATCGCGGTGTAACGACCGCGTTGTAAAGGTCGTTCGCCATGCGCTTGTCAAGAGTGCATATGTGCAGTGAGTGTGCAGAACATGTATTGCAGCAGGACTGTGTGGGTCCACTGTGAGCCATTTTGGATGCCGTGGTTTAGCAGGACACAAGACAGATGTTGAGTACACTTCCCCAGACAGTGAATGTGTTACACCTGCATTCCTGTGGCCGACGGGTGGAGACCCAGGCACTGAAGTGAGGGAGGATTGCATCAGGGCTCCGGCTAGAAATTCAAAGAGGATGTTGTTAGCAAAGGGCTGCTGTGTATTTCTTCCTGAGCATTGACATTTGGTAGATGTTAGGGATGAGGGGTATTGTTCAAGGCAAGGTTTGTCGGCCAGGCCTCCCTTTTGCCTGTCCCTGATTCTTGATTCAGGGAGGCTGAGGGCAGCCAGGAGCAGAGATCTCTCACTTCATTGTGCTCGTGTTTTGGACACTCTTGCTTGGAGCCGGCATCAGTGCAGTCTGCCGAGCGAGTCATCACCTTGTACATAGGCTGTGTCTGAGGAACAGCCGGAAAATTACATTTTGAAGAGAAACAACCCAACTTAGTTCTGAAGCCTTAGGCCGTGGATCCACATCTTGTGTCTTAAAAATGTGTAGAAACGGGGGATCCATACAACCCCACTTTGCTCCAGTTTAAAGTTCCTCTTAACCAAGGAAGTGGGCGCCAAGGGTGGCTGCTCCACTAGGGCGGAGGAGCGTCGCCCCACTGCTTTCTTGCAGTGCGAGAAGCAGAAACATAAAATGGTAAAACTACCATTTTATGTTTTTGCTTCTCGCACTGCGAGGAAGCAGAAGTGTTTGGTTGGTGGCGGGTGGGTGCACGGGTCTGCTCTAGGGCAGGGGAGGAGTGGCTTGCCCAATGCTGAGGGCGCTGACTGTTTGGTCGGCCCTCTGGGGCCGACCAAACCAGACATGCGCACTCTGCCTTTTCTCCATGTAGGCTGCATGCAGCCTACATGGAGAAAATGGCCTCCCCATAGGCGCCTGGCTGGGCGCCGTACCGACCAATCACAACGCTGCATTGCAGTGTTGTGATTGGCTTAGGGGAGGGGAGGGAGGCTGCCTGCTAAGCAGGAGCAGACCGAGCAATGAAGATGCAGGACCCGGGAAAGGTAAGTTTTATTTATTTAAAAAAAAAATATTTTAAACCCTTCCCTCGCGACCACTCGCCCGTCCCCTCCATCCCCGCGCGACCCCGCGCCCGCCCCCACACCCATGAGCTATGTCGGCCGTGACTGGGGGACGCTCTGAAGAGTACTCGTAGAGCGGCTGTGTGACCAGGGCTGGAGTCTGCCTGACAGCCAGTTAACCAGATGTGAGAGGACCTCAGTTGAAGTCTGCACTTTCTGCTGGAGGAGCTGATGTTCTCCCTAGTGCCTAGAAGTCTGCCTACTGAGAGAGAGAAGGAGAGTGCCTGAAGGGGCACATCAAGCGAGTTCCTTATAGTGGGCATTGAACTACCCAGAATGGGGTGTAGTGCCTTACTGAAGATCGTGACCAGTGTTACAACCCTGTAACTACAATTCAAAATTGAACTGCATAGAATTTCACCTTGCTGTGAGATTAAATTAGTTTCTTTTAACTGAAAGATAAGAAATGGGCTGGACAATATATTATGTGTCCTGAGAAACCTTTGACTGCTTGTCCTCGTAATCCTGAGACTCAAATGCAGAACGGGTTGTATTTGGACCAGTTTGTAGAGCCATTGCAGGCTGGACACCACAACACCAGCGTCAAATGACCCCAATCACCGTGGTAGGTGACAGTAGCCCCTGTTTGCCCTGTTGCACCCCAAACAGGGTCTGATAATAGGCAGCAAGCAGTGTGGGATCTGCATGTTCCAGACACACCGGGGTAAGGCCCCACCAGCTGTATACACCCCTGGGGCAACACACCATGTACTGAGACAAACACCTGGGCAATATGTCATCTACTGGAAGACGTGTCTGTTGCAAAAGCTATCTACGAGGAGGCACTCGCCAATACCTCACCTACTGGGAGACGTCCCTGGGGAAACGCTCCACCGATTGGAAGGCACCTGAGGTACGGTGACAAGACATCCCGGATTTGCCTGTACAATCCTGGTTTTTCAAGGGCTGTCTCGGCGTCCCGACACTATTTTCTAAAACAAATACATAACCCAGTTTTGAGAGGGTCGGGTGAACGTGCACATTAATCACAGGCTCACATTTTAACCAGCCATCTCATCACACCTGGGACACAACTAAACTTATTTGGGGGCATATTAATAACGGCCAGCGATAATTATCGCTGGCCGTGCTTAGCGATAATTATATTATCGCCGCCTATCTCTGGTATTTATCGCCCTGGTAGCGCGTTATTAACAACGCGTTACTCCAGGGCGATAAAGATTCCAGAGATAGCGAGGTTATCGCCCTTTTGCAGGGAACATCGCTGGTTTTCCAGCGATGTTCCCTTCAAAACGGCGATAACCTTGCTGATACGACCCTGTGGTCGTATCAGCAGAATCCATCTCCTATGTCTAACATAGGTAAGTCAAGATTATAGCAGACGTTAGATTTTGGCGAAAACGGCCGTTTTCGCCAAAATTTAACGTCTGCTATAATCTTGTGGGCTGCCTTGTAAATATCGCGATGTGCACATCGGCGATATTTGCAACGTAGCCCATCCGGGTACGCCAGTAACGCCACTTTGCATCTCATTAGAGATGCAAAGATGGGCGTTGGGGGAAAGGGCGATAGTGCAAGGATTCACGCGATAGCGTGACCTTGCTGATTAGGCGATAAGATTATCGCCGCTTTTCGTCCGAAAACGGACGCTAAAGCGGCGATAATTGTTTATCGCCTCGTTGTTAATATGCCCCTGGGAGTCTCCAGGTGTGCTGCCCGCTTCATTCCAGCAGCACTTGGCCGGTCCCACAGCTGTGGCGTTATGAAACTTGAGGGGTCCCCGTGCAGGGTACGTGGAGGGGCCCCCTCCGAGTCCGGGCTCAATCTGGAGCTCTCCGGCCGAAGTGCGGTGCTGAGGGCCCCCCCTCACCCCCGCACCGCGGGGGCTTTGGGGGCCTGTGTTACGCCCCTGGCCGGACAGCAGCCTGACTCTGGAGCTCTTCAGGTTCGTATTCTTGTCTCTTAGCGTGGGACCATTGCTTGTTTATTAATTTCAACTCAGTTGCGTCAAGGCCTTCTCCTGCTCGAGATCTTAAATGCTCAACTCCTTCAGAATCCTCTATCCATGGAATCTGCGTAAGTTTGGCATGAAATGTTTTAAAGATAAGGTTATGAGAGAGAACCTGAAACACTGATTGCTGACCAATTCCGCACACAAGGGTAACATCAAAACGACCCGAGGAGGGATTGTTACATTTTGATTATATGAGGGTGACATCGTGGGTCATAATAGGACATTTGGTCCTATTTCTATGTCTGTGCCTGTCCCGGTTTTGTAATGAAAATCTGGTCATCCTAACTTGAAGTGATATAGCCACTGGGAGACATCGGTGGCAATACACCATCTACTGGAAGACACATCTGGGGCAATGCACCATCTACTGGAAGACACATCTGGAGAAATGCACCATCTACTGGAAGACACATTTTGAAAAATGCAGCAACTTCTGGAAATCACATCTGGGGCAATGCACCACCTACTGGTAGATATATCTAGGGCAATGTAGCATCTACTGGAAGACACATCTAAGCAATGCACCATCTACTGGGAGACATCTGGGGCAATGCACCATCTACTGCAAGACACATCTGGGGCAATGCACAATATACTGGAAGACACATCTGGGGCAATCACCATCTCCTGGAAGACAGATCTGGGGCAATGCACAATATACTGGAAGACACATCTGGGTCCACGCACCATCTACTGGGAGACATCTGGGGCAATGCACCATCTACTGGAAGACACATCTGGGGCAATGCACAATATACTGGAAGACACATCTGGGTCCACACACCATCTACTGGGAGACATCTGGGGCAATGCACAATATATTGGAAGACACATCTGGGGCCACGCACCATATATTGGGAAACACATCTAGGACAATACACCATCTACTGGAAGACACATCTGGGGCAATGCACCATCTACTGGAAGACTCATCTGAGGAAACGCACCATCTACTGGAAGACACATCTGGGGCAACGTGCTATCCACTGGAAGACACATCTGGGACAATGCACCATCTACTGGAAGACACATTTGGGAAAATGCACCAACTTCTGGAAATCACATCTGGGGCAATGCACCACCTACTGGTAGATATATCTAGGGCAATGTAGCATCTACTGGAAGACACATCTAAGCAATGCACCATCTACTGGGAGACATCTGGGGCAATGCACCATCTACTGGGAGACATCTGGGGCAATGCACCATCTACTGGAAGACATATCTGAGGCAATGCACCCAGTGGCGTAACAAAAGTTGAGGGGGCCCCCTGCAAGGTACATGGAGGGGCCCGCGCTCCAGATTTTATCCACCGCTCTCAGGCCTGAGTACTGTGCTGAGGGGGCCCCCTGCAGCGCGGGGCGCCTCGCACCACAGAGGATGCGGGGCCTGTGTTATGCCACTGAATGCACTATCTAGTAAGAGACATACTTAAGACAACACACCATCTACTGGAAGACATATCTGGGGCAATGCACAATCTACTGAGAGACATACTTAGGGTAATGCACCATCTACTGGAAGACACATCTGGGACAATGCACCATCAACTGGAAGACACATCTGGGACAATGCACCATCTACTGGAAGACACATTTGGGAAAATGCACCAACTTCTGGAAATCACATCTGGGGCAATGCACCACCTACTGGTAGATATATCTAGGGCAATGTAGCATCTACTGGAAGACACATCTGGGCAATGCACCATCTACTGGGAGACATCTGGGGCAATGCAGCATCTACTGGAAGACACATCTGGGGCAATGCACAATATACTGGAAGACACATCTGAGTCCACGCACCATATATTGGGAGACACATCTAGGACAATACACCATTTACTGGAAGACACATCTGGGGCAATGCACCATCTACTGGAAGACACATCTGGGGCCACACACCATCTATTGGAAGGCTAATCTTAGGAAATGCACCATCTACTGGAAGACAGATATGGGGCAACGTGTCATCCACTGGAAGACACATCTGTGGCAATGCACCATCTACTGGAAGACACATCTGGGGCAATGCACCATCTACTGGAAGACACATCTGGGGCCATGCATCATCTACTGGAAGACACATCTGGGGCAATGCACAATCTACTGGAAGACACATCTGAGACAATGCACCATCTACTGGATAACACATATAGGGCAATGCACCATCTACTGGGAGACACATCTGGGACATTATACCATCTACTAGAAGATACACTAGGGGAAATACACCATCTACTAGGGAAGAGACCTGGAGAAATGCACCATCTACTGGCAGAAAATACACCGTCTAATAGGAGACATACTTGCAACAATGCACCATGTACTAGGAGAGACAGCTGGGGCAATGCACCATCTACTGTAAAACACATCTGGGGCAATATGGTATCTACTGTAAGACACATTTGGGAAAAATGCACCATCTTCTGGAAATCACCACCTACAGGTAGATATATCTAGGGCAATGTGGCATCTACTGGAAGACACATCTGGGCAATGCACCATCTACTGGAGACATCTGGGGCAATTCACCATCTACTGGAAGACACATCTGGGGCAACGCACCATCTACTAGAAGACACACCTGGGGCCACGCACCATATATTGGGAGACACATCTAAGGAAACGCACCATCTACTGGAAGACACATCTGGGGCAACGTGCTGTCCACTGGAAGAAACATCTGGGGCAATGCACCATCTACTGGAAGACACATCTGGGGCCACGCACCATCTATTGGAAGGCTCATCTGAGGAAAAACACCATCTACTGGAAGACACATCTGGGTCAACGTGCCATCCACTGGAAGACACTGGATGAATTAATAATTGGTTGTTAATTAATTTTAATTAATTAATTCGTAATTAATTATGGTGATTGTGTAATTACTTGTAGGTGTGTGTTGTGGTGTTTATAGGAGTAAAGGGTGGGAAGTAATTTGTGTTTAATTAATTAATATATAGTTAATTAATGTTAATTATTTGATATTTATTTTGGGTAATTGTTTATTTTTTGGTGTGCTGTTTTTACTTTTAAAGGGGTGTAGGGTGGGTATTAAATACATTTTAATTATTTAATTATTAGTTGTTAATATTAAGAGTTTTTAATTTTAAAATAAGTTTTAATTGTGTTTTATTATTTTATAGTGTAATTTAGGTGTGTGTTGTGGATATTATAGTGTTAAAGTGTGTGTAGTCAATTAATGTTTATTCGTTTTTTTATTAATTATATTTTATTTATTGATTATTAATTATGTTAATTATGTAAATACATTTAATTAAAAATGTTGAAGTGTTTTGTTATTGGTGTGGTATAGGGTAGGATATAAAATAAATACATTTATGTTTTAATTAATTTTTTTGTTTGTAAATATTTTCTAGTTTAAAAGAATTATTTTATTGTAAATGTATTTATTATTTTATTGTATATAATATTTGTAGGTTTTTGTTATATGTAATTATTATTATAATGTGTTCTGTTCATGGGTTTAATATTTTTTTTAAATATTGTTTATTATTTTTTTAATTTTTTTATTTTTAATACTTTTTTTTTAAGTGTTTGAGTGTGAATAGTACTTTTTTGTTCTCCGGTATCCAACACTTTCCCTACTGTTTCATTTACTGGAGTGGGAAGAGTAATTTTACCCCTCCGCTATCCAGCACTTTCCCTACTGTTGCACTCACTGGAGTTGGAATAGTAATTTTTACCCCTCTGCTGTCCAGCACGCTCCCTACTGTTGCACTCTCTGGAGTGGGAATAGTAATTTTTACCCCTCTGCTGTCCAGCACGCTCCCTACTGTTGCACTCACTGGAGTTGGAATAGTAATTTTTACCCCTCTGCTGTCCAGCACGCTCCCTACTGTTGCACTCACTGGAGTTGGAATAGTAATTTTTACCCCTCTGCTGTCCAGCACGCTCCCTACTGTTGCACTCACTGGAGTTGGAATAGTAATTTTTACCCCTCTGCTGTCCAGCACGCTCCCTACTGTTGCACTCACTGGAGTTGGAATAGTAATTTTTACCGCTCCGCAATCCAACACTTTCTCTACTGTTGCACTCTCTGGAGTGGGAATAGTGATTTTTACCCCTGCGCTATCCAACATTTTCCCTACTGTTACACTAACTGGAGTGGGAATACATTTTTTACCTCTCCGCTATCCAACACTTATCCTACTGTTACATTCAATGGTGTGGGAATACTAATTTTTACCCCTCTTCTATCCAACATTTTCCCTACTGTTGCACTCTTTGGAGTGAGAATAGTAATTTTTGTCCCTCCACTATCCAACACTTTCCCTACTGTTGCTCTCACTGGAGTGGTAATTTTTACCTCTCCGCTATTCTACACTTATCCTACTGTTGCACTAGGTGGAGTGGGAATAGTAATTTTTACCCTTCCGCTATCCAACACTTTCCCTACTGTTGCTCTCACTGGAGTGGGAATAGAAATTTTTACCCCTACGCTATCCAACACTTTCCCTACTGTTGCTCTCACTGGAGTGGGAATAGAAATTTTTACCCCTACGCTATCCAACACTTTCCCTACTGTTGCACTCACTGGAGTGGGAATAGTAATTTTTCCCCTCGGCTATCCAACACTTTCCCCAATGTTGCTCTCACTGGAGTGGGAATAGTAATTTTTGCCCCTCCACTATCCAACACTTTCCCTACTGTTGCACTCATTGGAGTTGGAATAGTAATTTTTACCCCTCCGCTATCCAGCACTTTCCCTACTGTTGCACTCACAAGAGTGGGAATAGTAATTTTTACCTCTCCGCTATCCAACACTTTCCCTACTGTTGCACTCTCTGGAGTGGGAATAGTAATTTTTACCCCTCCCCTATCCAACATGTTCCCTACTGTTGCATTCAGTGGAGTGGGAATACTAATTTTTACCCCTCCGCTATCCAACATTTTCCCTACTGTTGCACTCTTTGGAGTGGGAATAGTAATTCTTGCCCCTCTGCCATCTAACACTTTCCCTACTGTTGCTCTCACTGGAGTGGGAATAGTAAATTTTACCCCTCCGCTATCCAACACTTTCCCTACTGTTGCTCTCACTGGAGTGGGAATAGGAATTTTTACCCTTCCGCTATCCAACACTTTCGCTACTGTTGCACTCACTGGAGTGGGAATAGTAATTTTTTCCTCTCCGCTATCCAACACTTTCCCTACTGTTGCACTCACTGGATTTGGAATAGTAAATTTAATTATTTTGCTATCCAACACTTTTCCTAATGTTGCACTGATTGTATTGAGCAATATAAGTTTAAATATTTTTTCATAGTTCGTTTTAATTTATTCTAGAATGTTTTGTTTATATTTTACATTATTTATATATATATATATATATATTTATTTTTATATAATTTTAAAGTTTTAAAATAAATTAAAGATAATAGTTTATTAATTATTTCAAATTAAGTATAAATATATGTATAAATTATTATCTTTGTGTGTTTATTTTTTTAAATTAAGTTTATTTGTAATATTTTGTTAAAATTAATATTAATATTTAATATATTTAATATATATTGTTTTATTTTATATATATATATATATTTATTTATTTAAATCAATATTTTTTACATCTATATTTTTTACATCGATATTTTTGATTCAATATTTTTGTACTTACCTGTGTAGGTATGGGAGTAGATATTTTTGTAGTGTATATCTTTTCTCGATATTTTGAACATCGATATTTTTAACATTGATATTCTATCAGTGAACCCACTGGGAGACACACCTGTGGCAATACGCCATCTACTGCAAAACCCATCTGGGGCAATGTGGTATCTACTGTAAGACACATTTGGGAAAATGCACCACCTACTGGAAATCACATCTGGGGCAATGCACCACCCACTGGTAGATATATCTGGGGCAATGCACCATCTACTTGAAGACACATCTGGGGCAATGCACCATCTACTTGAAGACACATCTGGGGCAACGTGCCATCCACTGGAAGACACATCTGTGGCAATGCACCATCTACTGGAAGACACACCTGGGCTAACCCACCATCTACTGGAAGGCACATCTGGGGCCACGCACCATCTATTGGAAGACTCATCTGAGGAAACGCACCATCTACTGGAAGACACATAGACACATAAGGGGCAACGTGCCATCCACTGGAAGACACATCTGTGGCAATGCACCATCTTCTGGAAGACACATCTGGGGAAATGCAACATCTACTGGAAGACACATCTGGGGCCACAAACCATCTATTAGAAGACTCATCTGAGGAAACGCCCCATCTACTGGGAGACACATCTGGGGCAACGTGCCATCCACTGGAAGACACATCTGTGGCAATGCACCATCTACTGGAAGACACATCTGGGGCAACGTGCCATCCACTGGAAGACACATCTGTGGCAATGCACCATCTATTTGAAGACACATCTGGGGCAACACACCATCTACTGGAAGACACATCTGGGGCCACGCACCATCTATTGGAAGACTCATCTGAGGAAACGCACCATCTACTGGGAGACACATCTGGGGGAATGCACCATCTACTGGAAGACACATCTGGGGCAACGCACCATCTACTGGAAGACACATTTGGGGCAATGCACCATCTACTGCAAGACACATCAGGGGCATAGCACCATCTACTGGGAGACACACCTGGTGTAATGCACCAACTACTGGAAGACACATCTGGGGTACTGCACCAACTACTGGTAAATACATCTGGTGGAATGTACCATCTACTGGAAGACAAATCTGGGGCAATACACCATCTACTGGAAGACACGTCTGGGACAATAAACCATCTACTAGAAAATATACTAGGGGAAATGCCCCATCTACTGGGGAAGAGACTTGGAGTAATGCACCATCTACCTGCAGGCAAGGCACTGTCTGCTAGGAGACATACTTGGGGCAGTGCACCATTTACTAGGAGAGACACCTGTGAAATGCACCACCTATGGGGAGACACCTGTCCTGAAGTAATACATTCACTGAGAGACAAGCCTGTGGCAATATGCCATCTACTGGAAAAAAACATCTGGGGCAATGCACCATCCACTGGAAGACACATCTGAGGAAATGCACCATCTACTGGAAGACACATCTGGGGCAACGCACCATCTACTGGAAGACACATTTGGGGCAACGCAGCATCTACTGGAAGACACATCTGAGGCCACGCACCATCTATTAGAAGACTCATCTGAGGAAACGCACCATCTATTGGAAGACTCATCTGAGGAAACGCACCATCTACTGGGAAACACATCTGGGGCAATGCACCATCTACTGGAAGACACATCTGGGGCAACGCACCATCTACTGGAAGACACATTTGGGGCAACGCACCATCTACTGGAAGACACATCAGGGGCATAGCACCATCTACTGGAGACACATCTCGGGCCATGCACCATCTACTGGAAGACACATCTGAGGAAACACACCATCTACTGGAAGACACATATGGGGCAACGCACCATCTACTGGAAGACAAATCCAGGGGAACGCACCCTCTACTGGAAGACACATCTGAGGAAATGCACCATCTACTGGAAGACACATCTGCAGCAACGCACCATATACTGGCAGACACATCTGGGGCAATGCACCATCTACTTAAAGATACATCTGAGGCAATCTACTGGAAGACACATCTGAGGTAATCCACCATCTTCTGGAAGACACATCTGGGGCAACGTGCCATTCACTGGAAGACACATCTGTGACAATGTGCCATCTACTGGAAGACACATCTGGGGCAATTCACCATCTACTGGAAGACACATCAGGGGCAATAGACCATCTCCTGGAAGACACATCAGGGGCAACGGACCATCTACTGGAAGACATCTGGGGAAATGCACCATCTACTGGAAGACACATCTGGGGCAGTACACAATCTACTGGAAGACACGTGGGGCAACACAACATCTACTGAAAGTCACATCTGGGGCAACACAACATCTACTGGAAGACACATCTGGAGAAATGCAGTATGCAATACATTGGAAGATACACATTGGACAGTACATTATGTATTATGAGAGACATCTCGGGCAGAACACCTTTAACTGAGGACACATTACAGGCAGTGCACACCTACTGGCAGGCACATCCATGGCTGTATATCACTTACTAGGAGAAAAAAATGGGCACCAAACATGTAGCGGGAGAGCAGTAGCGGGTGATACCGATCGGGAGTAGTGGGGCGGAAAAAGAAATGAATAAAACAACACTTACCTGGGCTGGCTGGCTCCATCGTCTTCTTCCTGTCTCCACCGCAGCAGGAAGCTGCAGGAAGCACCCGGTTTCCCAGGCTCCAAATAGCGAATCACAACGCCTCAGTGCAGCGTTGTAATTGGTCTGAGCGCCGTGGTTCGGCACTCAGATGGGGACTGGGAGGCTTTGCATGTTCCTCACCAGGCTGTGTAAAGCAAGCCTGGTGGGGAACATGCAAAGTGCGCAGGACTGTTTGGCCGGCCCTAAGCAGTCCTGTGCACTTAAGGAGTGCAAACCACTCCTCTCCCTGCTCTGGCCAGCCCCGCCCTACCACCCCGCAGCACTCCCTCGGCGAGCCGCCACTGTGCAAACCACTCCTCTCCCTGCTCTGGCCAGCCCCGCCCCACCGCCCACAGCACTCCCTCGGCGAGCCGCCACTGTGCAAACCACTCCTCTCCCTGCTCTGGCCAGCCCCGCCCCACCACCCGCAGCACTCCCTCGCCGAGCCGCCACTGTGCAAACCACTCCTCTCCCTGCTCTGGCCAGCCCCGCCCCCCGCCCACCGCCCCGCAGCACTCCCTTGGCGAGCCGCCACTGTGCAAACCACTCCTCTCCCTGCTCTGGCCAGCCCCGCCCCACTGCCCCGCAGCACTCCCTCGGCGAGCCGCCCCTGTGCAAACCACTCCTCCCCCTGCTCTGGCCAGTCCCGCCCCAGGAGCCACTGACTAACATAAGAAAAATAAAATGATAATAACGATAAGTTATTATCATTTTATTTTTCCGTTTGAGCAGTGGGGCGATGCTCCTCCGCCTTAGCGGAGGAGCTACCACTGGGAGACACCTGGGGAAGGTTTTAGGTGCAGTGAACAAGACACAGCTGTGTAGAATGCTGTCCTTGTGGGGAAAACTTTTCAACTCAAGAGAGACTGATTCTGAACACTTGCTCCAGACATCGGAGCATCTTCTAGCCCTCTGAACTCAACATCAGGAACAGAAACACAGAAGGGGAGGGGAGGGGAGGGGGGGAGGGGAGGGGGAAGGGGAGGGGCTGCGGCTTCTTGAGGAAGAAACAAAACCAAAGTGTGGCAGGAGGCAGTGCGGTCTGTCTGTCTGAGCATCACCCGAAGAGACAAGACACATAAAACAACAGAAACCACACAAGGGACAGGAAACCACAGCAGCCCGAGGTGCCTGGAAGGGGCGAGATCTGCAGTGCACTCCAGGCGCAAGATGACTGCCATGCCCAAAACATACTGGGGCATATTCACAAGGAGCTATCCCCGAATTAACGGCACTTTATCGCAGCCAAAGTCGTGATAAATGTACCTCCCCATTCACAAGCCGGTGTTAACAGCCCACAGCACCAGTTTACCCACGATAGCAGCCTCAAAAAACATCGCCACAGAGGACCCCCGCAAATATCGCTAATGAGATGCAGAGTAGGCGTTCCCGTGCCAAAAGCCGAGACAACATCACACCTCAACATTCACAACGACCAGCCACATCGGCGATAAAAACACAAAACAGGCGATAAGGCGCGTTAGCACCAGGAAATTTACACCTGCTCTGACCTGGTGTAAAGTCGGACGGCAGCCAGCACCACAAAAGGGAGCACAGCCCAGGGCCACATACGAAGGGCAACAGATGCCATGGAGCCACCCATCATGCGGCCCGGACACCCAAGAGGGCCACAACACCCACCTCCACCACCCCAGGACCCCAAGCCACACCCGGAACACCCCCCACCCCCCCAGACCACCACAGACGCAGTGCAGACAAAGACAGTGGAACCCCAGGAAACATACCAGCCGCACAACCCAACATCTGACAATGTCACCGTCCACTACAGGCTGAAAGGGACAACCATCCTACGCATCCTGACCATCATCGCCTAACAGGCCTTTGGCACCAACACAGCGGACAACCAACATCCCACCCCACACAAAGCTGATGGCTTGGCTGCACCTGTTGGCCCATGGTATCCCCCAAATAACACCCACCAGAGTCGGAGGAGTCACACAGCCAGCCACATCCAAGTCCCCCACTCCTGTCCTAGACATCACCATCACCCTGGTACCCCAGTCCCCATACGTACAACACAATGCGCAGGATCCGCTGGAGACCAAGCAAGGACCATACGCCATAGCAGGATGCACGCACGTGTTGGGGGCAATCCACAGCACACATGTACTACCTGTACCCCCTGGTGACACAGCACACAATCACCTCAACAGGAAGCACACGTCTCACATCAATGTGCAGGCAACAACAGAACACCGTGGAACCCCCAACAATGTCGCCTTCAAATACACAGCCAGTGTGCATGATACCTTCATCCTCCGACAGTCCATCATCAACCAGCGTTCCCAGGATGGCAAAAAGGGAAATGCACACCCCCTTGGAAAGTCCGAAATGAACACCCCACACACCTCAATTCCACAACCATGCAACTCACAACTCTGGCAATGCACATGCCACAAAATCACAACCAACATGCACAACAACATGACCACCCACCAGACACGACAGAACAACTTACAATGGTAACCTGGGCAAGCCCTGAACATGAGCCATCAACGGCATGGCACCTCAGCCACATAATAGCCAAATGTGGGTAGAGGTGGCAACCAGGCATGTGTGAAGGATGCAGTAGAACCATGATCGGGAAAGCACACAATGCCAAGAGTGGCGGAGATGTGCTGGACAGACCGCAGTATGCAGAACACACCCATATCCATGGCGACATACACCTCTGGCGTGTGGAGTGCAGTGGACAGTGGACGCAACCATGCCACCCTAGCCAGTGGGGGAACTCGTGGAAATGTTGCCTGTGACGCCACCCCCTAAGCGTCACCGGAGTGGGATGGCCCGGCGTAGGCCATGCCAGCGAAGAGGTGTGAATAAAAAGCACGTAGGCCTGGGCGTGGTCCTCTCCCGGAAAGCCCCACGTTTCTGCCAGGTCGGCGCCTCCCACCCCGCCACGAGGCCGACGCCGTCCTTGTGAGCGTAATTGCCTGCGATGCTGTGCGCCTGCCGGACCCCGGCACGCTGGACCACGAACCCGTCAGGACCGCCCCTGCGCAGCCAGGCCACGCTGATCACCTGCCGACACCGGCGTGTGTCAAGGAGGGCCCACCACGTGCCGGCACAAGCTCCAAGCCCGAGTCCCGCGACCTTGGCAGCCACCTCAGACCATCACGGCCTCCACGACACAGGCCCGGTTTATTCCCTTTTCGTTGACGTACTCCACTGCCGCCTTCGGCCTACTCTTCGGACCAGTAGGTCCCATATGTGAAACGGTGTCCTGAGTCATGAATGGCAGTGACCCCAAATCCCGGCCAGCGGCCACAGCACCAGACCCCCCCCGATCAGTGAGGCATAGTTCCATATGGGCATCTTGCGACACATGGTGCCACTAACCCTGTTCAACGCCAGCCGGCTACACGTGGTGCCACTGAACCTGATCAACGCAGGCCGGTGGGGCCATCCAACCTATGCCGGCGACACTAGGTGAATGGGCCGTGCTGACCGCTGCCTCAGGCCTACACCACGGTCAGGTAGGTCACACATTTGGAACTGAGTCTTGATTACACCATGGCAGTGAACATCATTTAAGGCAGAGAACAATTCACTATACTCCCTTCGATGTGGTGCCAACAAGTCTGTGCATGGCATCACAACCACACGTGTCTGTGGGCCTACGCGGACCACTGCCCTCGGCCTACGCTGCGCACGAGTGGGATCACAGATTTGGAACTGAACATCGGTAATTCAAAAGGCAGAATACATATCATCGCACGCACGGAGAGGCGTAAGAGGATGATGCGTTGCAGTCCGGAGGGAACAGGATCATCATTACGGAGGTGATTGAACACTACCGACAACTGCCACTGTGTCACTAACTCTGTGCCTCGCGAGCCAACAACACGTGGCTGTGGGCCACTGCTGACCTCTGCCTCCGGCCTACACTGCGGTCCAGTAGGCCACAGAGTCTTGATTTGGCAATGTTGGAGTTCACATCTGTGTACCGGCATCATCGCAGACTGCATCCCCTCTCAGCACCTGTGCCACTAAGTGTGTTCCCCGACATTCATGGACACTCTATGGACTAGGGGCTAGTTTTCATCAACATGTAGCTGATACCGAATTGTTGGTGAAAACGAGGGTTGCGCTTTCCACTCCTCCATTTACTGCTTCCAGATAACATCAGACCTTCCGCATCATGCCCTGGAGGACACCTTCCACTGTCCCCCGCAACCCTCCGCAACATATACCTCGGACATTGATGGGGACCCGCTCAGGTCGCATGGCCCATCTGACTGCACCGCAAGTCACCGTCCCGTGGCTGGGTGCCTGTGCCGGCCGCAGTGCATCCGGGGCCACTAACTCTGTGCTGCTCAGGCCTGGGACCCCTTCTTCTGAGATATTGAATTGCCTCTGTAGCGATGGTCTTGGGGTCATCAACGCCATGTGTCTGTGGCCCTGCGCTGTCCGCATCCTCCAGCCTCAACTGCGGGCCACCAGGGCCCACACATAGCATCAAGTCTTGACCGGCCCGGACGTCGCATCACCGCAGGAGGCACACGCCACCACCGCAAGGACCACCTCCAACCGCCATCTGCCAGAGTCGAAACGGTGGTCCTGACAGACCTACGGAGTTGCTCAGACCTGTCGTGGATGCCATCATCAGCCTGATACCCTGCTCAGCACTCCAGGTGCCAGTGACTCAGTGCACCGCAAGCCATTGTCCGTTACTGATTTAGTTTTGTGCTGTTGTGAGGTTGCGCAGCAATGTCACCTCATGCAGTGGGGTAGACCTGGGACTATGATGAGGAAGATGTGTCATGTGCGCGGACGGGAGAAGGCACAGACAATGGGAGGGCAGGAGGCAACAGCCCCAAGGCAGGAATGCAGAGGGAACGGCGGGGCCGGCATCGGCCACGCCAAAAGTATGGCGGTCGTGCCGGCCCCCTCCGGAGACCACAGAGGCAAGCCTGTCGCGCACGTTGGTGACGCGACGGGCGAGCCTCACTAGTTATTGGTCCCGTGTCGGGGGGCGTGCCCCGGAAGTGATTGGTATCACTTCCGGGTCACGCGAGAGGATAGCGCCAGGCCGGTTGGAACCGGCCTGGCATAGAAACCTTTTAAAGGCTGGTGAGCGCGGGAGTAGGTCTCTTTGCTCCCCGCTCCCCAGCCCACCACACCAGCCTCGCTAGGAGGCTGTAACTTCAATTTGTTTTTCCCCTCTACAGGAGAATCGACTCGACGAGGTGCGGGAGCCGGACTACATCGCGGAGCGACGTCGGCCTTTTACCCTGCTCCGAGCGGCAGCAACAGAGGCGTGCGAGGGCGCCGAGCGCCGCGGTGGGGCAGAAAACGAATCGTGGGCACGGAACGGGGGTGATACCGGCGACAGAGGACGGCAGGTACCCGGTCGTGGTGGCGCTCGACCAGCGAGGGCGCGCACCCTTCCGGTAGTAAATCAGTGACTGTGGGCCTGTTTAGGAAGGCATCGACAGCTGTGGCTTTGCCGGGGGTCTGTGTCTAACGCGTGCAGGTGCCCAGGGCTGTATGCTGCCCCATTTCGCCGTATTGTGGGTGTTGTAAGCAAGTACAAGGGCTTAGGGGGGGTGCAGCTGGTGTCCTAGTCTGTTTTCACTTGCCTAATGTAAAACTGGTGGTAACAGGAGGGTGTTGCCAATACAGGCGCTTGGTTAATTACACATCCATAGGTGTTGGGAAGAATTTATAACAAGGAGGCCTAGTATTGGGGTGTGGTTTTCATTGGGCCTTGTGGTATATGTGGTACAGAGTTTCATTTTGCCTTGTGAGTAGGCAGCACCGCAGCAGTGGGCTTCAGTCATTGATAAGGGGTCATATACTTGATTGTTTTATATGGCAGGGAAGGCGAAGAGGGGGGGCAAGCCCTCCCGCATGGAGAACTTTATGGAGGCAATGCTCAAGAAGGTAGAAGAGTTGGGGCAGGGCCTTGCGAATCTCACCGAACGGGTAGACGCACAAGGGGGGGCGGAGGAGAGGGAAGAAAGAGCCAGGCGCAGCATGGTGCCCCCGAGGTCGGCTTTTCCTCCCCTCCCCAAAAGGGTTAGGACTAACAAGGGGGGGCGGAGGGAACCAAGGTTACCATTGTCACCGGCCCCTGTTTTGCCTACAGAGGAGGTACCACCCGCAGAACAGGTACCTGTTCCGCCATTTGCCCCAGTGCCAGTCCCAGCGCCTGTCCCGGGGCCAGCTCCCCAGCCCCCAATACCTCCGGTCCCAGTCCCCCAGCCCGGCGAAGGGTCTGGACCATCAGGGGATAGCCCGCAATTGCCGGTGTTGCCCGGTACGGGTGGGGAAGGCACTCCGCAGGATGTAGTGTCACATTTAGCTGCAATACTTCCGTGGTTGGGAAAAGTGGGGATCCTGTCATCAACGGTTGGGGATAAGGGCGGGGATCCGCTGGTAGAGGCAAGGCGAATAGTGGCCCAGTTTCATGGGACACCAGTGGACAAAACAGGCGAGGGTCAGGGTGCGCTGTCCCCTCTCATTCCAGCCGGGGTGGCCAAGCCACTTGAACACAGCAGGGAAGTACCGGGGAGCAGCATGACGAAAGAGAAACCGTCAGGGTCAGCCGGGTCCGCTGGAGGAGGTAAGCTGATGACACTGCCAATGTTGAATGTGGGTGAGTCCCGCACGGATCGGGAGAATTTGGGGAGGCATGTAACACAGGACGTAAAGGACAGGATTTGGTCGGGGTCTTACATAAACATGTTCTCTTTGCTTATTTGCGAAAAAGAGAGGGAAGAGGCCAGGAAGAACAAAGACTGGATGCTCCCGAGGGAATGGGCAAACGAACTCATGAAGTACAGGGTCGAAGAAAACTTGTTGAATTGGATTAGAGGTTTTTCCATTTTCATGGCAGTAATGGCTGAGCGTTTCCCTAATATGCAGGCTGAGATGGCATGTTACCAAAACAGGATTGTTCTTGCGCATGATAAATACGGGGGTGAGGGATGGAAAGATTATGATAAGAGCTTCAGGAGAACTAAAGCGTCTGACACATCCCTATCATGGGACCGCCTAGACACAATTGCATGGTTAGACCAAATGGGCGGTGGGTTCCAGGACAGGTCCAGGAACCAGTCCTTTCAGGCCTTTCAGTCCTTTCGGTCACAGCCAAACACAGGTCCCCCCAGCCATACAAACACCGGGGGAGGGCGCAAAGGGACATGCTGGGATTTCAATAGACGTACTTGCACTAGACCGCAAGGCACGTGCAGGTTTAAGCATGCGTGTTCCATCTGCGCGAACCCGTCTCACCCCGAGTCCAAGTGTTTCAAGAAACCAAAGGATAAGGGAGGGAAGAAACAGGAATGAGGCTCATGGACAACTAAAGGCACGGTCACCTATTGATGTAACAGCATTGACACCCTGGCTAAACAAATATCCTTGTCACATCACTGCAAAAATGCTGCTAGATGGTTTCAGGTACGGTTTTAGGATACCGGCACCGGACTATGTGGGGGCATCAGAATGCAAAAATCAACTCTCAGTGCGAGCCAAACCTAGCGTGGCAGCAATGAAAATTGAAAAAGAGCTGCGACTGGGCAGGGTAGCTGGCCCATACGATTCTATCCCGGTTGAGAATTTTGTCTGCTCTCCTTTGGGCGTGGTCCCCAAGAAGGAAAGTGGGGAATTCAGACTCATACACAACCTATCAGCACCCAAGGGAAGTTCATTGAATGATGCTATTGATGACGAATTTTGCAGTGTGAGATATGCTTCTTTTGATCAAGCGGTGGAGATGCTCAGGGGCTTGGGCCCTGGTGCCCTTTTGGCAAAATCAGACATAGAGTCCGCTTTTCGTCTATTGCCAGTCCACCCGTCTGATTTTCATCTACTTGGTTTTCAATTTTCAGGGAAATTCTACATGGACATGTGTATGCCCATGGGTTGCTCTGTCTCCTGCGCATATTTTGAAATATTCAGTTCATTTCTGGAGTGGGTTTTTAGGCAGGTGACAGGGCACCAGTGGGTAATGCATTACCTGGATGATTTTCTTATCTTGGGGTCACCGGGATCGCGGGAGTGTGCGTGGGCGCTGCAGGAATTTTGCGCACTCATGCATGCTTTTGGGGTCCCCTTGGCCCTAGGAAAGACAGTGGGACCTAATACAACAATAGAGTTCCTGGGGATTGAGTTAGATTCCATACAGGGGTGTTTCAGGTTGCCCACAGACAAGATCATCAAGTTCAGGTCCACACTACAGCAGTGCTTGGTTAGGGAGAGGGTAACATTGCACCAGTTACAACAGACAGTAGGGCAGTTGAATTTTGCACTAAGGATCATTCCTATGGCAAGGCCATTTTCCCGATCCATCTCACAGGCGATGGCGGGGCTCAAGGAAAGACACCACCACACCAGGCTGTCAGCCGAGGTCAGGCAGGACATGCGCATTTGGTTGGCATTCCTGCAGGATTTCAATGGCAGGGTAGTGTGGCCCGGTCCGCCCACTACTTCCGCGGAGTTAGGTTTAATGACTGACGCCGCGGGGAGTGAGGGATTTGGCGCCATACTCGGTACCGAGTGGGTGGCGCAACGGTGGCCAGCATGGTGGGTAGAGACAGGTTTGACGAGCAACATAGGTTTTCTAGAATTGTTCCCCATCTGGGTGGCATTAACAGTGTGGCCAGAGCAACTGCGTAATCAATCAGTGGTGTTCTGGTCAGATAACATGACAGTGGTCGAATGCATCAACCAACAAGCGGCACGGTGTCGGATGATTCTCCGGCTGCTGAAGGAGATTGTACTGTTATGCATGAAGCTAAATATGCAATTTAAAGCTAAACATGTGCCAGGGGTATTAAATCATGCGGCTGATGCACTTTCTCACTTTAAAATGCAGGTTTTCAGGGCTCACCTCCCGGCGGCGGCGGAGTATGCCACCCCTTTCCCAGAGCTACTTTGGCAAATTGGTGCCCCCAACTACCGGACCTCGTGGCAGCTAGCCTAGCACCCAGGACCAGGAAAGCATATGAAGGGGCGTTTGGGGCATATTGTTCCTTTTAGGAAGGGAGTGGGCTGAAAACTGGTACAACGCAGGGGCACTCCTTCATTACCTAGGTTTTTGAAGGGGGAGGGGCGCTCAGCGGCTAAACGGCATGTGGCGGCAATCTCCTTTTTTGCCCAAACTAGGGACAAAGGCAATCCTACCAACAGCTTTATAGTCAGGAAAGCACTGAAGGGTTGGCAGCGCCTCCAAGGGTCTACCCCAGATACAAGGCGGCCAATCGGGGTGGAGCTGCTAACGTCTTTACTGAGGACCCTCCCCTGATTTGCACCACATCAGAGGAAGTTCTGTTGTTTACCGCCGCTTTCTCATTGGCCTTTTATGGTGCTTTTAGAATTGGGGAATTGGTGGCCCAAAACAAAACAGATGTGCAAGGCGGATTGCAGTTTGATGACGTGAAGGTGCGGGGGGACATTCTAACAATATCAATCAGGAAGTCCAAGACGGACCAAGAGGCACGAGGGGATGGGGTAGTACTCCATCGGGCACAGGGCAATCCGTGTTGCCCCCTGTCACAGGTGGAGGCTTTCCTACAATCTAGACCTGTTAGCAAAGGGGGCCCCTCCTGGTGCATGCTGATGGTGTTCCACTTACACGGTTTCAGTTTAAGAGGGTCCTGGATATGGCAATACAGAGGGCGGGGCTTAACCCAAGCTGTTTTGGGACGCATTCATTTAGGATAGGGCGGCCACGGAAGCAGCAGCTAGGGGTTTACCTAGCAACAGCGTCCAAAGGATTGGGAGGTGGTCCTCCAGTTGTTACAAGCGCTATATGCGGTTACATATGTTATGAGCAGGATAATTGCCAGGAGCTGATGCATATGTCTTCTCTGTTTCATCTACAGTTTCTCAAACCTGTCACGCAGGGGGGAAACTGCGAACGCCGCAACAGCACCAAACAACACAAAGAACGTCATCACCAAGGCAGGGATCACAGGTCGCATGGATCATTGGTCACTCGTATGTGAAGCGTTTGTCTAATTTTTCCTTACAGGGAGCTACAAGACTAGGGTAGAGCGAGCAGGTTTTAGGGTATCATTTCATGGGAAGGGGGCCTATGCTTGAGCCAGTTTAGGGGTTTCACATTGGGGCTATTAGAGAAGGGTGGTCCCCGTCCCAGTATTATTATCTTACACCTAGGGGGAAATGATCTGGCAAGCCTCGGTAGAAGGGGGCTAGTGGAAGCAATAATATCAGAAGTGAGTTGGTTAGCAAAGACATTCCCGGGGTGTACCATTGTATGGTCACAAATGATTCCAAGATTCCAATGGAGGGGGGGGAGTCGGTAAGAGCACTGAATCACTCTGTAAGGAGAATAAATAACAAAATGGAGAGGCTTTTCAGGGCTCCTCGTCTACAGACAATCGGCCACGGGTGTCAGGGGCGAGTCTTGCTTTGTAAAGGACGGGGTCCATCTGTCAAGAGTAGGCAATGAGGCTTTCCTAGAAAATGTTCTGGCATGGTTCGATCTCCGGGGGCAGGGTATGACCTCCTAGTGAGCACAGGGGGGGGGGGGGCCAGATAGTCGGTCAACTATGCTGGCCTGTGGCGGTAAGGTCATGATTGGTGAGCAGTAAATTTAAGGTCCTTAGAGGGCGGCGCCATTCTTGAATGGGGTCGCCCAAGTGGGAGGGACAAGTGGTCTCTCCTAGAACTCCAGGGGCAGTTTACAGCCGGTTGGCTGGATGGGTGCGGGGAGGGGAGTCACGCTTTCCCTAGGCTGGTTGGCCACCCCACACGTGCACAAGGTCGCCAGTAAACGGCGCAGAACTGCAAGGGCCCCTTTATGGAGATGATATACAGAGCGTACGGGGTAACCGGGGGGGAGTACCCTCACGGTAAACGGGCCCTCTGCGCATGCGCACTCCGGCTGGAGGGCGTGGTTAAAAGTTGATAAGGATCTGACACCAGTTAGTGACCTTGCCGTAGGCCCAAATAGGATACGCAGAAAAGTAAAATGCTGTGATGATTATTAAAGATATGTTAGATTCGGATAGGAAAACCTTTGTATTAGAGTCATGTTAAGGTTAGCCAACCGACATATGTACTTATCAATTGTAATCAGTGTAATGCATAATTTTCTGCGTAATTTGTAAATCTTGTATATATTAATAATGTTTTCATTTTGTTAATAAATACGGCCGGGGGTTTACGACCCCCACATACAAACCCTTCTCATGTCATTTAATCAGGGTCCAGTTATGGGAGGAGGGGGTGTAGGTAGTACCTGGCCATAGGGAACGGCGGGGCCGGCATCGGCCACGCCAAAAGTATGGCGGTCGTGCCGGCCCCCTCCGGAGACCACAGAGGCAAGCCTGTCGCGCACGTTGGTGACGCGACGGGCGAGCCTCACTAGTTATTGGTCCCGTGTCGGGGGGCGTGCCCCGGACGTGATTGGTATCACTTCCGGGTCACGCGAGAGGATAGCGCCAGGCCGGTTGGAACCGGCCTGGCATAGAAACTCTTCAAAGGCTGGTGAGCGCGGGAGTAGGTCTCTTTGCTCCCCGCTCCCCAGCCCACCACACCAGCCTCGCTAGGAGGCTGTAACTTCAATTTGCCCACCCACCGTCCCCTAAAGCGAATGTACTGGGTTTTTTTGTTTTGGGGGGGGAACAATGTATAAGCAACAAGCTGGTATAAGTAATTGGTGGTATGTGTATCAAACTTTTGTTTTCCCACCAACGTTTTTCAGTTTACAGGTCTTCAATCGTCGTATTTTAGTGCTATTCCTAGGTCAGGCGGTAAGGTCATGATTGGTGAGCAGTAAATTTAAGGTCCTTAGAGGGCGGCGCCATTCTTGAATGGGGTCGCCCAAGTGGGAGGGACAAGTGGTCTCTCCTAGAACTCCAGGGGCAGTTTACAGCCGGTTGGCTGGATGGGTGCGGGGAGGGGGAGTCACGCTTTCCCTAGGCTGGTTGGCCACCCCGCACGTGCACAAGGTCGCCAGTAAACGGCGCAGAACTGCAAGGGCCCCTTTATGGAGATGATATACAGAGCGTACGGGGGTAACCGGGGGGAGTACCCTCACGGTAAACGGGCCCTCTGCGCATGCGCACTCCGGCTGGAGGGCGTGGTTAAAAAGTTGATAAGGATCTGACACCAGTTAGTGACCTTGCCGTAGGCCCAAATAGGATACGCAGAAAAGTAAAATGCTGTGATGATTATTAAAGATATGTTAGATTCGGATAGGAAAACCTTTGTATTAGAGTCATGTTAAGGTTAGCCAACCGACATATGTACTTATCAATTGTAATCAGTGTAATGCATAATTTTCTGCGTAATTTGTAAATCTTGTATATATTAATAATGTTTTCATTTTGTTAATAAATACGGCCGGGGGTTTACGACCCCCACATCCAAACCCTTCTCATGTCATTTAATCAGGGTCCAGTTATGGGAGGAGGGGGTGTAGGTAGTACCTGGCCATACTGGTGGTGGTAGTCAAGCTACACACCCGGATCTATTACTGGGTATTGCGCTGTGGACTGCGGACGCAACTGTCACCTCGGGCAGTGTGGGAGACCTGGGACGTTGATGAGGAAGTTGATGCAGGTGTAACACACCCCACTGCATCTGCATCAGGACTAACCCGAAGGGACACAATCCTAGCAATTTCCTCACATGAGCGCGCTCTTCTCAGTGCCCCTACCTCAGTGCACTGCAACTCACGGAACCTCCTGACTGAATATTGGGTGACCTCTGTCCTTACTCCGGATCCCTCCATGTTGCTCTGCAGTTGACTCTGTTATGCTGGTGTTTTCTGTTTCCATTACACTGGTGTCCACTGTTCAGGTTGTTGCCAGCACCAAGCACTCCTTGCGGGCTGGCTTATACTCACCCCACACACATCCAGCACAGGCGTCACTGTACATGTGGCCCTGCCAATAAAGGGGCCGGGCGCACGTGCCCGTAGCCAGTTCAACATGATATGTGCATGTGTCCCTGTGGTCTTGTTGTATGCATGGGGGCCCTGGGCCCTACGACATTACATTGTGCTGTGTACAGCGGACGCAGACATGTCACCGCAGGCAGTGGGCTAGAACCTGGACATGTAGCTTTGTCGTCACCCACTCAATTCGTAAGGGGAGTGGACTGTGCCATCGTACGCAGAGCCAACGTGGGTGTGTGACTGATATGTGCGTGCCCCTGGGCGTGGTTCTGTACTGGGTATGTGCATCTGCATGTGTCTCTATGGCAGTGTGGGTCTCCTTTGTGGGGTGTAGGTGGTCTCTGAAGGGTATTGGACACCCACGTATGTGTTCTAGTTCGCATTTCATGGGTTGGGCAACACCCGCACCTGTTGGGCCACCTCCTTTTGGCGTTCTGACACCTGGCATTGGGGTGCCATGTGTGGGTCGGTGAAGTGTTGTGAGCCAGCCGTGATTGCGGGTGCTTCATGCTGTGTGGTCTGTTGCAGGGGCTGGGTTCTCCTCTGAGTAGCTTGTCTGCCCTGGTCCTGGTGGTGGGTTGTGTGGGATGTCCATGGGCTGTTGTAGGGCGTCGGTGTCGAAGGTGTGGTGTTCGTTTCGGGCATCACTGATGGGTTGTCTGTTCTGACCTGCTGGAGGTGTTGTTTGTCCCTCTGCATTGTGAAGGGGTGGTGCATGTTGGCATTGTGTTGGCGCCTTGTTATTGTCGACATGCAGACTGTGTGTCAATGTACATTGTGACTGTTTGGGCGGTGGTGGCTATTTGAGTTGGGACAGTGTACATTTGGCCTACATGGGGGTTGTAGCCATAGATATGCATCTCACAGTTCCCTGCTCTGTCCAATGTGATTGTTCTGTTTCTGCGCCTGGGCGGACCCAGTTGTGTCCCCTGTTCTGCAGTGTGGGTGTTGCACTTTGTGCCACATTGTCATGGTATGTGCTGTGTTTGCTATGTGTGTGTGCTGCAGTGTGCCACGGGGATGGGGGACATGTCCCTGGGTAACTGTGGGTGTGCAGTGTGCTACACCTCGTTGTGCATGTGTGCCATTGTGCTAGGGTGACCAAGCGTCCCGGATTTGCCCGGATGGTCCGGGTTTTTCACCAGCTGTCCGGGCAGATTTCAGGAAATTTAGCTCCTGTCCCGGTTTTTAGAGAGGGTCAGCTGAAAACGGCGGGAGGTGTTTTTTATGTTGTACAAAGCAGGGATAGTGAGCAGTTGTTTCTAGAAAGCAAGTTAATTAACAGGGAAGCTTCTGGGTTTAAAAATTGCATTTTATGTATGGTCTAACTACCTGTTCTGTAATTCCGTGCTGAGGAGCGCTGTCATTCTGTGCGCTCGCTTGAAGTAAAACTGTAGTCCTTCTTCTATTTTCATGAAATGTCCCGGTTTTTGGCTTTACAATTCTGGTCACCCTACATTGTGCCCATCACCCCACGTCCCCCCAGTCCCTGTTGGATCCTCACCTTGTTGTTGTTGTGTCGGGTCCTGTTGAGCTGTGTCCGTACTCCCACCTCCTTGCATAGTCTCCACACTGATGACTGTGGCCTGGGTTTCCTCCAGCTCCTCCTGTGGCGCTGGACTGACACCTCCTGTCGCCGTTGCTGCCTTCCTGTTTGCAGCGGGTTTGTGCCTGGTTTAGGTTGTCACGTCCTGGCGGCGCCTCCTGGATTGGCCTCCTCGGCACTCCGACTGCATTCCAGGTGGTCTGCTTGTGGGTCAGTTGCTGGTGGTGTTCTGGGACTCCGTGGCGCTGGTCTTGTTTTCCTGCGGTCTGCACCCCGTCTTCCTCTCCCTTTTCTCCTTTGCCTTCCCCGACCCAGTTGTTCCTTGCTGGTGGTCTGTGGGGGTTGTGAGGTTCGCGTTGACCTCTGCGCTGGGTCAGGGTGCATCCATGTTGCTACGTGCTTTGGCTTGTTTCTGGTGTGTTGTTTCTGTGGTTTTTATGGTGCAATTTCCCACCAGACGCCTCGGATTTGCAGGCCTGAGGCTGGTTTTCGATACTTTTTGTACCGCGACTGGCCTCATTGCATGCTTTCTCGCGTTTCGCATTTTTTCGGCGTGGCGTTGATTTTCACGCTGACATTTGACGCGTTATCTGGTGACTATCGCATGCTACCGCCTTGTTGTGAATTCCACGTTGACACAGGTTATTTTCCCGCGCTAGGCTGCGATATTGAAAGTTGCGTTAGGCTACTCTTGCGGTAGTTATCACACGTTCTTGTGAATATACCCCACTGTCTTTAGAGGGTGTGGCGTAAATGCCAGAGCTGCCGACTTTGGAGCTGGATGGTCCAGGTTCGAGTTTCGGCATCGGCTCAACGTCCTGTGATTCTGGCAAATCATTTAACCTCCCCGTTTCTATGGACAGCGCCTGGAGACCCGCACGGGGCTTTAGCGCTATACAAATCTGAGTATTATTATTCTATGGCACACCGCGACTTTCTGAAAAAAGCGTCAGCAATAAATGTCAAGTTTCTTACTGGTCGGCAGTGACTGCTGTGGGTATTTCGGTGATGTGGCATGCACGTGGTCACGCGCGCTTGGCACTGGCATGTACGTGGTCACACCTGCTTAGCACTGGCATGCACGTGGTCACGCGCGCTTGGCACTGGCATGTACGTGGTCACACGTGCTTAGCACTGGCATGTACGTGGTCATGCGTGCTTGGCAGTGACGTGGTCACGCGTGCTTAGCACTGGCATGTACGTGGTCATGCGTGCTTGGCAGTGACGTGGTCACGCGTGGTTAGCACTGGCATGTACGTGGTCATGCGTGCTTAGCACTGGCATGTACGTGGTCATGCGTGCTTGGCAGTGTCATGCACGTGGTCACGCGTGCTTGGCAGTGTCATGCACGTGGTCACGCGTGCTTGGCAGTGTCATGCACGTGGTCACGCGTGCTTGGCAGTGGCATGCACTTTCTTCAGTCTGGCAACAAGGCCGCTGGCCCTTGGCCCCCAAGACGGGGCTGGTGTTGTGAAGGCCAGGGCGTCTCCCGGAGAGCCCAGGCAAGGGCTGAGCTGGAGACCACCAGGGCCAATGTATGTGGGGGGGGGGGGCGGGGTGCCAGTGCTTCCTGTTTCTGAGAGCTGGAAGGGTGCAGGGGAGCTGTAATGAGGACCCGCTAATCCAATCCAATCCGTATTTTAATTGTGTCCGAGCGGCCCCGCTGCGCCTGTGTAATGAAAATTGACACTCTGGCCGGACAAATAGCATAATTGGCTGACGGTGTGTTTGATTGGAGGCATGACGTGTGTGTAATGGACATTGACACTCTGGCCGGACAAATAGCATAATTGGCTGACGGTGTGTTTGATTGGAGGCATGACGTGTGTGTAATGGACATTGACACTCTGGCCGGACAAATAGCATAATTGGTTGACGGTGCGTTTAATTGGAGGCAATGATTATCCAGTTACACGTCCGTAGAGAGGGAGAGGGGCTGGTGTACTCAGGTGTCTGGGGCCAGGAGCAGGTCATCAACAAACAGCCCCCGCCGGGGCAACACTTGCAAGGGTGTGCTGCCGACAAGAAGTGACCAGATAGGGAGGGGGCGTCGAAGTCTCTCGTGCGCGCTGTGCAGCATCTGAGCTCCCCTACAATGGACATATTTTAACGAATTCGTTTTTATTATTTTTGTGTTTATATACATGGCACCTTTGTCACTCTGAGACACTGCAGGGAGAATAGAAGTCAGTGTGAAATATGAAAATGAAATACTTTTCCCCCCTTTTTTTGCAGTTTTATACAGCGCGAACTCGACACGAAGGTATTGGAACGCTTTACATGAGCACCAGTTACATTACATAAGTTGTTCTTTCTCAACCAAAACCAACCCCATAATGTCAAACGTTAGAAAACTGCGCTGCGTTTCTGTGACGCGAATAGAAACTACTTCACAAAATGTAGGACGAATACAATTTGAAGCGGCTTCAACGCAACATGGCGGTGCTTAAAGGCACCCACAGATGTGACGTCCTGATTATCTGTCAGAGAAGGCTCCTGGCATCGGGGTAGGGTGGGTGAATCTTCACAAGGGTTCAGCAGCAGGGCTTGCACCCAGGGGCACAGCTGCCGAGTTTTCCAGGCCCATGCCTGACTTGATAGTCAAGTCACGGCTTTTTCTTACAATTCTGGGGCTTGTAGTCCTGGTTTTATATTATAAGACTACGGATCCCAGAATTCTAGGAACAAAAATCAGGACTGTGACCTCACTAGACACGTGGGCCTGGGAAGCTTAGCAGCTTTGCGGATGTCAAGTTTATTGTATTGACGCTCCTGGGATTAGTCAAGGCCCCCAATCCAAGATGGAGGCCAAGCGATTCTCTGGGAATATACCGAAGGCCGCCACACAGGAGAGGGACATTGGGCTTATTATAAATACGGATTTATAAAGTTTGTAATACGTTTATCAAGACAGCAAGGAAGGTAAGTCTTATTCTTGTCTCTTCGTGTGGTACTATTACTCGTTCACCTGCTGCGGCTCCGCTGCGTCAAGGCGTTCTCCTGCCGCCATCTTAAAGGCTCTGCTCCTTCAGTATCCTCTGTCCACAGATTCTCTGCATAGGTCTGACACGAAAAACTTTAAACATGAGGTTTATGAGACCAAACCTGCAAACAGCGATTGTTGATCAATGCGGCACACAAGGGTAAACGCAAAGCAACCCCTGTTTCTGTCGTAGTGATCAAGGTGCCGGAAACTGTTACCAAGGCTCTTAATGTGTCACGCATCTCAAGTATTCCCTACGACCACAAAATGTCTGTCCCTCCTTTATGACATTTTATTTGAGTATTATCTCTAGCTAAAAAAATTGGGAAATTTTGAGAACCGCCATTGAAGTGGGAAGAATGGCGGGAGTTCTTCAACAATTACATATCTACATGTGATTATGAGGAGGAACCCCTAAAACCAGAGGAAAAAAAGAAAATATTATTACATTGTTTGGGGGCTGGTGGACTAAAAGGTAAGGGAAGGCGAACAGGGTGATGTGTTTAATAATGCATTGGAAGATTTGGACAGTTATTATAAGCCTACCATCTGTGTTGCTGTGAACAGGTATAAGTTTTACCACCGCAAGCAAGGGAAAGATGAAAGTGTAGAGGACTATGTGGCTATACTCAAAAATTTGGCGCTCACATGTAAATTTGGGGAGCTGCATGATGACTTAATTAGAGACCAGATTGTTATGTGTGCAGCAAACCCAAATATTCAAGATGCACTATGGGCAAAAGGAGAAAAGCCACTCAACGACGTAATAGAAATAGTAAAACGTGCAGAATTAACGGGTAGATGTGCCAAGGCAGTAATAAATGAAAGTAAAACAAAGGAGGAGGAACCAAGTGTGGTGGCTAAAATAAGTGGCAACAAGATGAGGCAGAAAGATAAATACGGGTGTAAAAGCAAAGAAAATGCTGGAAATGAGTGGAAAGGTGGAGAAAGGGAATGGGCGCAGCGCAAATGTTATCGATGCGGAAGCCATAGGCACTGGGCCAATGACTGGAAATGTCCGGCACGGAATGTCAAATGTAGCAATTGTGGCATAGTAGGACATTTTCAAAAAGTGTGTCACAGAAAAGTGAGCGGAAGGGTCAAGTTAGTTGAGGACAACGCAGGGTATGAAGAGGATTCCTCTGATGAGTCAGATTACAACCTATGTGTACTCAACGTAAATGAAGAATCTGAAGAACAAGAAAAGGAGATAGATAAAAAAAAGAAACCCTCATGTAAAGTTGCCATTGGAGGAGTGAACATTGAAATTGTGGCAGATTCTGGATCGCCCTGCACTATCGTCAACAGAAAGGTGTGGAGAGAGAAATTTCAGAGTGCTCTTGGGCAAAGAATGGAATCTCCAGACATCACGTTGAAGACATTTACAGGAGAACCCATCGAACTAGTGGGGTACAGAGAGTTGAAATTTGAATTTAAGGACAGAGCAACTACCAGTAAATTATACGTGGCAGCTAAAGGACCATCGGTTTTAGGGTGGAAGGACCAAGGAAGGTTAGGTATAACGCTTAATCCTAACAGTGCAGAGTCTGTATTAGTGACACAGCAGGATAAGGAACTCAGTACTGACATTGTAAACAGGTTTCCTAAAGTTTTCAACGGCACCATTGGAAGATTGAAAGGGTTTCAACACAAGATAAAACTGAAAGATGATGCTGTGCCATGTATACATAAAGTGCGACACATACCATTCACTGTAAGGGAAGAAGTCAAGAAGCAGTTAAGGGTGCTACTTGAGGCAGACATCATTGAGCAGACGGAATCATCGGAATGGGTAGCACCATTGGTGGTTGCCCGCAAGCCCAATGGTAAGTTGAGATTATGTATTGACTTACGCGATCTTAACAAAAGCATCCTGATAGATCAGTACCCTTTGCCGAAAATAAATGAAATGCTAACCTTGACTAAAGATATGAAGGTATTCTCTACAATAGACTTAATCGCAGCGTACCACCAAGTTCCATTACACCCGGACAGCAGGTGCCTAACCACCTTCATATCGCCGTTTGGGTGTTATAGGTTTAAAAGAGTGCCTTTTGGACTGGCATCGGCGGCAGGGTTATTTCAAAGACTTATGCAAGAAATTTTTAAAGATGTCAAAAATGTACTCATCTTCCAAGATGATATCCTAGTAATGGGAAAAAACCAAGAAGACCACGAACAAAAGCTAACACAAGTACTCAAAATTCTGCAAAAGTGTGGTTTGACAGCAGAGTATGCCAAGTGCAGGTTTGCGGAGAAGAGAGTGACATACCTAGGACATGAAATCACTCAAGAGGGCATAAAACCTAAGAAGGAATTGGTTAAAGCCATTAAGGATGCCCCAGTGCCACAAACTAGGGAGGAGTTGAGAGCCTTCTTAGGACTAGTAGAATTCTATTCAAAATTTGTAAGGAATTTTTCAACGAAGACATATGACATTAGACAATTACTTAAGTGTAAAAACAAATTCGAATGGTCAACACTTTGCAACAAGGCGTTTGAGGCTCTTAAACGGGAAATTTGCGAAGCTCCACCACTACAGGGCTTTGACCCAAATCTCAAGAGCGTGGTCACAACGGATGCAAGTGGAAAAGGAATAGGTGCCGTGCTAACGCAAATTGGAGTAGCAGGGGAGGAAGTGACCATTGCCTTTGCATCACGTTCGCTCACCCCTACAGAGGAAAAGTATTCGGTGATTGAGCGTGAGGCATTGGCGTGTGTGTGGGGTTTGGAGCATTTTCGCCAATATATTTGGGGGAAAAAAGTAACTCTAAGATGTGATCACAAACCACTCACCAAGGTATTAACTGTGAATGGGTTATATAATGCTTCCCCTAGGTTGGCACGTTTGTCAGTCAGGCTAATGGACTACAACTATGATGTACAGTATTTACCAGGCGCAAGAAATGTGGTGGCAGACTTTCTCAGCCGTTTACCCCTACCGGGAAACAATGAGGAGGAATGCAAGGAAGATGAGTTCTGTGTGGCAAACATTAGCGAAGAATTCCCTAGCATCCATAGAGATGTATGGTTTAGAGAAGTTGAACAGGATGAGGTATTGTATTGTATTGTATTGTATATTTATATAGCGCATGCTGCCACCCTGCGGGTATCCTGGCGCTGTCACTTAGCAGAGGAATTCATCAGTCTACAGTGCTTCTCAACCTAAAGAGTGGCATTATCATTCCTAGGGAAGAGCCATGTTTTCAGATTTTTTCTGAAGCAAAGCAGGGTATCAGCTTGTCTGATCTTCTGGGGGAGTTCGTTCCACAGGCGGGAGGCCGCATTGCTGAAGGCCCTTCCTCCCATCCTGGATTTTTTAAATCTAGTGGTATTAACCAGATTTGCGCCAGAAGAACGAAGAGGTCTAGTCGGCTTGTACCATGTAAATCTATCCTGCATAGGGAGGGGGCCCAGGTCATGTGCCGCTCTAAACACTATGCATAGAGATTTAAAACTAACTCTGTCCTTAACTGGTAGCCAGTGTAGCTCTCTTAGAGCCAGCGTGGTTGAGGACCTGCGTTGCCTTCCCAATGCCAACTTAGCTGCCATGGACTGGACTCTCTGCAATCCCTGCAGGATATAATGCGGGGCTCCCAAATATAGGGAGTTGCAGTAGTCCAGTCTGCTCAGGATTGCACTCCTTACTACCAAGGGTCTGGTTTCATCTGGCAGTAAGGGGAGGATCTTCCGCAGTGCCTTTAATAGGGCAAAGCAGACACTGGTTGTTTTATTGGCCTGTGATGCCATCTGGAGGTTGTCATCGATCAGGACACCTAAATTACGGACCGTTTTAACTGGGGACAGAGATTTATCTCCAGGGGAGAGTTTAATCTCCGTCGGTATCTGATGCGTCAATTTGGCAGTATTACAGTACACCACTTCCGTTTTTTCCCTATTAAATTGCAGAGAGTTTTCTCTAAGCCAGCCGGATGTTTGGCGCATGCATTCTTGTAAGGCGTCCATGGTCACAGCATCTTTCCCTCCCAAGGAGAAAACTAATTTAGTGTCGTCAGCATAATTAACCAGGTCTATCCCAAAAGATTTTATTAGGGAAATCAATGGGCACAGATATATATTGAAGAGGATGGGGCTAATTGCCGACCCCTGTGGCACTCCATGGCGAACCTGGGATTTGGGAGCGGCATACGGCGTCATGGTTACCATCTGCTGTCTCTCAGTGAGGTATGATTGTAGCCACTTCAGTGCTCGGCCTTTCACCCCTGCCCTCTCCAATCTTCCCAGCAATACTGCATGGCTTACTGTGTCGGTGATACTATGAGGTGATACAAGAAGTGAAGAAACACATCATAAACGGTTGGCCAAGCAAAAAACACATCAGAAATGAATTGAGGTCATACTGGGAACTCAGGAATTAATTATCTGTGGAAGGGGGGCTCATTTTGAGACCAGGGAAGGTGATACCCCCAAAAACGCTAAGGAGCAGAATTCTGGAGATATGCCATGAGGGGCATATGGGCATCAACAAGACAAAACAAAGAATAAAATGTTGGTACTGGTGGCCAGGTTGTGACTTGGAAATTGAGAGGAAAGTCAGGGACTGTGTTCAATGCGAAAACTCAGACAAATCTCAGGTTACACTGAAACCACCTTTGGATCCTTTGCCTTGCCCGGGTATGCCTTGGGAGAGAGTAGGCATAGATGTCATGGGCCCCTTACGTTACCAGGGGGAACTAGTGTATGTTGTGGTTTTGGTGGACCATTTGTCAAAATGGCCGGAGATCAAGGTGCTCCACAAAGTTGAAGCCAATGACATTGTCAGGTTTCTCGACAGTGTTTTTACGAGAGAAGGGATACCCAAGATTATTATCAGTGACAATGGCAGACAATTTACATCGGTTGTCTTCAAAAAGTTCATAGATAGAAACGGTATTATTCACAAAACCACATCCGTATACCACCCAGCAGGGAATGGAGCTGTGGAAAGATTTAACAGAGTAATGAAAGGCACCATACAACTAGCCAACAACAACGGGCTAACACCAGGGGAGAACACAGGCCTCAGTCCATTCGAAATGATGAGAGGCAGAACACCACTATCCAAAGACAATGTGGGTTGGCTTAAGACTAGTAGAAAAGCAGAGTGGTCAGAGGAAGAGGTCAGAAAGAATGTGCAAAAGGCACAAAATGCTTGCAAAAAACGATTTGACATAAAACACAGGTGCAAACCACTTACCATCAAAGTAGGAGATATGGTGAGGGTAAAGAGAAGTGGACTCATCGAGAAAGGACAGAACAGATTTACTCAGCCATTAGTTGTCGAAAAATTATTCTGCAATTCAGCCCTTCTCAGCGATGGAAAAGTGTGGCATGCATCTGCACTATCTACATGTGAGAGGAAGGACAATTGTGAGAACGAGGGAGTAAGTGAGGTGGAAAAAGACAAACCAGCCGAGAAGGATGTGTTTATGGACTTTGACAGGAAATTGAACTTTGAGTGGTTGTTTGAAGAAGAGTTGGTAAAAGAGAGAGTAGAGAGTGGGGAACAGGAGTCCCTCCAAACCGCAGCTGACAATGCTCTTTCTAACCAGGATCAAATAGAATCCATAGGGGAAAACAGAGATTTAAGCAGCAGCGAACCTGTTGAGTCCACCAGTGCTGACAGTACGGGAATGTCAGACGAAGAAGCAGAGTCTGAGGGCGGACCCGTTGTAGGGGAAAACACCACCAGCAGATGTGGGCGCACTGTGGTCATGCCTAGCAAGTTCAAAGACTTTGTATGTGAATAACCTTGCAGGCGGTGTTAATATATATTCTGTTCACCTTCTCCCTTTGGGAAGGAGATGTGTTATGTTATGGTTTTAGACTGCGCTGCAGCTTGTCCCCTGCGAGCTCCCGTCACCTCCACGCGCGTCCCCTGCCCTCGCGCTAACCCTGCTGTGACATCAGCTGGCGTTCTAGAATGCCAGCTGATATTATGCCGTTTGACAGTTGGCTTGACAGTTAGAGCCGAGTTGAGAGGCCATGATGATCTGACCGGCGGTTACGCTCCTGTAACTCTTGCCGGTGTGTTGTACCTTGAAACATGAATAAATGAAGTTGTGAAACCCTACCTTGCCTGGTATGTACTACGTAACACAGTTTATGGATGACGGTCTGTCTTTCTTCGATCTTTGCTTGCCAGTTCTTCTCTGGGAGTAGAAGCTAAGATCAGCCGTCCCTCTCAATAACAGCCGTACCTCTGACATTCCCTTTGCTGACCACCGACTCGTCTAGTGACCGTCACTCTGCCCTACTTTGATTCCACGCTCACATTCCTCACCCTTTCTTTCTCTCACAACCTTTATGTCCTCTCTCCTCCATCTCCCCTCCTTAGCCATGGATAAACAGCTCTGTAGCTCTCTTGGTTTCCCCACTGCCCTCTTCCTCCCTAAATCATCCTGCCCATTACTCACCCGACAAACTCATCTCTTCTACACATTATACAGATAACTCATCACACTCCTCTAGTTCCCGCCCTCACTCAGGTTCACTTGGTCATCCTGTCCCTGGCCCGGCAGGTACTGGCTACTTCCTCCTCCTGGACTGTCAATCCTATGTCTACGTCCTCCCCGATTACCAGATTTCTCCCCAGTTTTATTACCCCCTCCTGGATGCCAACCAACCTGCATTGACCTGTCCTCATTTCCTGCATATTAGAACATTCCCTCGGCCACTTTCTCTAACCCGACTACACGCATCTGTCCTCCAACTCATTCCCCTAAAAAGAGTGCCAACAGTTCCCACCACCTTTGCTTTCTCCTTCAAGGACCACCCCTATATGGATGTCTCCCAGTTTTCTATACACTCCTCCATTCCCCACAATGACTTTCACCCAAGTCACTGCGCTGGCTCTCTAAACCTCTCCTGGTTAGAGTGGTCCACCTGTAGCATCTGTACCAATAGCGCTAGAACTGACCTGACCAACAAGATCCAGCCCCAGTGGCTCCTCCTCCTGGAGACCAGAGCTGATGCTGCTTCTTGGAAGAAAGTTACGTTTATGCCTGCTCCCCCCAACCTCTCATCCGACTGCGGAGCTATCTCACCTAAACTGACCCGTGATATACACCAGAGCATGGCCAACACTTTTTGCTTGAGAAAAAAATCACCGTATTATCAACATGATGGCTTTGCTCCCTCACACGTTAGGTGATTTAGAATCATCCATAATGTAGCTCGGACATCCGTTACCACCTCATGCACACAAGGGATCTGACCTGTGAACTGTCCTATGAAATAAGCATAATTATCGCTCAAACAAATACTCTTTTACCTATCTAAAGAATATTTCACACCTTACTTAAGAGCTGTGACCCCCAGAGCACCCCCACTACACCAACTATTTACCCACAGCATATTCCATCCCATCCCATCACCGAACTGGGTTATAACATAGCTGTCCCCATCGTCTCTCAACACAGACACTTACAGAAAACGTGAACTGGAGGAAAGGAAGTGCGAAGTAACCGTGCCTGATCCACCAAGAATCATTGGAAACTCCACTTGCTACAGTGGTAAATTCGGTTTTGAGTTACATTCTTCACAACTTTTGATGAGCAATTGAGCAAAGCCAAGCCCACCAATACCAAATCTCTCACAACTCTTGTCAGAATTGCCCAAAACAGCTCTTTGATGTGGTCAGAGCAGTGATTAACCCTTCGCTCTTTATTTGATTTAAAGATCCTGCTGGCCGATCAGAAATTCAGTTCCATTGGCCTATCACCGCCCCTGCTACCTGACTCCTAAATGATCCAATCCTCATCAGCAAATCTGAGAGGGAATGGCTGAAGTTTGACACACTGTCTTTAAATGAACTACTGAATGGCGTTACTAAAGTCAAACACTCATACTTTTAAGGGCCCTAACTGGAGGTCATGGCCAAAGATTTGCCTTACCAGTTATTACCTTACTGGACTGATCTACTGACCCTCTCTCTCTCTCTCTCTTACACAAGGTGTTACCAGATCGCCTCAAAATTAGGCAAGTTACCCCTCTGTTGAAGAAACCCTCGTCAGCCCAGGAAGATTTAAACAATGCTTGCCGCAGATCCAGTCTGCCTTTCCTAGCTACAATCATAGAAGTCGTGGTGCCACAACTTACACAAGATATTGCTGATCACCTTTCGGATGAGTTCTAGCTGTGTTTCAGAAAGGGATGTAGCTCTGAAGCCACCTTGATACAAACAGTTGACAATAAACTTCACCTCCTGCCTTCTAGCAAATTTCGTCTTCTGGTCATAACTGCTGCATTTGATAAACTGATAGAGGATGTGGCCTAATGGCTAGAAAGTTCGATCTCAAAACTGGGGAACCAGGTTCGTGTCTCGGCAGGGACGCTCAACATCCTGTGATTCTGGGCAAATCACTTACAGTGCCTAACAAAAATGAATGTGTCTGTCTGTAACGCAACTGCTGCTCATGTAAAGTGCTCTGATACCTTCAGGTCCAGTTTGCGCTATATAAAACTCCCCCCCCAAAAAAACAAATACTATGTTTATCAGGATCCTTGCTACATAGGCATTGATGCCGTAGTTCTCAAATTGCTCGTCTCCTATCTGACTCATCCGTCTCAACAGGTCAAAACTGACCCTGGGGGGGCGTGGCCAAGCCGCGAATGGAGTGAGACGCATCTTGCTGAGTCTCCGCTCCGCTGCGGCCTGCTAACACTATTCCATCAGCTGTCCGGCTCACCTATGGCCACGGCGTAGAAGACCCGCTGTCTGGACACCATCAGGCACCTCTGGCCTGCTTGAGGGGTGCTCGGAGGACTGCTGGGGCTTGCTGGCCGTGGGGGGAAGTAGGCGCCTCAGAGTCCGCCGCCGCCATCTTAGATCCCGCGGCCGCGATCGCACCTGGAGGTGTGCCCCTCCGGCCTGCATCCGGCACCATCTGGCATCCACTCTGCTTGGGCAGTGATTCCGGTCTGCGTAGCTCTTGCTGCCTTCCCCCGGTGTCGCTGTTGCTGGGTCGGAGTCCCCGCTCACCTGCAGTTGAGCCGGGCGGGGGACTCGGGTGGCCGGCTGGTGCTCCTGCTGCCCACATTGGGAAGGCTGCAGTTTGGAGGTCTTGTCACCTGAGGTGCGGCCAGTTGAAGTGACCTCAGCGAGGCCCCCCCCTGCCTACGTGGGCCCGTGCTCTCACCAAAATGACTTTTGCCCCGCCGCCGGACCGGCACACCACGCGGTGGGGTCCCGGCCCGGGTGGACTGAATAGGGCCTGAGCGGGGACGAGCCCCCAAGGGGCCAGCGGGCCCCGCATCGCCTGGCACTGGTACTGGGAGCCCCTGTGGAGATCGGATCACACGTCCCTTGAGACTGGACACGAGGCAGTATCCGCAACTCGGAAATCATCAAGGGGGTGGCACTGTACCCCTGCGGATCCCGTGGCCCTGAGGAGAGCTTGGTCCCAGTCACAACTCGCCCCCTCCACGGACGCCGACAACCCCCCATGTCTGACGAGAGGTAAGGCATGCCGACTGCAGGGCTTGGGTGGTGGGGGTCCCCTATTCCTTTGGGCTGCTGCTGGGGGCTCCCCCCCTGACCCCACCTGGCGCCCTAAGCTCTGCCCCCCTGGAATTGTCTCGGGTCCTGGTGAGCACTCATTGCGCCTGGGCCTGGACCTGATGCGACGGACTCTCCAGCGTGGGGGGATGATAGCCTCATCAACACATCTTGCTGTCGGAGGAGACCGGCTGCAAAGATCACACAGCGAGTTGGGCCACTCCTCCCCCCCTGCTTCTCTGCATCTCTCGAACACCCCCCCTACTGCTGTCAAACTATAAGTGAGTCCATAGGCTCTGCAGGCCTGCTCTGGAGGACATACCTGCGGCTGTCCGGAGGCCAATCTTGCTGCAGCCCGCCCGGGGCTAAATTGCGGACCTTGCCCCCCGGGCGAGTGCACGGACACTGGCTGGCCCCTTGGGGGGAGGAGCCAGCTCCCATCATGGCCGCGCGGAGCTGATGCTCCGTTGCGAATCCTCTTTCCAGCCTCCTTTACGGCGTTCCACCGCATTGTTTTCACACCCTTAACCAAGATTCCGCAACCGGAAAGCAGGCGGCTCACCTGGAGACCTATTTCACTTTTCTCCGATCGCGTCCTCCGATCGAGCATCGCCGAAATATCTGCCGACTGGACTGCAGCAGGGACAAGATGGCGCTGCGGCCGTTTATCCAGCGGGATTCCAATAACTGCATTGACCCGTGGAGATTGCATTGTATGCGGCGACAAAGGAAGCAGTCCCCCTATCTCCACAGCGGCTGTTAGAGAGGGGATAGTCTCCCATGCTCAGGATGAATACCCCAATGATGTCTGGGACGAAGACGCGCAGTGATCGAAGCTGCAGCGTGTGATCTCACCGACGCAGTCAGCACGACCGGGAGGTGAGCGAAGCTCTGGGGCACACTATACTGGCCAGCTTGGGTGATCCTGGGGTTCCACACAAGCGGTGTCTTGCCCTGGGAAGAAAATTGGGCAGAGTTGCTTGAAGGTGGGCCAGGCAAGGGCTGTGCCTGACCCTAAAATGGCGCCCCGAGCGAGGTTTCGGTGATTACATCAGGGTCTCCACAGCGCAATAATCTAACAATGGGACTGTTTTCCCACTTAGTCCTGCTACAGCCTCACCCTCTCCGAAAGAATTGCATGGGGCAACAGTGGAGTGTCCTACAACCCCGGGCCCACACATTCTGTCGGCCTGACCTTAAGATGGCTGTCCTGGCCGGATCCCTGGAAGCTTTGCTGCTGAGTGCTTTGCCTGTTTTTTTCTTCTGGCATGCGGGGCCTCCGAGGTCGGAAAGATAATTGTGCTATTAACTGGACTATTCCCCACCGCAGCCCCTATCCCACCTATAAGGGCGAGCCGAAGAGTGAAACGGACAGCGCTTCCCAGCAACACTAGGATGGGAGCTACCAATCGTTCTATGACGATACCCCCCGGGCTGAAACCTTGAACACTGTACTTACCGTGGAGACTGAACAACATGGCCTTTGCCCGGTGGAGCTGTTTAGGCAGCTATAGAGGAGTTTGGCTCTGGGTCACCCCCTCGGCCGTCGCCTACCCAGCCGGACATTGGACATAGCTTTTCCTCGTCTCCCCGTTATGTTTCCTTCCCTCAGCAGCCAACATTGTTTTTTGCCTGTGTTTTGCTATGCTCTTGTAACGGATATAATTTGTAACTTGTAACCTAATGTTCCTCATGTAAAGCGCTCTGATACCTCCGGGTCTAGCCAGCGCTATATAAAACTTTTCAAATAAATAAAATAAATAAATAAATAAAATAAATAAATTGGGGCTGAACTGCGCTGAGGTCCTGAGGAGGGGACCCAAAGGATTTGTCTGCCCTGCGTTCACCGGGCGCTGGAAAACCTCTACATACAGCTTACCCTGAATCTTTCCATCCTACTTGAGCCCATCCTGAGCCAACGGCAGCAACTGGGTCTCCCCCTGTCTACGGGTGAATACCTGGCGCCCTCACCTACTATAACAGTCCCGACTGCATAGAAGGGGCTCCCCATTCTCAGTTAAGCCTCGTCCGCTAAAGGTTTGGTGGTGCACTGACGCTCTAGCTGACACGCCTCCCTCTGACGGGGGGGCTCCTGGTGAGGCTCCCTTTTTCTACAACATAGAGGGGGCATAATAGACTGTCCTCCTTGGGCTCGTCCTCCATCATCCTCTCGCAGCCTACAACCCTCCCATATTGCGGAACTGTTTGGATCTTTGCATAGCTGAAGAAGATCTATCTCTCGCGGTATAGTCCCGCGTCTACGAAGGCGGGACACGGACTCAGGCACGCCGCAGAGTATGACGGTCGTACCGGTCCCCCATGTGTGGGTGAGGGGCGGGGCGGGCGGCTCACAGGAAGTGACGCATGCGGCCCCCGCCCTTGCCTAGCTTGGGATTGGTACAGAGGGTGGTGACCCGGAAGCGCAATCAAGTGCTTCCGGGTCATTTTGGGCAAATCGTCCGAGAAGTCGGTTTCAACCGGCTTCCCGGCCATAATGGCTTTAAAAGGGGGCTGTGGAGCGGCGGATTGGCCTTTTGCGTCGCCGCTCCACAGCAAGCAGAGGGACAGGACGGTCTCCAGGACGGAGACCCTTTTCCAGAGTTTTTCCCCACCCACCATCCCCTGAGGCAGATGTTTTGATGTGTAAAAAATGCTTTTCTGTAGTTTTAGTAAAGGTTCTATGAATGTCGTCAATAATGCAGTTTGTAGTACACTAACCGAATTTCCTTTTAGGGCGGCGTCTTTGTCGTATTTTATGTAAAGTTATGAAGTATCCTTGGTCAGGCGGTAAGGTCATGATTGATGGGCATCTTTAACGGCCCTTAGTAGGCATCACCATTGTCAAATGAGGACGCCTGAAGGGGGGACAGATGGTCTCTCATTGAACTCCAGGGGCAGTTACAGCCGGTAGGCTGGAATGGTGCGGGGGGAGGGGAAGTTCCGCTTCCGGTAGGCTTTTGGGCCAACCCCCGCACATGCGCAATGGAGCAAGAGAACTGGGCATAACAGCACAGCCGCTTATGGAGATAATGTTGAGGGCGTAGGGGGTGCCCGGGGTGAAATAACCTTCGGGCGAACTGGGCATCCTGCGCAAGGTCACTCCGGTAGGAGGGTGGGACCTAGCATGATCTTTGACCAGTCATTGACCTTGCCGTAGGCTCAAATAGGGATAAGCAGGAAGAGAATGTTGTTGATCACTTAGCTTATGACAGGAATGGCTATGTATTAGAAAAATGTTAAGGATAGCCGAATGATATACTGTACATATCAATGTAATGGACCGGACTTTCTGCTTATTTTGTAAATGGTGTATGTTAGACCTGGTACCATTGGCGTGAGTCTCCCTTCCATTTTTTCACTGATTGCCTCCTCTGTTTTTGATATGTTTTGCTGGTTTAGATGCTTTGGGCACTGTGCCACTGCTATTCAGTGCCACAGTGCAAGGGCTCCCTATGGTAAATTGATGTATTGATTAGTGACTCCATGATTGGACCATTTGATTTACTTGTCAGACCCTAGTATAGTGCACCAGGTGTGCCCAGGGCCTGTAAATCAAATGCTGCTGGTGGGCTTGCAGCACTGGTTGTGCCACCCACAGAAGCAGCTTGTAAAGTGTGTCTCATTCCTGGCATTGCAGAGCCTGTGTGCAGTCTGTGACTGCCATGTCGACTTGGTAAGTGCACCCACTTGCCAGTCCGTAAACCTTCCCTTTTCTGCATATCAGTCACCCCTAAGGTAGGCCCAAGGGCAGGGTGCATTGTATGTAAAAGGTAGGACATGCCCTGGTGTGTGTAGCATGTGCTAACAGTGAACTACAGCCAATTTCTTTTTTCACTATTGCAAGGCTACCTGTCCCCATAGGCCAGAATGGGCAGTTTGATTATAACATCTTATAATCCTAACTGACCCAGGGAACATGGTAGAAAACCGAATTTAGTATGCCTGAACTCATAATGATAAAATACATCTTTTAGTGAAGTTGGTTTTAACATTCTGTGTTTGAAAATACCACTTTTAGAAAGTAGGTATTTTCTTGCCTAAACCATCCAGCCTGCCTCTGCTAGCTTGTGTATTCTATGTCTGGTTTTGTGAGTGACAGGGGCTGGGGGGCTCCAGGAGACAGGGTGAGTCAGCACAGGGCTGAATAGACCTATCTGCATGTAGAGTGGTGGGAGGAGTAGCACCTGGGCCTGAATAGGGCTGTGCCTGCCTTCCACAATGCTGGCTCCACCTCCTGTGGTGTGTCTGATGTCCCTGCACCACACTGACAAAGGAAGAGGGTGTGCACTGGCAGGATGCACCCAGAACTGGTTTGGACTAGGTACAGGACCCTCTGCCTTCAGAGGACAAAGGATTTGCTGGTATAAATATTGGGGCCCTGACCCCAGAACTTCAGATCACTTCTGGAACAACAAGACAAACCTTTGCCAAGGAGAAGAACCAAGGAAGCTGCAGGAGTTTGGACTGCCCCTCTGCCAGTGTGCTGTTTGCTGGGTTGGCCTGCAGTGGTCTTCATTGCCAAGGAAAGGAGAAGGAACTTTTAAAGAACTTTCATCATCTTGCAGAATATTCTCCAAGGGCTTGAACTAGAGCTTGCCTCCTGCTGAAGTCTCAGGGCTACAAGACTTCACCACCAGCTCCCTCCTGAATTCCCTTGCTGGGGATTCTGTCTGCAGAAGCCTGCGTGTCGCTGGGAGCTGGAAGCGCAGCGCAACGAGAAGAAGCGTGTCGCTGTCGCAGCTGCTGCCGTCGCATCACCGGAGAAGCGTGTCGCCGCCGCAGAGGCCGCCGCCGCATCACCAGAGAAGCGTGCCTTCGTCGCAGCTGCCTGCCGTCGCATCACCGGAGAGGCGTGTCGCCGTCGCAGCTGCCTGCCTTCGCATCACCGGAGAAGCATGTCGCTACCGCAAGGGTCGCCGTCGATTCCCCCGAGAAGCGTGTCGCCATCGCAGCTGCCTGCCGTCGCATCACCAGAGAAGCGTGTCGCAGGGCCTGTCGCGGCTCCAAAGATACAGAGTTCGCCGCACGGCCGTCGGGCGTGCACGTATCGTCTTCACATCGTCGCATCGCATCAAGGGCGCACTTTCATCGCATCGCACCGGATCGTCGCACCGCATCGAGGCGCCTGCTTGCCGCGTCGTCCTCCCTGCGGACCCTTTGTTTGTTTTGCGTTACGCATCCCAGGTACTTTTGAGAGAAACGTGTCGCATTTACCATCAACTTGAACTAAGTTACTTCTACCATCTTTAAGTCTATTTTGAGTACAGTATTGTGGATTTTTGTCGTTTGTGGTCTTGTGTTAAGTCTATATAAAGAATACTTATTTTTATAAAACCTGTGTGGTGTCCATCTGTAGTGTTTTCACTGTATTACTGTATGTGTTCACAAATGCTTAACACACTGCCTCTGAGATAAGCCTGTATGCTCGTGCCAAGCTACCAAGGGGGTGAGCAGGGGTTATTTTAGTAGTGTATCCCCCTTACCCTGACTAGAAGCAAGGGTCCCTATTTGGACAAAGGTGTATGCCATTGCCAACTAGAGACCCCCATTTCTAACATTGGTGGTCAGCGGTGAGGATTCTGGACTTGCATTTGTGACTCATATACAGTGATTGGTGTACACTACTAATGAGTGTAGACCAAACGCAACCACATACTTTTTTGGTAGAATTTTTTGCTCCTTGGACTGTTATTTTTCTGAGAACTACCAATTCTTATTGCCATGAGTCCACCAGCATCTGTTGCATCTATGGATCCAGAGTTTGAGGAAGAGAGGTTGGATACCTATAATGCCAAATAGCTGAAAGCCTTCTGTAGAAAATTTAAAGTTGCTATTCCAGGCCTCACAAAGAAGGATGAGTTCCACAAGGCGCTGAGGGCCTGGGTGGAAGCAAGAAATGCATCTGAAAATGTGGAGCACCCTGTGGAGGAGGCAGAAGGGCAGCTAGATGGGCCAGTGGGTCCAGGGGGGGAGAAAGTACCTTCCCCGCCAGGCAGCAGTGTTTCTTCCAAAGAACTGTCCCCAGGGGAGCTGGAGGATAGGGAGAGAGATAGAAGGCATAGAATGGAGCTGGCCAGGCTGAAGATGGAGGGTGAAAATAACAAGTTAGCCTTGGAGAGAGAGAGAATGAGATTAGAGCATGAGAGAATGTTGAGGGAGTTGGAGATCAAAGCCAACAGCTTAGATATTAATCCCTCTGGTGGCAGCACACCGTCTGTGCCTGCAGAAGGCAGGGTATATATCCCAAAGGATGTCATCAAAGATTTCCATAAGCATGAAGATATTGGGCAGTGGTTTGCAGCCTATGAGATAGCAATGTTGGCCCACCGGGTCCCTGAGAAGGATTGGGGAGCGGGGTTGTGGGGCCGCTTTGTGAGTGAGGGGAGGGATACATTGTTAGACCTACCCAGTGAGAAAAAGATGTCTTATGCCCATATGAACGAAGCACTGATGACAAGGTATGGTTTGACCCCAGAACTCTATAGACAGAGGTTCAGGAATTGTAAAAAACTGGAGGCAACCACTTGGGTAGAATATGTATTTTTCTTTTGCAGAGCTATGGATGGTTGGGTGAAGGGTAGCAAAGTGAGTACTTTTGAGGAGCTCTATGATTTGTTTGCATGGGAGCACTTGTCTGTTAATTGTTTTCCAGAGCTACGCCAGCACCTTATTGATAGCAAGTTAACTAACCCTAGGAAGCTTGCTGAGGAGGCGGACCGCTGGGTCAGCACCTGGGTCCACAAGGGTCACGGGGGAGACTGCGCCAAAGGTGGGCAGGGTCCCCAGCAGAAGAGTGGGGGGGACAAGGGTAAACAGAGGGAGTTCCAGAAAGGGCCCCAAAGTAATTCCCAAGGGAACCAAGGGAAGGGTTCCCAGCCCCCCCCTGAGAAAAAGCAAGAGGCCCCAACAGGTAAACCTGTTCACAGGGGCCCCACTAAGTGCTTCACGTGTGGTCAGATGGGCCACCGCTGGTATGATGCACAGTGTCCCATGAGGGATTCCAAAGCACCACCACGTGCACCACCCCATCAGATGGCGAGTGTAGCCCTGGGGGGGGAGGAGATGGGTGCCCAAGGTAGGTGGAGTCCCGCAGAAATGTCCCTTGTCTCGCTAGGAGACTTTGAGATGGTCCCTGAGACCCAGCTGCCTGATAACACTAAGAAGTACAGGCAGTGGGTGATCATCAATGGCCATAGGGTGGAAGCTCTCAGAGACACTGGGACTAGCGTGACAGCTGTCAATTTCCGGCTATTGTCCAGAGAGCAGGTTATCCCCCATGCATTCTTCCCTGTAGTTGCCGCAGACAACTCACAGAGCCAGTGTGAGGTGGCTCAAGTTCCCTTTGAGTGGGGGGGGTCTCAGGTACTCTTCAAGTAGCTGTGAGGCCAGCCATGCCTGTTGATTGTCTGTTGGGCAACGATTTGGAGAGCTCCCCTTGGGCTAAGGTGGAGAGAAGGTCTCATTTGGAGATGTTGGGTCTGCCTGAGTGGGCGTGTGTGACCACTCGGTCTATGGCAGCCAGTAAGGGTGTTGAAGCGGTTCTGGAGCCTGAAAATATGGCCCAGACCCCTGCCTTAAAGAGAAGAGGTGAGGGGCGTGGGAAACCGGCCCCTATAGTTCCCACGGTCCAGGAGGAGGCAGACCTTGAGGGGGATGCCCTGGAACCTACAGGGGAACAAGTGGCCAAACTGGGGGACCTGCCTGAGCTGACCCATTGGCAGCAAGAAGGAGGCCCCTCCAGGGAGGAATTTTGTGAGGAGCAGAGGAAGTGCCCTTCTCTTGAGGGTTTGCGGCAACAGGCCACAGCCCAGGCAGCAGGTGATCAGTCTGGATAACATTGGATCTACTGGGAGAACGACCTCCTGTATAGCGAGCCTAAGGTTGCTGAGCCTGGGTCAGCCCGTGTGCTGGTGGTACCCCAGCGCTTCAGAGCCTTCCTACTGGGTTTGGCTCATGATGTGCCTTTAGCTGGACATCTGGGGCAGAACAAGACCTTTGAAAGGCTTGTCTCCCACTTTCATTGGCCCCAGATGCGGAAGAGTTCAGACACTCATTGTAGGACTTGTCAAACTTGCCAGGCAAGTGGGAAAAGTGGAAGGAAGCACAAGGCTCCTCTCCAACCTTACCCTGTAGTCAGTACCCTCTTTGAACGGGTGGGCATTGACATTGTGGGGCCACTGGACCCCAAGACAGCCATGGGCAACAAGTTTATCCTGGTCTTGGTGGACCATGCTACCCGGTACCCGGAAGCCATCCCGCTCAGGACAGTGACGGCCCCGTGGTGGGACGTGCACTGATGGGGATTTTCTCCCATGTGGGGTTCCCCAGAGAGGTGGTGTCAGACCGTGATTCAAACTTCATATCCAACTGTATGAAGTCCCTGTGGCAGGAGTGCGGTGTTACCTATAAGTTCACTACTCCTTACCACCCCCAAGGTAATGGGCTGGTTGAGAGATTCAACCGGACCCTTAAAGGCATGATAATGGTTCTTGAGGAACCTATGAGGCATAAGTGGGACGTCCTCTTGCCATGCCTGCTTTTTGCTTACCGTGAGGTGCCACAGAAGTCCTTAGGGTTCAGTCCCTTTGAACTGCTCTATGGTCACCCGGTAAGAGGACCTTTGAGTCTGGTCAAGGAAGGCTGGAGCAATCTCCCAGGAAACCTCCCCAGGATGTATACAGTTACATGCTGGCCTTCAGGAACCAGACCAGGCGATTCAGGCAACTCGCTGAGGCGAATCTGGAAGCCAGCCAGGAAGAGATGAAGCGGTGGTACGATCAGAATGCCACTCTGATTGAGCTTCAGCCTGGGCAGAAAGTTTGGGTCATGGCCCCTGTAGTGCCCTGTGTGCTCCAGGACAGGTGGACCGGACCATTTGAGGTGGTGGAGCGCAAGAGTGATGTCACATACCTGGTGAACTTGCGGTCTCCTAGGAACCCTTTGCGGGTCCTGCATGTCAACCGCCTAAAGCCCCATTTAGAAAGGTCCGAAGTGGGCATGCTCCTAGCAATGGATGATGGAATGGAGGAGGAGACCGAGCCTCTTCCTGACCTCCTGTCTGCAACAGGGCAAGATGGGTCAGTGGATGGTGTCAGCCTCTCTGCCACACTGACCCCTGAGCAGCAGAAAGATTGTCGCCAACTGTTGGGACAATTCTCTGATCTGTTCTCCCTGGTTCCTGGTGTCACTGAGTGGTGCGTCCATGACGTGGATACTGGGGACAGTCCTCCTGAGAAGTACAAGGCTTACAGAGTGACTGACAGGGTCAGAGCTCACATCAAGGAGGAGGTCTCCATGATGTTTGCATTAGGGGTGATTGAGTCCTCTCACAGCCCATGGGCCAGCCCAGTGGTCTTGGTCCCAAAAGCTGCCGCGCCTGGTGCCATACCCGAACTCCGGTTCTGTGTGGACTACCGAGGACTCAATTCAGTCACCAGGACTGACGCGTACCCCATCCCCAGAGCTGATGAGCTCATTGATCGGTTGGGGGCTGCCCGGTTCCTCAGCACGTTTGATCTAACGTCTGGGTACTGGCAGATCGCCTTAACTGATGGGGTCAACGAGAGGTCAGCATTCTCCATACCAGATGGGCACTACCAATTCTGGGTTATGCCCTTTGGGATTAAGAATGCCCCTGCCACCTTTCAGAGGTTGGTCAACCAGGTGTTGGTTGGACTGGAGGATTTCAGAGCCGCCTACCTGGATGACATTGCAGTGTTCAGTGCCAGTTGGGAAGAACATCTGCGCCACCTCTGGGAAGTGTTGATGGCACTGCGCAAGGCAGGCCTCACAATCAAGGCGAGTAAGTGCCAGATCGGGCAGGGTTCCGTGGTGTACTTGGGACACCAGGTTGGGAGCGGCCAGGTGGCGCCCCTACAGCCCAAGATTGAGACCATCCTGGCTTGGGAACCCCCCAAAACCCAGACAGAGGTGGGAGCCTTTTTAGGACTCACAGGGTACTACAGGAGGTTTGTCAAGGGGCATGGCAACATTGTTGCATCCTTGACTGAGCTGACTTCCAGGAAGCAGCCCAAGAAAGTGAACTGGACTGACACCTGTCAGAAAGCTTTTGACGCCCTGAAGACTGCCATGTGTACAGCACCCGTGCTTCAGGCGCCCAACTTCTCAAAGGAATTCATTGTCCAAACAGACGCTTCAGAGCATGGTGTGGGGGCTGTTCTATCACAGATTAATGAGGAGGGCCTAGACCAACCTGTAGCCTTCATCAGTAGGAGGTAACTTCCACGGGAACAGAGGTGGAGTGCAATTGAGCGTGAGGCATTTGCTGTGGTCTGCGCACTGAGGAAGTTGAGACCATACCTGTTTGGGACTCACTTCCGGGTTCAGACAGACCACAGGCCCCTCAGATGGTTGATGCAGATGAGGGGTGAGAATCCAAAGTTGTTGAGGTGGTCCATTTCCCTACAGGGGATGGACTTCACGGTGGAACACCGCCCTGGAACAGAACACGCCAATGCTGATGGTCTGTCCAGATTTTTCTGCCTTAGTGAAGAGAACTCCAAAGGGGTTGGGTAGTTCTCCCCACATTTCAGCTGGAGGGGACACGTGTTCTCAGGCCCTCGTCAGTAGCAGACTGGACTATGGAAACGCCCTCTACGCGGGAGCCCCGGCCAAGCTCATCAAGCGACTTCAACGCATACAAAACGCCTCCGCACGACTGATCCTCGACGTACCACGCCACAGCCACATCACCCCCCACTTGAGGAACCTGCACTGGCTCCCCGTCGACAGGAGGATCACCTTCAAGCTCCTCACCCACGCACACAAGGCACTCCACAAAACTGGCCCAGCCTACCTCAACAGACGGCTCCTCTTCTACGTCCCCAACCGCCGGCTCCGCTCCGCCGACCTCTCCCTCGCCACCGTCCCCCGCATTCGAAGAACCACCGGCGGCAGATCCTTCTCACACCTCGCCGCCAAGACCTGGAACACCCTTCCACTAAGCCTACGAAAGACCCAAGACCTGCTGACCTTCAGGAGGCTACTCAAGACCTGGCTGTTCGACCAGTAGCAGCATCCCCCCCCCTCCCTTCCCTCTTCCCAGCGCCTTGGGTCCCTCGCGGGTAAGTAGTGCGCTCTACAAATTCTGTGATTGATTGATTGATTGTTAGACCTGGTACCATTGGCGTGAGTCTCCCTTCCATTTTTTCACTGATTGCCTCCTCTGTTTTTGATATGTTTTGCTGGTTTAGATGCTTTGGGCACTGTGCCACTGCTATTCAGTGCCACAGTGCAAGGGCTCCCTATGGTAAATTGATGTATTGATTAGTGACTCCATGATTGGACCATTTGATTTACTTGTCAGACCCTAGTATAGTGCACCAGGTGTGCCCAGGGCCTGTAAATCAAATGCTGCTGGTGGGCTTGCAGCACTGGTTGTGCCACCCACAGAAGCAGCTTGTAAAGTGTGTCTCAGGCCTGCCATTGCAGAGCCTGTGTGCAGTCTGTGACTGCCATGTCGACTTGGTAAGTGCACCCACTTGCCAGTCCGTAAACCTTCCCTTTTCTGCATATCAGTCACCCCTAAGGTAGGCCCAAGGGCAGGGTGCATTGTATGTAAAAGGTAGGACATGCCCTGGTGTGTGTAGCATGTGCTAACAGTGAACTACAGCCAATTTCTTTTTTCACTATTGCAAGGCTACCTGTCCCCATAGGTCAGAATGGGCAGTTTGATTATAACATCTTATAATCTTAACTGACCCAGGGAACATGGTAGAAAAACAAATTTAGTATGCGGAAGAGGAAGAGGGTGTGCACTGGCAGGATGCACCCAGAACTGGTTTGGACTAGGTACAGGACCCTCTACCTTCAGAGGGCAAAGGATTTGCTGGTATAAATATTGGGGCCCTGACCCCAGAACTTCAGATCACTTCTGGAACAACAAGACGACCCTTTGTCAAGGAGAAGAACCAAGGAAGCTGCAGGAGTTTGGACTGCCCCTCTGCCAGTGTGCTGTTTGCTGGGTTGGCCTGCAGGGGTCTTCATTGCCAAGGAAAGGAGAAGGAACTTTTAAAGAACTTTCATCATCTTGCAGAATATTCTCCAAGGGCTTGAACTAGAGCTTGCCTCCTGCTGAAGTCTCAGGGCTACAAGACTTCACCACCAGCTCCCTCCTGAATTCCCTTGCTGGGGATTCTGTCTGCAGAAGCCTGCGTGTCGCTGGGAGCTGGAAGCGTGACGCAATGAGAAGAAGCGTGTCGCTGTCGCAGCTGCTGCCGTCGCATCGCCGGAGAAGCGTGTCGCCGCCGCAGAGGCCGCCGCCGTATCACCAGAGAAGCGTGCCTTCGTCGCAGCTGCCTGCCGTCGCATCACCAGAGAAGCGTGTCGCAGGGCCTGTTGCGGCTCCAAAGATACAGAGTTCGCCGCACGGCCGTCGGGCGTGCACGTATCGTCTTCACATCGTCGCATCGCATCAAGGGCGCACTTTCATCGCATCGCACCGGATCGTCGCACCGCATCGAGGCGCCTGCTTGCCGCATCGTCCTCCCTGCGGACCCTTTGTTTGTTTTGCGTTACGCATCCCAGGTACTTTTGAGAGAAACGTGTCGCATTTACCATCAACTTGAACTAAGTTACTTCTACCATCTTTAAGTCTATTTTGAGTACAGTATTGTGGATTTTTGTCGTTTGTGGTCTTGTGTTAAGTCTATATAAAGAATACTTATTTTTATAAAACCTGTGTAGTGTCCATCTGTAGTGTTTTCACTGTATTACTGTATGTGTTCACAAATGCTTAACACACTGCCTCTGAGATAAGCCTGTCTGCTCATGCCAAGCTACCAAGGGGGTGAGCAGGGGATATTTTAGTAGTGTATCCCCCTTACCCTGACTAGAAGCAAGGGTCCCTATTTGGACAAAGGTGTATGCCATTGCCAACTAGAGACCCCCAGTTCTAACAGTGTAAATATGAAAATTAATGTTTTTGTTATTGTTATGAATAAAATACAGCCGGTGTTTTACGACCCTTAACCCAAGCCATGGTGTATTGTCTCGATTGATGCCTTGGGGGAAAATGGAGGAGGATCTGTTGTTGCCCTAGGCGCACAAATGATCAGGTAAAAGGGGACTGTCTGTTTTGGGGAGGGTGACTCGGCAGTAACTGGCCAAATGCGCTGCGCCCTCCTCGGAGTGGATGGTGGGCTGCCAAGAACACTCACTAGTCATGCCTAGATCTAAGGCAAACAAAGACCATGACCCCAACCTGGCTAGAGACAATCCTGTAACTTCTCTTTGGACGAAATCCAGTCTCCAGACACTGCCTGCATCCGACCCACCGGGACCTGTGACTGATGGAGATCCGCCCGGGATTCCGATCACCCAGGCCTTTATGAGTTCCTTCCTCCAGGAAATCAAGACGGAAATCGGATCGCTTAAACAGGACTTCAAAACTTGCCTGCAGGATATCTGGTGGGATGTTACGGAGATTGGAAGTCGTGTAGATGATCTTGAACGCACGATGGACGTGAGGACGGAAGACCACGAGAGCCTCTGGCACACAATGGCAGAGGTGGAAGATCAGCATATTAATCTACAACTCAAACAGGAAGACCTCGAAAACCGAAGTCAACGTAACAATATACGCATCAGGGGGGTCCCCCGTGGAGCAGAAGGCGAGGACATTATGTCCTTCACGGCGGATCTCTTGAAGGCGATCCAGGGCGGATGACAATGTTTCTCCCCTGGCCCTTGACAGAGCCCATCGGGTTCCTGGCCCCAGGGGGTGCCCAGACTTCGTTCCCAACATACTCACACATGTCCATTTCTTTGTTGAGAAAGAAGCCATTTTGGGAAGGCCCCGGGAGCTACAGCTCTATCCTACAACGGATATTCAATTCATATTTTTCAGGACATAGCCCCCGTCACCCTTGGCAGAAGCAAAGACTTCAAACCAGTTACAGACAAGCTGCGCAAACTTAAAATCAAGTACCAATGGGGCCATCCCTTTGCACTAATCTTCTCCTGGGAGAGCAAGCGCCGAATCCTTCTTTCATTATGAGAAGCGAAGCAACTCCATCACCTTCCGCTGGACTCTGGAGAGGCAGAACCCCCTCCCCGCGGAATCGCTACAGGGAGTCCTCCCGCTCGGAATAGTCCACTGTTCCACCTCCTAAGCACACGATGCATCCCAAAGATCAGGACTCTTCCCAAGCCAAGCAAGATATCATCAATCACATCTGGACCCTGAGTGACTCTCCCCCACAGTCTGGCTCTCCTCTGCAATCGGAATGACCTGACCTGACCTGAGCGCACTTGTCCCTATGCCCTTGGAATCCTGTCCGGAATCTTACGCGTATGACTTTCTAAAGGGGACTAAATATGTGCAACACAATCAGATGCCCTGATGCAATGTGTGCCTTTTGCTTCACTTCCATAGACTCATGGGTCGCCCTACTTGTGGAACAAGCCTCACTGCTCTCCCCCTGATTACATTGGCACCTACCCCTGCATTGTGTCAGGGTGACCCGGCGGCTGGTGGCTCTTGCCACAATCTGAGAGACGGGCTGCTGGAAGCCTAAACTCCGACAACTGCTTACGTCTGCCGCATCCCCCCACACCTACAGTGCTTTATAGAAGAATGACTTCTTCAGAATGGCTCGTTCTGTGAACTATGGGCTGTTCCTCGATGACATTGAACTTTGTTGGCCCTGTTGGCCGTTTCCTGTTGATATTACTACCCCTAACCCTCTCCTCTTTCCCCCTATTATCCACTAGATGTGCCTCTAGTGTGGGGGATACCGCACGACTTGCCCAACCTACTATATACCTTGAGGAGACCCCCTCTAACTGGTCATATGGAATATACTCTTACACACTTCTCCTCATCAGGCAGATCTCAAAAACGCTCTAGTCTACGCATATGTGACCTCACCAAACTTCCTTCGTAGATACTCCCACCATGACAACAATGGTGCCCCTCTTTAAGTTTCTCTCGCTTAATGTCAAGGGGCTCAACTCCCCCAATAAGAGGCGTCATATAAGGCGCTATCTCCTCCTGCAGGACCCCGATATTATTTATCTCCAAGAAACCCACCTCATTTCTGCAGACACTCGCCTCATGACACACCCCAAATACCCAACGCAATACTGGGCTTGCTCCCCCTCTAAAACTGCTGGAGTGGCAATATTACTGAAAGCTGGATTGGGCTGGAAAACTCCTAGGGTAATTCGAGACACCGAGGGCTGCTACCTCAAACTCCAAATACAGTGGGGCGCACAGCCTTTGACTCTTCTCAATCTCTACGCACCCAATCAAGCCCAAGACACATTCTTGCGATCTCACCTGAATGATCTGCTAAATGCCCTGGAGGAAGCAATTATCCTCGGAGGCAATAATAATTTGGTCTGGGACCCAGAATGGGACCACAGCGTGCAAGCGTACCAGGGTACCGGTGCTATGTCGGCGGCTCTCAAGAGTGCCATCACCGAACTAGGCCTTCTTGATGCCTGGAGATAACTACACCCTGACACCAAGGACTATTCCTTCTTCTCACACGTTCATTGTTCATATTCACGAATTGACTAGTGCTTTCTCTCTCTCCCTCTGATCCGCTCCCTAACAGCAGCTGAGATGTCTGACATCTCAATCTCTGATCATGCCCATGTATTGGTCACTCTTTGACCTCCCAACCTGCAACATAGCGCCCATCCTCGATGGCGGCTCCCTCCCCATGTCCTACGTGACCCAGTAGATGTGGCAGACATCCGTAAAGAGATCGAGGCATTCTTTATCACGAACGATACCTCCGAAACCTCAGAATTCATTAGATGGGACGCCTTCAAGGGAACCATCCGAAGAGTTATCTCCTCTATCTCTATAGCCCGTTCTCGGGAAGCTTGCCTCCTCGAAACGACTCTATCTGAAGACATTAAGGCCTTGGAGCGTAAAGATCACCAACAGCCCTCACTACAAAATAAAAAACACCTTGCCACGCTTCGGGGGCAGCTGAGCCTACATCACACCAACAAAGCGGAACGCTCCCTACTCGCTCTTAAACACAAATTCTATGCGGGAGGGGCCAAGATGGGCATGTGCCTGGCACAACGCCTTCGGGCTCAAGCCATGCGGGCCCACATCTCTAAGCTTTGGCGGGCGGATGGCTCCTGGGTCACATCGGAACATGACAAGGGCCTAGTTTTCTCAAATTTTTAAAAAGATCTTTATGCAGATGAACCCTATGCCCCAGAGAACATCACTTCCTTCCTAAACACCTGTCCCTGGGAACCTCTCAGCTCCCATCACGAATGTCTTTTAGACGAACCAATATTGCCGGACGAGTTGGCAAAAGCGTTAAAACAGCTACCACTGGGGAAAACTCCCGGGCCGGACGGACTTTCTGTTGCCTTTTACCGTACTTTCTTCCCCCAGCTTTAAAGCCACCTTCTGCACCTTTATAATGATTTTCCTGACACCACAGGCCTCACCCCCACCATGTCAGTAGCAGAAGTAGTACTCATCCCAAAGCCGGGGAAAGATCCCTCACTCTGCACATCTTACCGGCCCATTGCCCTTTTGTACACTGATGCAAAGATCTTTACAAAGATCCTTGCAAACCATCTCGAGCTCTGTCTACCTGGCATTATTGACCCGGATCAAGTTGGATTTATTCGTCACCGTCAAGGCGCAGACAACAAACGCCGCATAGCCCATCTCATCGAAAAGGTACAGCACAGGAATATACCAGCCTGCCTGGTGTCACTGGACGCGGAGAAGGCGTTCGATCGAGTAGATTGGCGCTTCCTTCAGGAGGTCCTACATCGAGTAGGCTTGGGTCCGACTATGATCTCCAGACTGATGGCCCCCTACACTCGACTGTGCACGTGTATCCGTGTCAACGGCCGCCTCACCCCCCCATCCCCATACACAGGGGCACCAGGCAAGGCTGCCCGCTCTCCCCCTCCTATTCGCCCTGGTGGTGGAGCCTCTAGCAATTGCAATACACCAATTGCCCACCATTTCAGGTATCTCCTTTGTAGGTTGTGAGCATAAGATATCCTTATTCCATGGACAACCTTCTTCTATCTCTTCCTGCCCCGGCCTCCTCTCTTCCGGCATTAGCTTCACTTCTCCACTCCTTCGAAGAGGCCTCAGGCTTTAAAATTAATGTAACCAAGTCCCACACCCGAATCTTACCCTCTCGCCACTGGAGATTCAGGGATTACAGAATCTGCTCCCTCTGCAGTTGGCTGAAAATTCAATAAGATATTCAGGGCGTGACCTGACTCTCTCCCTATCTTCCTGAACCCATGCTAATTGGCCGACTTATAAACATGCCATACGGGAAGATATACACTGGTGGAGAAATCTCCCTCTCTCCTGGCTGGGATGAATCAACACAATTAAGATGTCTCTCCTTCCAAAAGTGCTATACTTATTTCAAACCCTTCCCACCCCAATCCCACAAGCGGATATTCAAACCCTCCAACGAGACCTAACCAGCTTCATATGGGGCAAGGGTCGCCCGCGTTTCTACAATAAAGTTATGATGCTACCCCATCATTTTTGGAGAAAATTGTGGCAATCAAGGCCAGTATGGTCACACACACTAGCCCTAGTGTTAAACTAGGGAAGGGAACTAGAGGCACAGGGCCTAGGGACGAGCCAGCCTCCTATATAGCATTAAAACACAAATAGGGCTGTCCCTAGTTGGGCTTCCTACAGGTTCCTACAGAATCTCTAGAGATGCAAATCCACTAGGGGCATCTCACAAAAAGTGAAGGACTGGCCTCACACACCACCTGGTGTCATGCTTCATCATAGGCCGTCCTCGCCCTCTAAAAACTTCGTTTGATAGAGGGCGGGCATACACCTGAAGACAGGGATGCACTTCTAAAACTAAGTGGTGGCCCGTGAGTAAGTGAAAGTGTAATTTAAAGCGAAGCGGACGAACATAGATGAGACTGCTGGAAGCGCTGAAAATGACAAAAAAAGCCACAGTAGGCCCTTCCACCCTCGACCTCCCATGGAGTTAATAGGATAGTGTCCTTGGATACTCTCACTTTTTAAATATTGCACTACATGGGGAGTAGTTATCTTCACCCCCGATTCTTAGAGTGGTAACCCTTTCATACACATTGTGTAGAAAGGTAGAGCCCATTACTCATCCCGGTCCTGACGAATGCTATGTACCCATTTGGGACGCAGAGCAGAAACATGTTGACCACTTTTTACGGTAAAGGGATAATGAATTCCCAGATTACCGCTCACTTCTTTTAATACCATAGATTTGCCCCTCAATTAAACTACTTGGGGACAAGTTTAATGGTTTTTAAATTACACTTTCACTTACTCACGGGCCACCACTTAGTTTTAGAAGTGCATCCCTGTCTTCAGGTGTATGCCCGCCCTCTATCAAACGAAGTTTTTAGAGGGCGAGGACGGCCTATGATGAAGCATGACACCAGGTGGTGTGTGAGGCCAGTCCTTCACTTTTTGTGAGATGCCCCTAGTGGATTTGCATCTCTAGAGATTCTGTAGGAACCTGTAGGAAGCCCAACTAGGGACAGCCCTATTTGTGTTTTAATCAAGGCCAGTATCCCTACTCCCACTTCTCCCATAGTTGCCTTCGATACCTACAAGTGTCCATTTCAACTGGCTCAGATTCCCCTCATCTCTCATGAGATCTTTTTGGGTCTGTTAAAAAAGGTCGGATCAGGCTCCCCGACTGATTGTTGCCCCCCTCATGTTTTTCAGGAAATCTTCGCCAGATGTCCAGACCCTCCACTTTTGTTTCTTAATAACTCACTCAAGTTTGGCATAGTCCCCAACCTCTTTAAAAGCGCGGAAATTATCCCCATTTGAAAGAAACCGGGTGTGGACCCTTCCATTCTTAGCAACTACCGCCCCATCTCATTGCTACCCTACCTTGGAAAGGTCTTAGAAGCTCATGTATCAAACCAACTTAGTCTTTTTGTTGAACAGTCTCATGTTCTGGACCCTCACCAGGCGGGGTTCCGACCCGCCCATTCTACCGAGTCAGTCATTCTGACAGTCCTAGACGAACTCAGAGGGGGGGCAGATAGAGGCCTCACCCAGGCCTTGGTACTCCTGGACCTGTCTGCAGCATTTGACACGGTCGACCATAACATTCTGATCGATCGTGTCAACAAGGCCGGGATCCAGGGCCTGGCTCTGAAGTGGCTCTCTTCCTTCCTCAGAGACCGGTTCCAAGCAGTGCGTCTTGGCAATTTCTCCTCTACCAAGATAGAACTGACTTGTGGGGTTCCCCAGGGCTCCTCTCTTTCCCCGCTCCTTTTTAACTTGTACCTACTCCCTTTAATCTCTTCCTTGCGAGAAAGGAAAGTGGGAACATATAATTATGCGGATGACCTTCAATTGGTTTTCGACATCAATCTCTCATCATCCTCTGTGTCCCATTTTCAAGACACGATGATTTTTATAAGCGAATGGATAAATAACAACCAATTGAAGCTTAACCCCGACAAAACTGAGCTTATCCTTACTGGAGGGTTTGCCAACCCATGGAAATCCAACTTTTGGCCATCTACCCTTGGTAGTCCCCCTCTACCGGCCAGCTCAGTCAAAAGCTTGGGTATAGTGACAAGCAACGATCTGACCATGAAAGCTCAGATCGGCGCCGTTGTCTCCGCTGGTTTCTTCCAACTTCGGAGAATAAAGAAGATCAGTAAATTCTGGTCCAGGGAAGCCTTGATTTTAGTTGTTCTGGCATTGGTCATCTCCCGCCTGGACTATGCCAACTCCTTCTATGTCTGTATTCCGGCATACCAATTAAGACGCCTTCAGCTGGTCCAGAATCAAGCTGCCAGACTGATTTTTTTCGCAACCTAAATGGCATCATGTTAAGCCACTGATGAACAGCCTTCATTGGCTTCCAGTGGCCAAGCGCAGTGCATTCAAGCTAGGATGTACTGTTTTTAAAGCCCTTCATGGCAACAGCCCAGCCTTCATCGCTTCTAAGATTTCTCGCTATGTCCCCTCTCGCAATCTGCGTTCCTCCCATCAGAATCTATTGGTTACTCCTATTTTTAAACGTAAGAAACACGGAGGGTCCAGATTTATGGTCTTAGCCACTCTGTTCTGGAACTCGCTCCCTATGGAGATGAGGTCTCTAACCTCTCTCACTCTATTCAGAAAACAGCTAAAGACCTAGTTGTTCGCACAGGCGTATGGAACCTAAGCCATCCATTCCTGATGCCACCTTTTCACTCTCCCAGCGCCAAGAAACCTTTGGTGAACGTGCGCTTGATAAATGCTTTTAACATAACATAACATACCCCGGGACCGGGGAGGACTAGTGTGAGAAGTTGGCCTGGTATATGCTGTTCACTAGTTAAAGTGGACACCTTGCACCAGTACAATTCGACTCTTATGGTAGGTAGGTTTAAGACAACCTTTATAGAAAGCTATCCTAGTGGTAGCTGTGGAGAGCAGCCTTCAGGCTAAGTCTTGGAGGAATGTAAAGCAGCTTGTTTTACCACACAATCTCTTGAATCACCAAATGAAAAGACACCACACAGGTATATATATCAAATATATATGTATTTATTACTAAACAACTCTCTACTAATCTCTTGTGAGATTGGAAGTCAGGAACATATGCATAAATCAACGTTTCACAATAAATTAAGCACAAATATGGCTGGGGCCCTAGGGGCGTACCAGACCATATACTAAAAAAGAGACTTAAGAACAACGACTTGCAAAGGGACAAGGCCTAGGGCCTTCAGAAGTGCTGGGGCCTCACGAAACCACCCAAGGTAGGTAAGTAAAGGACCCACGGTGGACGCGTGCAGTGAGTGAACACAGGCGCGGGTCGCCGTTGACTTCAATGGGGCAAGTCGCAGTTGGAAATTAAGAGTTTCAGGGCACTTCGGGAGTAGCTACAAGCAAGTCACTTACAGGGTAAGTAGTTCTAGGGTGTCCTTTGGTGTCGGGTCGCGGCGTCGTTTTCAATGGGAGCCACTGAAGACTTGCTGCTTGCAACGACAGGAGAAGTGTCCGGTGGAATCCAAGCCTGGATTCGGAAGAAGGAAGACCTGAAAGCAGAGGGGACAGTGTTCAAAGTCACTGGGCAGTGACCCGGGGCAAGGAAGATGAATGCCCACCGTCGTCGACAGATTCAGGTCGTTCACGGGTGTCTTGACTCTTCGGCCACGAGGTCCAGGAGGCGTCGACGACGACCAGGAGCTGGATTCGGCGTGTCCCACGAAGTCTGCAGCTGACTGCAGTGTCGGTAACCCGATTGGAGCCAACAAGCCTTGGCAGCAGCAAGTCTCGTGGAAAGTGTAAAAAGTCAATGGTGCAGACCAGCAAGGTCTGGGGAACTCACCCAGCGAGGGTAAGTCAGGGCAGGCCTGGATCAACCAGGGGAGCTCTTTGGTTCTTTAGGAAAGTCTTCAGGGGACCCACAAGCCGGCTGGCAAGGGATTGCAAAGACGCCTCAGGAGGATTCCTTCAACAGGGGCCCACGGTCACTCGGGACGGGGTAGGCCTCTGATCTTCGAAGGGATTCCTGCTAGAGGCTGGGACCACACGTGGTCCAAAGCACAGGTTCGTAGAACGTCGTGAAGGGGTTGCACTCAACAATAGTGCACGGTAGCCAGGGACTGCGGTTCCTCGTCACTCGTGGGGTCCACTTGCCTCAGCTTCGCTGGGGACTCACGATGGCCTTGGAGAAGTCAGGAAATCCTTGTCTTGGGCTGCAGGGACCTCGGGCTCCAGCGGGAGTGGCATAGTTTGCGACCGTCATTTCAGTTTTTGGTGCCTGCCAAGCAGGGGAGTCACTCCTTGACTCCAAGGGAGATTCTTCAGTCTTCCAGAGGTAGTGGAACGTCGAAGGTCCGGGATTCTTCAGTAGAGCGTCATCCAGGGAGATCTAGCTTGCAATGCAGGGTTCCCTCTCTTATACTAAAAGAAAGGGAGGGACTAGCTCTATGACCCCACCTATGGGAGGGTCAGGGGAGTAGGTGGCTACACCCACTTCCCTTTGTCCAGTTTCGCGCCAGAGCAGGGGCAGGTAGCCCCTGAGCTGGTTTGAACTGGCATATGCACAGAGGAGCCTTCTGCTCCCCCAGTGCAGGACTTCAAAGCACTCTAGGAGTGCACCCACCCAGCCCCAATACACTAAACCCTGTCTGGAAGGTGGTCACACCCTCCTGTGACAGGATACCTATTGTTGGGCCTCCTCCACTGCGAGTTTCGGTCATCAGCAGGAGGGCAGCCCAGTGTCTGTGACTGGTGGCATCCATTTTGTGATGCCAGGGCTCTTCAGGATTCTACCGCTTTTCCACAGTAGGTACATGTCTATCCCTCTAGAAGGGTGGAATGCTACCCCCGCCGCCAGAACTGGCGGGGGGGGGGGGGTAGTATTCCAAGATGTTTGACACCAAACACGACATGTTTCCGTGCAGCCATCCCAAAGTTAGCATTTAACGCCAGGTTATAATGCGCTTAAGAGTATATGGTCAGACTGCACTACAAACAGCCTCAGAGAAGGGTCTCCGAATGCTGCAGAGGGGCTCTGCTCATGCAGGGGCACCCTCTCACATAGGAACCAAGCACTCTGCCTTCAGGATTGATAAGGCCTGCCATAGGAGTGACTTATAGGTTTATATGTGTGTATCTATGTAGTGATGTAGGTAGCCTACATCACAGTAAGGGGTGCATGCACCACCTTACCCAGGCTGCAGTAGCAGACCTGTGGTGTCAGATTTAGTCTGCTTCCCAGGGGTGGCATAATACATGCTTCAGCCCCTGGTAGGCCTGTGAAGTACCTATGCCCTTGGCACCTAAGGTACCATATACTGGGGACTCATAAGGTACCACAGTATCCAATCACTAGTGCACCTAGAGTGCACTCCAAGTCGTTCAGAGAGAACAGAGAGGCTGGGGCCCTGATTGGCAGGGTCCCAGCCAGACTATAGCCAGAAACCAGTGTAAACATCAGAAAAAAGTGGGGGCAACATAAGAGGCAGATCCTACTCTCCTACACAACCCCCCCAAATGCAGGGACACTAAACTAACCTTGACCAGTTGAGTCTTCGTGCTCTAAGTGGAAATACCTTGAGAGTCCATCTGCATTGGCATGTTGGGTCCCAGGCCTATGTTCCACTGTATAGTCCATCCCCTGTAGGGAAATGGACCACCTCAAAAGTTTTGGGTTTTCACCTTTCATCTGTTTAAGCCATAGGAGGGGCTTGTGGTCAGTCTGAACTATGAAGTGAGTGCCAAACAAGTATGGCCTCAGCTTCTTCAGGGCCCACACCACAGCAAAGGCCTCCTCTCTATAGCTGACCAACGTTTCTAGGGGTCAGCCTCCTGCTAATAAAAGCTACTGGCTGGTCTTGACCTTCATCATTCAGTTGAGACAGTACAGCTCCCACACCCAGCTCAGAAGCATCTGTTTGGACAATGAACTTTTTGGTGTAGTCTGGACTCTGTAAGATGGGGGCAGTGCACATGGCCTGCTTTAGGTCTTCAAATGCCTTCTGACAGCTAGCTGTCCACTGAACCTTTTTTGGCATTTTCTTTGAGGTCAGATCATTCAAGGGGGTCACTATAGATCCATATCCCTTCACAAACCTCCTATAGTACCCAGTCAGGCCTAAGAAGGCTCTCACCTGTGTCTGGGTGGTTGGAGCAACCCATTCCATTATGGTTTGGATTTTACTCTGTAAAGGCTGAACTTGGCCTCCACCCACAAGGTGGCCCAGGTACACAACCTGACTCTGCCCTATCTGGCACTTAGTGGCCTTGATAGTGAGGCCTGCTTTCTGCAGAGCCTCTAAAACATTTCTGAGGTGGACCAGGTGATCCTGCCAGGAGGAACTAAAGACAGCAATATCATCTAGATAAGCTGAGCAATAAGTTTCCATCCCTGCCAGAACTTTGTTCACCAACCTCTGAAAAGTGGCAGGTGCATTTTTCAATCCAAAGGGCATCACCACAAAGTGGTAGTGCCCACCAGGGGTCGAAAATGCTGTTTTGGCTTTTGCATCATCAGCTAACCTGATCTGCCAGTAGCCAGCTGTTAGGTCAAATGTACTCAGATACTTGGCTGAGGCCAAAGTATCAATCAGTTCATCTGCCCTTGGTATGGGATAGGCATCAGTCCTGGTGACTGCATTGAGGCCTCTGTAGTCTACACAAAACCTCATTTCTTTCTTACCACCCTGGGTATGAGGCTTGGGTACTAGGACTACTGGGCTAGCCCAAGGGCTATCTGAAGGCTCAATCACACCTAATGCCAACATTTTCTGGACTTCAGTCCTGATACAGTCCCTGACATGGTCAGGTTGCCTGTAGATTTTACTCTTGACAGGCAGACTGTCCCCAGTGTCCACCTCATGGGTGCACCAGGTAGTCTGACTAGGGGTCAGGCTAAACATATGTCTGTACTGCTGCAGAACTTGTCTGCACTCAGTTTGCTGATGGTCAGTGAGGCTGCTTGCCAAAGCAACACCATCTACTGACCCATCATCAGGGTTCTGTGAGAGCAGGTCAGGGAGAGGGTCACTCTCCTCCTCCTGTTCCTCATCAGTTGCCATGAGCAAGCCCATGTCAGCCCTGTCAACATATGGTTTCAATCTGTTGACATGGAGCACCCTCAGGGGGCTCCTGGGAGTTCCAAGATTCACCAGATAGGTGACTTCTCCCTTTGCTCAACTATTGTATGGGGGCCACTCCATTTGTCTTGGAGGGCTGCTGGGGCCACAGGCTCCAACACCCACACTTTCTGTCCTGGCTGGTACACAGTCAGCACAGCCTTTTGGTCATGCCAAGCTTTTTGTAATTCTTGGCTGGCCTCCAGGTTTTTGGTTGCCTTTTTCATGTATTCGGCCATCCTGGAGCGGAGACCAAGTTTGGGGGGTTTGAGAGGTAACTCCCAGCCCTCTTTTACCAAACATAATGGACCTCTTACAGGATGCCCAAACAGAAGCTCAAATGGGCTGTAACCAACCCCCTTCTGTGGAACCTCTCTGTATGCAAACAACAGGCAGGGAAGAAGAAGGTCCCATTTCCGCCTAAGCTTCTCTGGGAGTCCTTTAATCATTCCCTTAAGGGTTTTGTTGAAGCGTTCAACCAACCCATTGCATTGTGGGTGATAGGGGGTGGTGAACTTATAAGTCACACCACACTCCTTCCACATTGCTTTCAAATATCCTGACATGAAGTTTGTAACTCTGTCAGAGATGACCTCCTTTGGGAAACCCACTCTGGAGAAAACTCCAATGAGGGCTCTTGCCACCACAGGGGCTGTGGTGGTCCTCAGAGGAATTGCCTCTGGGTACCTGGTGGCATGATCCACTACCACCAGGATAAATCTGTGCCCAGATGCAGTTTGAGGGTCAAGGGGACCAACAATGTCAATCCCTACCCTTTCAAAGGGTACCCCCACCACAGGTAGTGGTATTAGGGGGCCTTTGTTGTGCCACCTGCCTTGCCACTGGCTTGGCATGTGACACAGGAGCGACAAAACTCCTTTGTGTCTTCTGACATATGTGGCCAATGAAAATGTGGAACAAGCCTGTCCCAGGTCTTGTTTTGGCCCAAGTGACCTGCTAAAGGGATATCATGTGCTAGGGTCAAGAGGAACCCCTAAACTTCTGAGGTATTACCAACCTCCTGGTGGCGCCAGGGGCTGGATCTCTACCCTCAGAATATAGGAGTCCCTCATCCCAATAAACTTTATGGGACCCATTAGCACTCCCAGCAGCCTCAGCAGCAGCCTGCTGTCTGAGGGGTTCAAGGGAGGGGCAGCACTGTTGCTCCTTACTCAGATCTTCCCTAGAAGGGCCCCCTGCCCCCAAGAACTCAACCTGTTCAGGCTCAAGTCCCTCTGGGGCAGTTCCTTCTTCAGGATCTGGTCCTCCTCCCTCAAGAGGGGAATCAGTGATCTGAGGCAGAGGGGAAGGCACTGCCTTAACCCTGCTGCTCCTCTTCTTGGGAAGCATCTGGTCCATGGTTTCAGGATCCAGAGCTGGTTCAGTGTCATGCATTTTGGCCTGTGACCTGGTCACAGCAAATACCTCTGCAGGGATGCCCAACATCTCAGCATGAGTCCATAACTCTACTTCAGACCAGGCTGAAGTCTCTAGATCATTGCCCAATAGACATTCTACAGGGAGGTCTGCACTGACTACAACCTTCTTGAGGCCAGTTACCCCTCCCCAGGAGAAATTCACAACTGCCAGACTATGGTTGGTCCTGACATTGCTTGCATTGGTCACCTGGTACATTTCGCCCAGGATGATCTGTCCAGGGTCCACAAGATCCTCTGCCACCATGGTGACACTAGCACCTGTGTCTCTAAATGCCAAAGCCTGTTTTCCATTTATTACAGGCTGCTGTTTGTATTTGCCCAGATTACTGGGGCTCACCAGGAAGGACATGTCAATGTCTCCATCACAAATCAGCATTGCCTGAGTGGGTACTCTGACTAGGCCAGAGTCCACTTCAGAACCCAGGGTCAACCCTACTACACCCTTATTCTGAGTACCACCTCCACCAGTAGCTGAACTAGGGGGAACAGTTGCCTTAGGGGCAGGAGTGGTGGTGGTTTGGTCTTTGGACTTGTTACAATCAGAAGTCCAGTGCCCTTTCTGTTTACAGAATTTGCACCAGGGCTTCTTTTGGCCTTTTCCCTTCTTGGATTGTGACTCCCCACCAGATGCAGATTTTTGGGGCCCTTGTGAAGACTTCTGGTCATTTGACTTATCCCCACTTTTCTCAGAGCCCTTAGAATCCTGCTTCTTTGTGTCACCCCCTTGGTTCTGGGTTTTCTGCCTCACCCTGGTTCTGACCCACTTGTCTGCCTTCTTTCCCAATTCTTGGGGAGAGGTCAGATCTGAGTCCACCAGGTATTGATGCAACAACTGGTTCTGGCAATTATTAAGGATCTGTTCTCTCATCATTAGATTATACAATCCCTTGAAATCAGTAACCCTACTGCCAACCAGTCAACCCTCCAGAGCCTTGGTTGCACAATCTACAAAGTCAGTCCAGTCCTGAGTCTGTGCCTTCTGGGTTTCTCTGAACTTCAACCTGTACTGCTCAGTGGTTAAGCCAAACCCATCTATCAGTGCACTCTTCAGGACTTCATAGTCATCAGCATCCTCTTCTCTGACAGTGAGGAGCTTGTCTCTACCTTTATCTGAAAAGGAGAGCCACAAGATTGCTGCCCACTGCTTTTGGGGGACCTGTTGTACTCTACAGGCCCTTTCCATAGCAGTTACCCACTTATGGATATCATCCCCACTCTGGTAGGGAGGAACAACCTTGCTCAGGTTCCTATGGTCTGGAATATATTCTCTGCCTCTAGGGGCACTGTTGCTGCCACCAGGGGGTTCTAACCCCTCTTTTCTAGAAGCTCTCTGGAGCTCCAGGGCTTCTTTATCTAATGCCAACTGCTTGGTTTTGAGGGCAAATCTTGCTTCCTCATGCTGCAGCAGTTTGTACATTCTGTCAGAGGAGGTCTCTCTTCTTGAGAAGTAGGAGTTCCTCTGGTAGACAGATTCTCTGCCAGAGTGATAGGAGTGTTCAGATTCCCTAGAAAGGGACCTATGCCTCTCCTCCACTATGTCAGTTCTCTTAGGGAGAATTCCTCTGTCCTGTTCAGACCCCTTGGGGCCTGGCCCTACAACCACAGAGTCTTGGTCATCCTGATGTCCATCATCTGACCCAGACACTGTAATTGACCCACCCACTGATTCAGACCCATTAGCTCCTAGAGCTAATCTAAGATCATCTGCTGTCAGCAGATCTATCAGGTGTAGTGTTGAGGGACTCTGTCCTAGTCTCAGGTGTCTGTCAAAACACATGGCTCTCAAGTCAGAGAAAGCCATGTCCTTATACTGAGGCTGAGTGGATCCACTGGGTCCACCCCTTAAGGACATTCTAGTGTTGTGCAGTGTTGTACTACCTACACTAGTTTGTGGCCTACTGATACTAGCTTGAGCTGTAGACAGGGTGTGCTATCCCTTGGCACACAGCTCTAAGTTCAGTAGAACTTATTGATACTAAGCTTGACTTTATATGTACCTTGAGTACCTATAGTGGTTTTCAGTTAATAATTCAAATAGAGATTTTCTGGTAAAACAATAGCAAGCTGGAATCCCACACGCTGCCACCAATGTGAGAAGTTGGCCTGGTATATGCTGTTCACTAGTTAAAGTGGACACCTTGCACCAGTACAATTCGACTCTTATGGTAGGTAGGTTTAAGACAACCTTTATAGAAAGCTATCCTAGTGGTAGCTGTGGAGAGCAGCCTTCAGGCTAAGTCTTGGAGGAATGTAAAGCAGCTTGTTTTACCACACAATCTCTTGAATCACCAAATGAAAAGACACCACACAGGTATATATATCAAATATATATGTATTTATTACTAAACAACTTTAGAAGTCAGGAACATATGCATAAATCAACGTTTCACAATAAATTAAGCACAAATATGGCTGGGGCCTTAGGGGCGTACCAGACCATATACTAAAAAAGAGACTTAAGAACAACGACTTGCAAAGGGACAAGGCCTAGGGCCTTCAAAAGTGCGGGGGCCTCACGAAACCACCCAAGGCAGGTAAGTAAAGGACCCACGGGGACGCGTGCAGTGAGTGAACACAGGCGCGGGTCGCCGTTGACTTCAATGGGGCAAGTCGCGGTTGGAAATTAAGAGTTTCAGGGCACTTCGGGAGTAGCTACAAGCAACTCACTTACAGGGTAAGTAGTTCTAGGGCCAACACCCACAGGAGCACCGTAGTGCTGGAGTTACCTCACCCAGGGAAGCCGGGTGCATAGGTGTCCTTTGGTGTCGGGTCGCGGCGTCGTTTTCAATGGGAGCCACTGAAGACTTGCTGCTTGCAACGACAGGAGAAGTGTCCGGTGGAATCCAAGCCTGGATTCGGAAGAAGGAAGACCTGAAAGCAGAGGGGACAGTGTTCAAAGTCACTGTGAAGTACCTATGCCCTTGGCACCTAAGGTACCATATACTAGGGACTCATAAGGTACCACAGTCCAATCACTAGTGCACCTAGAGTGCACTCCAAGTCGTTTAGAGAGAACAGAGAGGCTGGGGCCCTGATTGGCAGGGTCCCAGCCAGACTATAGCCAGAAACCAGTGTAAACATCAGAAAAAAAGTGGGGGCAACATAAGAGGCATATCCTACTCTCCTACAACTAGCATGTCCTAATCTTCTTGAGTACTACTGGTCCTGTCATCTCCACTATATCTCAGAATGGGTCGTCCGGGAAAGCGAAAAATACTGGTTCCACATGGACCGAGCTGTCTCATGTAGCCTGGCTTCCCCGAGCGGCCCACCCCCGTAGTGCATATATAGCCACTCCCACAAAAACGGTCCTGGACATATGGGACAAACTTGCGATATCTCGGGGCCTGACCTCGTTCCCATCTCCCAACAATCAATCAGGGGGTTTATAAGGCGCGCTACTCACCCGTGAGGGTCTCAAGGCGCTAAGGGGGGGGGTGGGGCAGTTCCGGATCAGTCGAAGAGCCAGGTCTTGAGGTCCTTCCTGAACGTGCACAGGGTCGGGGAGCGTCTGATGTTCACCGGGAGCGCATTCCAGGTCTTGGTCTTGGCACGCAACCCCATCTTCCCACCTGCATTACAGCCTCACGCCTTCGCATCCTGGACGGAGGGAGACTGTGGCACAATCCAGGACTTATTTCAAGGGGACACATTCATCACCTTTGAACAGTGGAAAAAATCATATCACGCCGCGGACACCTCAAGGATGCAGTACTACCAACTTTGCCACTGGCTGCTCTCCCGCTTACATGCAAGGAGCGACTAGGTCGCTTACCCCCTTCGAAACCCTTGTCTGGGCTTTCGAGGGTTCTCGCACATACAAAGTGCTACAACACTCGTGCCAGCTCCAACCCCATACATATCAAAGACAATGGAATATAGATGCTGGCAAGGAAATCTCTCCGGAGAGCTGGAATAGGCTCTGGCGCGATATTCCCAGAATCTACCAAAGCATCCCCCAACGTGAATCGGCCTATAAACTTATGACACAGTGGTACTTTACTCCCGCTCGCATCCAGAAGATGGTACCGGGCTTCCCCCCGACGTGTTGGAGATGTCAGGGCGGAGTTGGTAACTTTATCCATATCTGGTGGTCCTGTCCCAACTTGACGCTTTTCTGGAAGGAAGTCCTTAGCCATATTAAGGACACGGTGGGATTCCCTATAACAAACTCTCCAACGGTGATCTTGCTAGGCATTAGACCCTCGCAGTTAGCAGCCATGACCCATTCGGACTGGTGCCTCATTGCGCAGATGCTGGGGGCAGCAAGACAATCTGTAGCTCTTTACTGGAAAAAACCCATGCCTCCAACTATTGCGACAAGGTTCCTATGTCTCTGGCATGTCTTGGCCATGGAGCTACAATCCGCCCGCCTCAACCACACAGACACCAAATTCAACCACACACGTCACCCGCTTATTCAACACCGATCTCAGATAGAGAACTCTCGCTTTGCTCCCCCGCGCCTTTGAGCTCTGCAGCTCTTTGAGGACTTTCTCTTGCCTTTCTCAAGAGGAGCACACCAACTTCTCCCCCGCCACATGCTCCTGATGCGGCCTCATCCTCCTCTTAATACGTTTCAACACTCCCCCCTACTGGCACTCTGAGCGACTCTCACCCCCCGCTCCTCTTGCCCGGTTCTCTCCTTTCCACCCTCAGATACCTGGTTTGGTTAAGTGTTCCTTAACCTAGACTCTCATTAGCGACGTCTCACTAATCTTCGCCCACACTCAACTTACCACACTGGTTTATACACTAACTCTTTACACAATACACCTTCCGGGTTTTTCTGCCTAAGGCCCCTATACATCTTGTCTCTCATCTGCTGTGGGCCTACCCCAATAGGGTGCCTAATAGATCTCCACTCCACTCCCATCCATACCCCCACCCTCCCCTGGTGTTTGCTGTAAAATGTAAATCTCGCAAGTTCCCACCAGTGTATTATGCTAATTGTGATGACTATGCCAAATCTACTTTCAATAAACAGATTTGAAATAAAACTTACCCTGGCTTGTCTAAGCGGGCTTGCTTTACCTCAGGAAGTCCCTCAGGGTTCTGTTTTCGCTCCACGTCTATTCAATCTCTGTATTGAACCTCTCAGTGTATTACTGAAGAACTTGAGAATCTTCTATCACCAATAGGCATATGATACACAGACCTATGTTAATATTTCCTCTCCCGAATATGTCTCAGTTCTTGCACAAATCTTGCAAAAAGTTAAAGATTGTAAGACGCACAGCCATTTGAAATCAATGCCCTAAAAACTGAGGGGCAGATTTTCAAGCCGCTTGCGACAGATTTGCGCCGCCGTTGCGTCACTTTTTGTGACGCAACAGTGGCGCACACAATGTGCCACGTTGCGGCCCATTTAAAACGTGACGCATCTATGGAGATGCGTCAAGTTGTAAAGTGCTGATTCACATTATACCTGCGTCAGGTATAATGTATGCAGGGTGGGCGTTCCCACGCAGGAAAGCCTTGTAAAAGTGACGCAGTGAAATCTACAAGGACTGCATCAAAAGCTTACGCCTGCTTGGAGCAGGCGTACGGAGTGACGCAGTGTATTAGGTATAGGCCTCCCCATGCATTGCTGGTGTTGCGTCGTGCTTGCGACACAACTCCAACAATGCGTTACTTTTGCACCAATAGATGCGTCAGAATTTTTATCGCATCTGTTTTTCCTTGTGCCATGGTGCGCCGTATTGTAAATACGGCGCATCCATGGTGGCGCAAGGGTTTTTTTACCCGGTGCAAGGAAACTGACGCATCTCTGCTCTAATGCAGAGATGCATCAGTTTCTTGTAAATCTGCCCCTGAATTTTTCTTTAGTTTTTCATCACACTCATTGCTTCCAGTCCAATCTTGGGTTGACTCATGTGAAAACCTAGACAACCAACACATCATTGTTGACAATGCCAAGTCCCTTAGCTACATTCTTGATAAGCAGCTTTCCCTGCAAATCCATGAAATCCCATCAAATGCAAGAGCAGGGCCGGACTGGCCATAGCGGGCACCGGGCGTTTCCGCGGTAGGCCGCTAGGGTGGGGGCCGGTTTTGGGCCCCTGGGGGGCCGTTTTTGTTACCGGGGGTCGGCAATATCGGCCCCCTGTAACAAAATCGGCCGAAACCGGCCCTCGCAAACTGCTCGGCTGCACTCCCCTTCACCCCAGGGGGGGCCGGCTGAGCAGTTTGCCAGGGCCGGTTTCTGTTCCCAGCTCACTGTCACTTGAGGCTACTAAAACGCAATTGCCAATTCACCCCAGAGCACGACATGAAGACACCAGTGCCATCATTAGTGCATTTTAGATGCAGGCATGGTAACTCTCTTTTGACTAGTCTTCTGAGGGTGTACCTTGCTCCCCTAAAGCAAGGTACACCTCTTTTCTGATTGGTCTTCCCAGGGTGCACCTTGCTCCCCTAAGAGGAATATTGCTTGAAACTTCTCGATTTACTACACAAATGGAAAGATCTGATCACATCACTCCAGCTTTATTAATGTTACAGTGGCCACCTATTGACGCTTGAGCAATTTACAAGATGGCATGCTTTGACCACAAGGTACTTCTCACCTCCATCACCCGGTACATGGTCCCGAAACTGAAAAGAATGCAGGGGTTGCCCTAGGCAGCCCCCGTGCCCTGGGGATCGCCACCTCCCCAGGGCAAATGTTATATGGATGTGGGGGGGCCTGTGCAGCCCCCCAGCAGCCCCAGGGACCGCCACCTCCCGGGGCTAAATAAGACAAATGTGGGGGGCCATGCAGCTCCCCCCCAGCTCTGGGGACCGCCACCTCCCCGGGGCTGTATGCTGTAATGGAGGGGGGCCTCGCGGCCCCCCTCCTGGAGCCAACATGGCCCTGGGGACCGCCAACCTCCAGGGCCTGCTCCAGCAATGTCCTGGGGTGCCCACCCCCAGAAGATTGCAGTTTGCTATGGCTTGGGCAAGCACCAAGCACCACTCCCGTCAAGCCATAGCAAACACTGCGCTCCTGTAAAATGCTCTTGCTTACTCAAAGTGGAGCAGAATTGCATTTGGGCAGAGGGAGCTGTATGTTCAGCAGCTCCCTCTGTCCAAAAGCAATGCCGGCTCCCGCAAGAGGCGAGGAACCAGCAGGGACTGCGGGGGACTTCGGACTCCCCTCGCGGTTCCCAACGTGAACAAACTGGGTGCCCTGGGTGGGGTCAGGGCACCCAGTACCGTGGCCAGGCCCCAGGGGATGGGGTCCCCAGGGCCAACTTGAATTTTATTTTTTTATTTTTTTTTATTGAAGGGCAGGCCCTGGGGGATGGGGTCCCTGGGGCAAAAATTGGCCCAGGGAAGGGCGGTGACGTTCCCCTTTCTCCATGCCTATTTACACCCATTGGCGGAACTCCACAGAATCTCGCTGAGTTTTTATGTAACTCCACGGAATTCTGCAGAGACAAGTTCCATGAGTTCCCCCCACTCCTAGCTGAGGGTCTGTCTAAAATGGCTGCCTGCCTGTTGAAGGAGGCGTAGGAGTGTGCCTGGCCCTGCAGAAGGAGAGTCTGTCCCAGAGGAGAACCCTAGTGTGTTCCTTGTGTGAATAGCACCCAGAGAAAGTTGGCTACCACAAGGAGCAAAGCCAGTACCAACCCATGCTTGGAGGGGGGACCCCTGGTCTCTGAGCATTTCTGGGGTGAGCTGCCTCAAGACTTTTGCAAGACTGAGTACCAGCAATCTGCTAAGTACCCGAAAAACTGAGTCTGCTGCTGCCACCATCAGGAAGATGAACTACATTGCTGCCAAACTGGAAACCCTGACCTGTCCAGAAATCGCAAATGCCAAAGCCACAATATTTATTTTTGGATGAGTCAAATCAGAGGCCGCAACTGCTGAACCAGAGCACCTGTTGTCACCCTGCCGGGGAGGTCGCCACTGCTGAACCTGAGCACCTGTTGTCACCCCGCCACGGAGCCTGCACTGCTGAACCTGAGCACCTGTTGTCACCCCGCCACAGTGGCCGCCACTGCTGAACTTGAGCACCTGTTGTCACCCCGCCACGGAGCCTGCCACTGCTGAACCTGAGCACCTGTTGTCACCCCGCCATGGAGGCCGCAACTGCTGAACCTGAGCACCTGTTGTCACCCTGCCGGGGAGGTCGCCACTGCTGAACCTGAGCACCTGTTGTCACCCCGCCACGGAGCCTGCCACTGCTGAACCTGAGCACCTGTTGTCACCCTGCCGGGGAGGTCGCCACTGCTGAACCTGAGCACCTGTTGTCACCCCGCCACAGAGGCCACAACTGCTGAACCTGAGCACCTGTTGTCACCCCGCCACAGAGGCCACCACTGCTGAACCAGAGCACCTGTTGTCACCCTGCCCGGGAGGTCGCCACTGCTGAACCTGAGCTCCTGTTGTCACCCCGCCACAGAGGTCGCCACTGCTGAACCTGAGCACCTGTTGTCACCCCGCCACGGAGCCTGCCACTGCTGAACCTGAGCACCTGTTGTCACCCTGCCGGGGAGGTCGCCACTGCTGAACCTGAGCACCTGTTGTCACCCTGCCGGGGAGGCCGCAACTGCTGAACCTGAGCACCTGTTGTCACCCCGCCACGGAGGCCGCCACTGCTGAACCTGAGCACCTGTTGTCACCCTGCCGGGGAGGCCGCCACTGCTGAGCCTGAGCACCTGTTGTCACCCCGCCACGGAGCCTGCCACTGCTGAACCTGAGCTCCTGTTGTCACCCCCGCCACGGAGCCTGCCACTGCTGAACCTGAGCACCTGTTGTCACCCCGCCACAGAGGCCACCACTGCTGAACCTGAGCTCCTGTTGTCACCCTGCCGGGAGGTCACCACTGCTGAACTTGAGCACCTGTTGTCACCCCGCCACGGAGCCTGCCACTGCTGAACCTGAGCTCCTGTTGTCACCCCGCCACAGAGGCCACCACTGCTGAACCTGAGCAACTGTTGTCACCCCACCACAGAGGCCACCACTGCTGAACCTGAGCACCTGTTGTCACCCCGCCACGGAGCCTGCCACTGCTGAACCTGAGCACCTGTTGTTACCCCGCCACGGAGGCCGCCACTGCTGAACCTGAGCACCTGTTGTCACCCCGCCACAGAGGCCGCCACTGCAGAACCTGAGCTCCTGTTGTCACCCTGCCGGGGAGGCCGCCACTGCTAAACCTGAGCACCTGTTGTCACCCCGCCACAGAGGCCGCAACTGGTGAACCTGAGCACCTGTTGTCACCCTGCCGGGAGGTCGCCACTGCTGAACCTGAGCACCTGTTGTCACCCCGCCACAGAGGCCACAACTGCTGAACCTGAGCACCTGTTGTCACCCCGCCACAGAGGCCACCACTGCTGAACCAGAGCACCTGTTGTCACCCTGCCGGGGAGGTCGCCACTGCTGAACCTGAGCTCCTGTTGTCACCCCGCCACAGAGGTCGCCACTGCTGAACCTGAGCACCTGTTGTCACCCCGCCACAGTGGCCGCCACTGCTGAACTTGAGCACCTGTTGTCACCCCGCCACGGAGCCTGCCACTGCTGAACCTGAGCTCCTGTTGTCACCCCGCCACAGAGGCCGCCACTGCTGAACCTGAGCTCCTGTTGTCACCCCGCCACAGAGGCCACAACTGCTGAACCTGAGCTCCTGTTGTCACCCCGCCACAGAGGCCACAACTGCTGAACCTGAGCTCCTGTTGTCACGCCGCCACAGTGGCCGCCACTGCTGAACCTGAGCTCCTGTTGTCACCCCGCCACGGAGCCTGCCACTGCTGAACCTGAGCACCTGTTGTCACCCCGCCACAGTGGCCGCCACTGCTGAACCTGAGCACCTGTTGTCACCCCGCCACGGAGCCTGCCACTGCTGAACCTGAGCACCTGTTGTCACCCCGCCATGGAGGCCACAACTGCTGAACCTGAGCACCTGTTGTCACCCTGCCGGGGAGGTCACCACTGCTGAACCCGAGCACCTGTTATCACCCTGCCGGGGAGGCCGCAACTGCTGAACCTGAGCACCTGTTGTCACCCTGCCGGGGAGGCCGTAACTGCTGAACCTGAGCACCTGTTGTCACCCTGCCGGGGAGGTCACCACTGCTGAACCTGAGCACCTGTTGTCACCCTGCCGGGGAGGCCGCAACTGCTGAACCTGAGCACCTGTTGTCACCCTGCCGGGGAGGTCACCACTGCTGAACCTGAGCACCTGTTGTCACCCTGCCGGGGAGGTCACCACTGCTGAACCTGAGCACCTGTTGTCACCCTGCCGGGGAGGTCACCACTGCTGAACCTGAGCACCTGTTGTCACCCTGCCGGGGAGGCCGCAACTGCTGAACCTGAGCACCTGTTGTCACCCTGCCGGGGAGGTCACCACTGCTGAACCTGAGCACCTGTTGTCACCCTGCCGGGGAGGTCGCCACTGCTGAACCTGAGCACCTGTTGTCACCCTGCCGGGAGGTCGCCACTGCTGAACCTGAGCACCTGTTGTCACCCTGCCGGGGAGGTCGCCACTGCTGAACCTGAGCACCTGTTGTCACCCTGCCGGGAGGCCGCAACTGCTGAACCTGAGCACCTGTTGTCACCCCGCCACGGAGGCCGCCACTGCTGAACCTGAGCACCTGTTGTCACCCTGCCGGGGAGGCCGCCACTGCTGAGCCTGAGCACCTGTTGTCACCCCGCCACGGAGCCTGCCACTGCTGAACCTGAGCTCCTGTTGTCACCCCGCCACGGAGCCTGCCACTGATGAACCTGAGCACCTGTTGTCACCCCGCCACAGAGGCCACCACTGCTGAACCTGAGCTCCTGTTGTCACCCTGCCGGGGAGGTCACCACTGCTGAACTTGAGCACCTGTTGTCACCCCGCCACGGAGCCTGCCACTGCTGAACCTGAGCTCCTGTTGTCACCCCGCCACAGAGGCCACCACTGCTGAACCTGAGCAACTGTTGTCACCCCGCCACAGAGGCCACCACTGCTGAACCTGAGCACCTGTTATCACCCCGCCACGGAGCCTGCCACTGCTGAACCTGAGCACCTGTTGTCACCCCGCCACGGAGGCCGCCACTGCTGAACCTGAGCACCTGTTGTCACCCCGCCACAGAGGCCGCCACTGCAGAACCTGAGCTCCTGTTGTCACCCTGCCGGGGAGGCCGCCACTGCTAAACCTGAGCACCTGTTGTCACCCCGCCACAGAGGCCGCAACTGGTGAACCTGAGCACCTGTTGTCACCCTGCCGGGGAGGTCGCCACTGCTGAACCTGAGCACCTGTTGTCACCCCGCCACGGCGGCCGCCACTGCTGAACCTGAACAACTGTTGTCACCCCGCCACGGAGGCCGCAACTGCTGAAGACAAGTGCTGCTGCACAGGTTGCAACATCCATCAAAAGCTCAAGGTCATTGCTGTGGTCTCAGAATAAGTGAAGCCACGGGCTGAGGTCAGGTACTTGATCCACACCCATCATGCTGATAGGAGGGCAGTGCAAACCAGCAGGCAAAAGTGGGGCATGTCCTGTAACTGGAACAAGAGACTAGAATGCACAGGAGAGCGTGCCGTGTGGGCTTGTGACTTTGTTGCCTGAGTGTTCCAAGGACGTTTAGTCCTTTCTCTTTGTTTATGCCTAATGCTCCTAGGCATATACTCTGCCATTACCACTGAACATCCTATAGTTCCAAGGTACAAACAGATAGCAGCAGAATCATCCTACTGGGAGGGTGTTGTGGGATTGAGGGCTTCAATGAGGAGTATCCAGATTATGAGTAATGAAGATTAGCAGCATGCAATCCAAGCATTACATCCTCATTGTCTCTTCCTTGTTCCAGTCCTAACCACATCAGGCTATATCAAGGCAAAATATTCTCTGCGGACCGGTCCAGAAAATAAGATGACACACAAACAATGATGCTACAGCAATATTTTAATCTCAATCAAAAGAAAATAATGAACAAGGGCCCATATTTACAAAACCTTTACGCCACCCTTGCATCACTCAAGGTGACACAAGGCGACGTAAAGGCTTCTTTGAGATTTCCAAAGTCATGCAAGGCTTGATTTGCATGGCCTTACGTGGCTTTGTAAAGAAATGCGTTACATTTCTTAGTAGTAGGCGTTCCATGGGTAGAGCAGTGGAGTTCCCATGCATACGCGTATGGATTTTGGGCAATTCCATATTTACTAAGGTTTCTAAAGCTGGAATTGCGTGGCATCTGTACACCTTCTACAGAGAGGCATAACAAGGAGAAATATCTTTATTTCTCCTTGTTGCATCCTTTTTCTATGCGTGATACACAAATGCCTCTAAGGTTTGATTTCTGTAGGAAGGCGTTCCTTCCTGCACAAAAACGATTCTTCCCGTAAAGCAGAGACTCATGCAGCATGGAGCAAGGGAGTCTGCGTTGGCGCTGGGAGGAAGGTGAAGAGCTCCATATCTTTGTATATATGGTACGCTTCGGCTCGCTCTCATTCATGCGATGCAGCGCAGAAACTTTCCTTGCTCCACTGCATTGCGTGAGTTCGTAGTGAATGTGCCCCTAGGTTGATACATTGGTTGCAGATGCGACACCTTCTGAAAAAATCCTGTCCGTCTTGGGCATACTTCCAAACAATAACGATGAACAAAAGTGTTAGGAGTAGCCCATGTGGCTGCTCTACAAATCACAGACACTGGGATTCCCTTTGCCTCTGTGAAGATGGTTTTACCCCTCCGATGGGCCTTCTCAGGATCTCCAAGGAAAGAGACAGGTTTACTGACTCATACGCTTTAGAAATAGCTTCGTCACCCACCAACTAATGGTAGATGTGCCCTTTATTCTTTGACCGAAAAGGACAAGGAGTAGCAAGGACTCAGTAGTGCTAGCTTTACTTCCAGAGTCAGACAAGTAGCCTCTTCCAGGGAAGTCTAGTTTTGAAAAAAATAGCAGGAAGAATTATTTCTTGGTGTTAGTGAAAAGGAAATCAAATTTTGGGATGAGACCCCAGGCTAGACCTTAAAATTGCCTTGAGATATAGTTTGTCATTGATTAAACATCCCAATTTTCCTAAGCACAGAGTCGATGTTACGGCTAATAAAAATGGTAACACGGTAAAGAGGAAAGGAAAAGTCACTGAGTCCAATGGTTAAAAAGTCTGAATCTGGTGGCTTTGTGAAGCCCAAAAAAGGCTCCAGACAGACATTGAGGAGGAAAGAATTGGTTTACAGTGTTTTAAAATACGAAGGAACCGACCAACCAGCGTTTCTGCTTCTAAAGGAGGACCACAAGCTCTTACCGCTCCATTGGCTGCTCACTGGATCTTGAGGGAAGATACTGACAGATCCTTCAAAAACCCTCACTCAAAAATCCAAAGATCTTGAAAGGATCACAAGAGATCCCATCCAGCCCTTGGGTAGAGTACCATCGAGTGAAATTCTTCCAAAGCCTGCTAATATAAAATAGAGTATGCGATTTTGATGTATACATTCCTCTACCTCTTTGGAGAACCCAACTGTTGTTGAGTTAACCCTTCAACCTCCACACCAGTAGACGGAGGCTGAGTAGAGGTGATCAGGGAAGATCTGGCACCAGTAATGGACAACGGGGCATTGGAAGATAAATGGGCAAAGCCCTTGACAACTTGTTTATCAAAGAAAACCACGGTCTCCTTGGTGGAAACAGGGCACTCATATTTCCCTGGGCCTTCTCCTGGGGGCTGCTCCTAAGCACCTTTCCTCTGCACCCTGGGGAGAGGTCCACCTGAAGGATGAAAAAGAACAGATGATGGACGGAATAATGAACAAATCAGACATTCACCCCAAGTCACAGTTCTGGACTAAATCTATTGTTTTTTTTGCGCACCACACCATTCCAATTTAAACCAAGCCATATGCAAATCAGGATGTGCCTCATGGGAACAGTCCAGCCCGAACTGCCAGGCCAGGTCCTCCCTGGACCGGAAAACAAGCCTCCTGGGGCCGGTTTCGGAGGTATCACCCCTCATCAGCCAGGCTAGCTAGACTCCATTGGCATGGGGAACATGGAACCCACGTCGGGGTATACCCGTCCCACTTAGGGCGACAAATGCAAAAAGAACAGATGATGGGTGGAATGTTGAACATTGGCAAACATTGACAAATCTGGTTTTACTCCACCGTTTTTAGGTCGAGCATTCGAGACCTCTTGTATATACTTTAGTATATACTTATTATATACTTATATATGTATGTACTTTGTGGGCTCTGGAGATCAGCCCTAGGACTTGTATGCTTCCGCTTAGGGACTTTTTTTTCTGTTCAACTGCCTCTATTTAACTGTCTTGATAGAAAACGACCAGCAGAGGTCAGTAAAATACCAGAATTGCTTTCTGCTGAGGGACTTTCTTTTTTTAATTTTTGTGGCAACTGCCTCTATTTAACTTTCTTGATAGAAAACGACCAGCAGAGGTCAGTAAAATACCAGAATCGCTTTAGCATTCTCTAGATTCCAGTCCATAGAAATTGTCTTCCACGAGCACCCGTAGACAATAATATTTTTTCAAATCTTGTATTTTCAGTGATATGACCACTGAAGGCCCTGATTTTATATTAAAAACAGAGCTTTGGACTATACCATTTCCCGCTGAAAGGCAACATTTCTCTGCATGTGTTCCCATATCTGGTGTGTCACACAGTTTGGTGCTTACTTTCCCTCCATGTTAAAGAACAGTAGATGTTTCAGCACCCAGGCTAATGTGCTGCATAGCTAATTACATATAAGGTCCCAACGGCGAGACCGATTGCATTGCAAATGCTTGTTTTGCTTGCCGCGCACCTGAAGTAAAGGGCCTCTCCCTCGTGCCAGTGGGCGCGCGGATCTGGTGCAAAACCGAGGAAGCAGAGAACCCGACTGGGGCGCGGATAGGTCCAGCCAGGGAGCCTCTGGTTGGAGACGGACCTTAAACAAATCCAGACAGATATTAAAACTCCGACAGGGAGGGAGGTATTAAGTACCATATAAAAAAAACCACATGTACATTTATTTCATCACCATTAATCGAATCCCCTCCCCAGGACTAATTTTTCTAAAAAAAAAAAAATATGTAAGTTTCCAGTAAGCGTCTATGATTCATTTATTTCAGTAACTAAGGCCGTCTGGCACAAATCCTGGCCAGCCTGGAGAGGCTGGCATGTTCCCTGAACTCTGCCCCCCACCCGTGCCCGCAGATGTCTGGATCCTGCGTCTGGCCCCCCTGCAGGGAGGGGCCAGGGAATGAATGGGCCCTCCGGGGACCCCTTTCAGAGGTGTGAACAGCCCTGGCTCTGGGCAAACGCCCTCGTTTGTCCCGCAGATGGGCAGCCGCGGGGAGTGGGCGCAGTCGTTTGTCTAAACAGTTGTTAAAAGGCTTGCAGTGTTATCACTCGCCCACCTGTGAAATCACTCGCCCCCTCCCACTGTCATTATCTGTGGTGAATCCCTCCACGGGGGCTGGGGCTGCAGCTGTCGGCCTCAATAAGTGGGGTTTGTTTCTTTAGCTAATGGCTGCGTGTCCTCCCCCAAAGGCTCGGTCCTGGAGATGAACCTGCCACGAGCTGGCTTTCTATAACGCGTTATGTGTCATCCATATGTGACAGGACACGTGTCTTGCATGTTCAACTGTCCAGATGTTTACTTGTGCAGGGTCTGTTCCGAGCTCTAAAGCCTTTGGGACCCTGGTCTACGTTGCATTGAACTGAACGTATATTAAACTGTAAATATATATACATAAAAGGATACTTGCATAGCGCTCACTGGCTGCTGGTGTGGCGTCTTAGCGCTTTGGGTATAACCCCTTCACAAACTCATTCTGTATTTACTGAGATCAGTGAGGCCTATCTCTCGGGTTCTCCTCGGCTGCAGTAGAGCGTGTGCAACCACCAGGAAAGAGACAGGGTTTCTTTTGGGTGGGACCTACCCAGACATTTATTCTTCCAGGCTTATAAAATGAATGATGTCGGCTTGTGTAACAACACTCGCACCCCTTACATCGTGTGGCTCGTGCTTGCTGCCTCCACGTGAGGTAGAAGCGCTTGTACGTGTGTACTGGAGGGAATGCAGCGCACTCCTCACCCAGGGCGCGATGCCAGGGGATGCTTTCACTGCACGGCGATACATTCATATACCGTAAAACAAGTGACACAGGGGGGTGACCAGTGCTTTACACGGGCAGCTCCTGTCCTGTGGACCGGCACTTTTTAAATTTGAATGAGAGCACACCTGCACTTCTCAGCACTGGTGCAATACATTTAATGGGAGAGTACCGGCACTTCTCAGGAGCAAACAGGTACTCCAAATGGTGAGTACCAGCACTTCTCAGGAGCAAACAGGTACTCTAAATGGTGAGTATCTGTACTTCTCAGGAGCAAACGGGTACTCTAATAGTGAGTACATGCACTTAGGCGAAAACAGGTACTTTAAATAGTGAGTACCTGCACTTTGGAGCAAACAGGTACTCTAAATAGTGAGTATCTGTACTTCTCAGGAGCAAACGGGAACTCTAAATAGTGAGTACATGCACTTCTCAGGAGCAGACAGGAACTCTAAATAGTGAGTACATGCACTTTTCAGGAGCAGACAGGAACTCTAAATAGTGAGTACATGCACTTGGTAGCAAACAGGTACTCTAAATAATGAGTACATGGACTTATCAGAAGCAGACAGGTACTCTTAAAAGTGAGTATGTGCACTTCTCAGGAGCAAACGGGTACTCTAATAGTGAGTACCTGCACTTCTCAGGAGCAAACAGGAACTCTAAATAGTGAGTACATGCACTTCTCAGGAGCAGACAGGTATTCTAAGTAATGAGTACCTGCACTTCTCAGGAGCAAACAGGTACTCTAAATAGTGAGTACATGCACTTGGTAGCAAACAGGTACTCTAAATAGTGAGTACATGCACTTCTCAGGAGCAGACAGGTATTCTAAGTAATGAGTACATGCACTTAGGAGCAAACAGGTACTCTAAATAGTGAGTACGTGCACTTCTCAGGAGCAAACAGGTACTCTAAATAGTGAGTACGTGCACTTCTCAGGAGCAAACAGGTACTCTAAATAATGAGTACATGGACTTATCAGAAGCAGACAGGTACTCTTAAAAGTGAGTATGTGCACTTCTCAGGAGCAAACGGGTCCTCTAAATAGTGAGTACATGCACTTAGGAGCAAACAGGTACTCTAAATAGTGAGTACGTGCACTTCTCAGGAGCAAACAGGTACTCTAAATAATGAGTACCTGCACTTCTCAGGAGCAAACAGGTACTCTAAATGGTGAGTATCTGTACTTCTCAGGAGCAAACGGGTACTCTAATAGTGAGTACCTGCACTTCTCAGGAGCAAACAGGAACTCTAAATAGTGAGTACATGCACTTGGTAGCAAACAGGTACTCTAAATAGTGAGTACATGCACTTCTCAGGAGCAGACAGGTATTCTAATTAATGAGTACATGCACTTAGGAGCAAACAGGTACTCTAAATAGTGAGTACCTGCACTTAGGAGCAAACAGGTACTCTAAATAATGAGTACATGGACTTATCAGAAGCAGACAGGTACTCTTAAAAGTGAGTATGTGCACTTCTCAGGAGCAAACGGGTCCTCTAAATAGTGAGTACATGCACTTAGGAGCAAACAGGTACTCTAAATAGTGAGTACGTGCACTTCTCAGGAGCAAACAGGTACTCTAAATAATGAGTACCTGCACTTCTCAGGAGCAAACAGGTACTCTAAATGGTGAGTATCTGTACTTCTCAGGAGCAAACGGGTACTCTAATAGTGAGTACCTGCACTTCTCAGGAGCAAACAGGAACTCTAAATAGTGAGTACATGCACTTGGTAGCAAACAGGTACTCTAAATAATGAGTACATGGACTTATCAGAAGCAGACAGGTACTCTTAAAAGTGAGTATGTGCACTTCTCAGGAGCAAACGGGTACTCTAATAGTGAGTACCTGCACTTCTCAGGAGCAAACAGGAACTCTAAATAGTGAGTACATGCACTTCTCAGGAGCAGACAGGTATTCTAAGTAATGAGTACCTGCACTTCTCAGGAGCAAACAGGTACTCTAAATAGTGAGTACATGCACTTGGTAGCAAACAGGTACTCTAAATAGTGAGTACATGCACTTCTCAGGAGCAGACAGGTATTCTAAGTAATGAGTACATGCACTTAGGAGCAAACAGGTACTCTAAATAGTGAGTACGTGCACTTCTCAGGATCAAACAGGTACTCTAAATAATGAGTACATGGACTTATCAGAAGCAGACAGGTACTCTTAAAAGTGAGTATGTGCACTTCTCAGGAGCAAACGGGTCCTCTAAATAGTGAGTACATGCACTTAGGAGCAAACAAGTACTCTAAATAGTGAGTACGTGCACTTCTCAGGAGCAAACAGGTACTCTAAATAGTGAGTACATGCACTTGGTAGCAAACGGGTACTCTAAATAGTGAGTACATGCACTTCTATATTTCCATTTAAATCAGTGAGGGTAAAACCCGTGCCCATTTATGCTTTCTAACAGACAAAAATAATTTACAATATGAAATAAAAAATATATGCAAGCTTGGGGATCAAAAACATCTTTGAGATTTATATAATCACAACCATGTGTCACACCAGCTGTGCATGGCTTCCAGCTGTGCCCAGAGGTCCTATCCTAATGCCCCCCCGCCCCGGTGCCAATGAACCTGCTGCGCACGGGCTTTGGCTCTGAAGATTAGCCTGTGAATGCACTACATAGCTGTACTGCATAGCCGGCATAGCCCTGCATAGCTGCAATGCATAGCCTGCATAGCTGCAATGCATAGCCCTGCATAGCTGCAATGCATAGCCTGAATAGCTGCAATGCATAGCCTGCATAGCCCTGCATAGCTGCAATGCATTTAGCCTGAATAGCTGCAATGCATAGCCGGCATAGCCCTGCATAGCTGCAATGCATAGCCTGCATAGCTGCAATGCATAGCCTGAATAGCTGCAATGCATAGCCTGCATAGCCCTGTATAGCTGCAATGCATAGCCTGAATAGCTACAATGCATAGCCTGCATAGCTGCAATGCATAGCCCTGCATAGCTGCATTGCATAGCCCTGCATAGCTGCAATGCATAGCCTGCATAGCTACAATGCATAGCCTGCATAGCCCTGCTTAGCTGCAATGCATAGCCCTGCATAGCTGCAATGCATAGCCCTGCATAGCTGCCCTGCAGATTCGCGGTGATTAATTATTATTATTTTTTTAATCAGAATTTGCAAAAATTACATTTTTGATTGAAAAGTTCCATGCTGATTCGTGAAATGCTTCTAAAGTTATAAGCAAACCAAAAAGTACAATGGAAGCTATCACTAAAGTTGCCAAAATATATTCATATATGTGTGTGCACTTTATGTATGTATATATATATATATATATATATTGCAAGACGGATCATGCAGTATATATACTGGAATGTTCTTGTAAGTTGAAGTATGTAGGTAGTACAAAGTTACAGGTATTTTCACGCATTTTACAACATCTACGAGCTATCGTTAACTCGGATCCAAGTTATCCTGTAGCTCGTCATTTCAAGTTAGTTCATCAGAATAACTTGAATAACTTGACGTATTTTGTCATCGATGCGGTACCTAAACTACAGAGGGGAGGTAATAGGGAAAAGAAACTGAGACAATTGGAATCCCATTATATATTACTACTTGACACCAAGATGCCCAATGGACTTAACACAGGGGAGGATTTGCACAATTTTTTATGAGAGTCCCCTTCTATTTTTCATGTATTCAGGTTTTATGGGTGGATTTTATTGTTGGCATGCTTTTAGCCGTTCTTTTAGCCAGTCTTTGCCGCTTTTTAACCTGGTTTTAACCTGTTGGTTTTTTCTTGGTTTTCATTGGGGTTTTTGTACTGGATTTTGAGACGGTTGGGATTTTTGCTATACATTTTATCCATCTATTTGTGCCATTTGACTATTTGATGTATATAATATGGAGGTATCTGAGTTTAGTCTGCCGTATTTCTGTGTTTTGTTGTCAGTCTGCTTCTCTTGAATTGCATTTGCACTAGCACTTTATGTATTGGATATTTTGCCCTTTGATGGGGTTTTTTCTGCTGCTATGCTCATTTGCATTTGTGCACTTGCACTTTATGAGACATTGTCTTTATCCCCATTTTTTATATTGCCTCCTTTGGCATATTGTTTTTATATTTTATTTAAATTTACATGTCATATCTTTATTGCACATGCACTTTAGTACTTTACTTCTTCATTGGAGTTGAGTGATTAAAATCTTTTTTATGACTATTGTGTATATAAACATAGCTTGAGGAGGTAATTTCCTGTCACCAACAATGATGTCGATGGTGACGGGTGATATGGTAATTTTGGGATTTAGACTACTGTTTAAATATGATGATGCATCTATAGCTATTGATTTGAGGCAGCGGGTAATATCCGTTCATGGTGCAGGCTTGTTGGTGAGAGGCAAATAGGAACATGCTCCCCCTTTTTAATATGGACTTTTCATCTATCAGGTTTGAAGATAAATAAATCACATATGGGCTAAATCATTACGTTCTCTCTTGAATTTATCACATGTAATTTATTACCCATGGTCTGACTATGATTTTAATAGCGGCCTTGTGAGAGATGTAGAATCCCTTTTTGATTATTAACATTTTAACTTTTTGCACTTGCACTATTTTTTATTATATTTCACTGTATCAGCCTGTTTTTTACCGCTTTTTTAATTTACATTGTATGATGGTTTTTTTGATCAGGGTGAACCATTTGGGATAATGATTATCGATTGTGGTAGATTAATTTAAGTGTAAATTCATTTATTATACTGCAAAATGTATTTGTTATCCCTTAAAGATAGTCTGTTTTCTGCTATAATGTATTTCTCCTGATCTAGGTAGTATGTTGCTTATTTTTATGGTATACTGCGATAGGCTGAGAGGGTAGGGGTTAATTGTTGTCACTATTTAAGGTGTAAATGGTCCTAGCGTGTCATGTGATCAAGGCCGTGGCAACACGGCCGAAACGCGTCATGCTGTTCTTCACGCAATAAAGAACACTTTTTGAACTTTCAGCACGGTGTGGTCTGACCTGTTTTCCGAGGAGTTGGAGTGACGGGATTGTGGAGTTTCATATATATATATATATATATACACACACACATATACATATAGAAAACCACACACACGCACACACACCAATATATATATTCATTAAAAACAGTTAAAATTGGAGTTATGTTTGATGCTGAACCACTGAAATTCAGCAGTTATTTTTAGGAAAGCACACAACACAGCACATAACTCATGATCGACCGCCATGATGTTCTTAAGTTATCTAGGTTTTTTTTCTAGGTCGAGCCTAGCGGCAGCGGGCTTGCACTGCGAGGCATGCAGTAGTCGAGTATGCTGTGGAAGCCTCGCCTTCTCTCCGCCCATATTTTTGATTGGCTGGTGTCATTGTCCTTGGTAAATGCTGGTTTCCGATTGATAATGAGGCTTGTTAGTCCCTCCTTGTTACCGCCCTGTCACCATTTGTTACCTCCCATGAGGACTGGATCTTTTACTTGTGGCGTTACACGGTCTCCTTCATAAGTCGGTAAGCACTATTTTTTTTTAATTTGCAGCGCGGTCCGCTTTCACTTTAGCGGCCGCAATTGTTTATTTAATTAATTATTCCCGCGTGGCCTGAAAGGGAGCGTTTCTACTCACTAATCTAACAAGCATTTGCAATGCAATAGGTCTCGCATTTACGCAAGTTTCAGCTATTGACATTGCAAATAAAAATGCCTTTTATTTTTGTTTTCGTTTTTAAAACATAAATAATAGGCATTGTCATTTACAATGCCAATAGCTTAAACTCGCGTAAATGCGAGACCTATTGCATTGCAAATGCTTGTGTTTTTTTAAGCAGCACGGCCGCCCCGTAACACGGGCGCCTGCTTTCAATCACTTTAACCCGGCATTATCTCGTGTCTTTTTCAACCCCCAAGTAAAATTGAATTAGAAAGGATTAGCTAATGAAGTCATGTGAATTCCAGGTAGCACATAATCGTGTGCTAATGGGCTGAAGCTGACAACAGCACATCTGTGTTACATGTCATCTGTACTAAAGCCACCTGACGGGTTGTTTTCAAAAGCCTGTTTCATTAACAACAACACCACCACCACCAATACCTCCACCACTGCCAGTACCACCACCACCAGTACCACCACTGCCACCAGTACCACCACTACTACCATTACCACCAGTACCACCACCACCACCACCACTACCAGTACCACCACCACCACTACCAGTACCACCACCACTACCACTACCAGTACCACCACCATCACCAATACCTCCACCACTACCAGTACCACCACCACCAATACCTCCACCAGTGCCACCACCACCAGTACCACCAGTACCACCACTACCACCACCACCAGTACCACCACTACCACTAGTACCACCACCAGTACCACCACCACCAGTACCACCACCAGTACCAGTACCAGTACCACCAGTACCACCACCACCAGTACCAGTACCACCAGTACCGCCACCACCAGTGCCACCACCAGTACCACCACCAGTACCACCACCAGTACCACCACCAGTACCAGTAGTACCACCACCAGTACCACCACCACCAGTACCACCACCACCATCAGTACCACCACCACCAGTACCGCCACCACCATCAGTACCATCACCACCAGTACCACCAGTACCACCACCACTACCAGTACCACCATCACCACCAGTACCACCACCACCAGTACCACCACCATCAGTACCACCACCAGTACCACCACCAGTACCACCACCAGTACCACTAGCACCACCATCAGTACCACCACCACCACTACCAGTTCCACCACCAGTACCACCACCAGTACAACCAGTACCACCACCACCGGTACCACCACCAGTACCACCACCACCACCAGTACCACCACCACCACCACCAGTACCACCACCACCACCAGTACCACCACCACCAGTACCAACACCAGTACCACCAGTACCAGTACCACCACCAGTACCACCAGTTCCCCCACCAGCACCACCACCACCACCAGTACCACCACCAGTACCACCACCACCAGTACCACCACCACCAGTACCACAACCACCACCAGTAACACCACCACCATAATCAGTACCACCACCACCAGTACCACCACAGGTACCACCCCCACCAGTACTACCACCACCAGTAGCACCACCAGTACCACCATCACCAGTACCACCACCACCAGTACCACTACCACCAGTACCAGTACCACCACCAGTACCACCACCACCAGTACCAGTAACACCAGTACCACTACCACCACCAGTACCACTACCACCACCACCAGTACCACCATCACCAGTACCACCACCACCAGTACCACCACCCCCACCAGTACCACCAGTACCAGTACCACCAGTACCACCAGTACCAGTATCACCAGTACCACCACCAATACCACCACCACCAATACCACCAGTACCAGTACCACCACTAGTACCAGTACCACAATACCACCACTACCACCACCAATACTACCGCCAATACCACCACCAATACCACTAGTACCAGTACCACCATCAATACCACCAGTACCACCACCAATACCACCATTACCACCACCAATACCACCACCACCAAAACCACCACCACCAGTACCAGTACCACCAGTACCAGTATCATCAGTACCAGTACCACCACCACCAGTACCAGTACCACCAGTACCAGTAACAGTATTACCACGACCAGTACCCCTAGTACCAGTACCACCACCACCACCACCACCACTACCAGTACCACCACCACCAATACCACCACCACCAATACAACCACCACCCCAATACCACCACCACCACCAATACCACCGCCACCAATACCACCACCACCACCACCACCAATACCACCACCACCAATACCACCACCACGTATACCACCAATACTAGTACCACCAATACCAATACCACTACCACCAATACCACCACCCCCAATACCACCAATACCACCACCCCCAATACCACCACCACCAATACCACCACCACCAATACCACCAATACCACCACCAATACCATTGATACCAATACCACCACCAACAAATACCAATACCACCACCTCAGCGCCTCTCGCTCACTAGTATTAGCAGAGGCACTGTACGAGGCCGGAGCTGCAGCCGAGACCATCCCTCCCTCCTTCCATGCCTGCCATAAAGCACAGCCCGCCCTGCACCAGGAGGTGAAGCCAGGGCCCTACTACAGCTGGAGTGTTTTTTATTAGGCCAAAGACAGCAATGACATTACGCAATGCCACACTGCACACTCAAATCACGGAGAGAGTAGGAAATAGCCCCCCCCGCTCTTCTTCCTGAGCGGCGACAGTGTAATCACAGAGCGAAAGGTGTTGGAGCGCTTTGTTAGTGTTTATAGCTTGGATCATATGCAACTCTCACTTCACATTTTGTGTCTGTGTAATTTACAACAGTTACACATCTTCTTCACTGCACTATTTATCACTACTTTGAAGACGTCGCAGGCCGGCCTCTTCCTCTGATATTTACAATCTAACAAGCGGTCGAGAAGACCCTTTATTGCAATGCAATAGGTCTCGCATTTGAAAGAGTTTAAGCTATCAGTATTGTAAATGACAGTGCTTTTTATTTATGTTTTAAAACCCAAAACATAAATAAAAGGCATTGTCATTTACAATGGCAATAGCTCAAATTTGCGTGAATGCAAGACCTATGGCATTGGAAATGCTCGTTTTTTTTGTCTCTGTGCCGTTGCCAACTTGGTCTTTCGTTCCTGGCAGCCAGGCCCTGCGCTCCACCACCCGTTGGTGCCTTTGCCATGTGCAGCGGGGTTTGGCCACAGGGCTTTCAACTGAGTTACTTGTGTGTGCACTGGAGTGTTTTTCAGTTGCATGGGTCTGTAAGTAGAGTCTGTCCTTCTGGGTGCTGCACAGCGCCTACACACATTAAGGGGAATGGGTACTCTTCTGTTCTCCCTCAATACCTGGACAGGTTGGGTACAAGGGGCTGCCATCGTGCTAAAGAGCCTTCCTCGGCTTCAAGGTGCTGGGACAGTTTACAGACTGGGGGTGCTGTCATCAATATGGCCAGGCATGTGCTGAGCCCCCACCCCTACCCTTTACCGATCTCATGTACATTAAAAAGGCGGGGGTTCCTTACTCCCCCCCCAAACTTTAATAATGGAAGGTCAACACACAGTGGCTTGGATTAGGGGTCGTAAAAACCCCGGTCGTCTTTATTATAACATAACAAAACTTTAATTTCAATATTTACAATACGCAGAAAAGTCCATTCAATTATCTTACATTGATAAGTACAGTATTGATTGTGTACAGCATTTCGGTTGGCTATCCTTAACATGTTTCTAATACATAGCCATTCCTATCTTAGCTAACATGTTCAACAATCAAAAATGCTTTTCTGCGTATCCCTGTTTGAGCCTACGGCAAGGTCAACGACTGGTCCAAGTTGGTGCTGGGGCCTACCCTCCTACCAGAGTGTCTTGCGCAGGGGGCCCAGTTCCCAGAGGTTACCTCCCCAGGCACCCCCTATGCCCTTAAATATTATCTCCCAGGGGCTGCTGCTTTGCTTGTGCGGGGGTTGGCCCAACAAATGCCTACCGGAAGCGGAACTTCCCCACCCCCGCACCCTTCCAGCCTACCGGCTGTAACTGCCCACTGGAGTTCCAAGAGTCCCCTCCCCCAGGCGTCCTCATTTACCAATGGTGATGCCAAATAGGGACTGAAAAAATTATGACCACCAATCATGACCTTACCGCCTGACCAAGGATACTCTACAAAATACGACATAATAACAATGACATGAAAGAAAACCAGGTAAATGACATAACGTTGATTACTAAACAGAACCTACATGCATACTTAATACATCCTAACTTCTCCCTTATAGACACAACTATTCAAACAACAAATTTAAACCAAAACAAAACTCTGACTCAGGGGATGGTGGGTGGGAAAAAGAAGAAACTATGCGGTCTGTCCCTCCGACTGCCTCCTAACGTCAGCAGCTGTGGAGCGGCGATGTGAAAGACTGATCGCCGCTCCGCAGCCCCCTTTTATTTAAGAAAGGACGGAAAGCCGGCGAAATCCGGCTTCCGTCAGTCGTTTCCCTTACGTGTGACCCGGAAGCATTTAACTGCTTCTGGGTCACCAACCCCCTGCACCCAATCAGGCGCCGAGGCCGGGCGCCGACCACGACATCAATGTGCGACGCCCGGCCACACCCCCTAGCACCAATGGGGACCGGCACAAACCGCCATAATCTGCGGCGTGCCCGAGTACGGTTGGTGCCTACGCATATGGCTAGGCATGTGCCGAGTCCCCACCCCTACCCTTTACAGATCTCATGTAAATTAGAAAGGTGGGGGTTCCTTACCCCCCCCCAAACTTTAATTATGGAAGGTCAACACATAGTGGCTTGGATTAGGGGTCGTAAAAACCCTGGCCGTATTTATTATAACATAACAAAACATTAATTTCAATATTTACAATATTTACAATACACAGAAAAGTCCATTCAATTATCTTACGTTGATAAGTACAGTATTGATTGTGTACAGCATTTCGGTTGGCTATCCTTAACATATTTCTAATACATAGCCATTCCGATCTTAGCTAACATGTTCAACAATCAAAAATGCTTTTCTGCGTATCCCTGTTTGAGCCTACGGCAAGGTCAATGACTGGTCCAAGTTGGTGCTAGGGCCTACCCTCCTACCGGAGTGTCTTGCGCAGGGGGCCCAGTTCCCAGAGGTTACCTCCCCAGGCGCCCTCTACGCCCTTAAATATTATCTCCCAGGGGCTGCTGCTTTGCTTGTGCGGGGGTTGGCCCAACAAATGCCTCCTGGAAGCGGAACCTCCCCTCCCCCCCGGCACCCTTCCAGCCTACCGGCTGTACCTGCCCACTGGAGTTCCAAGAGCCTTTACCCTTTAAGACTGGCAGCAAATGGACAAATGTAAATTCACTTTGTTCTGCCTTACGTGATTGGTCGCAAACAGACTACATGGTAATATACCCAACAGGTTTCAGGCACCTGCCTAAGAGATCATTGTGTACCCAGCCAGTTCCGAGGTAAAATAGTGATAAAACAGTGTAAAAACAATACTTGTTGGAGGGGTGTGTATGCAGTTTAATAACAGGTTTCACCATAAACTAGCATGGAGGGATAATGTGCCTGCTTCCAGCACAGTGTATAACACGCAGGTGATAGATTTGCATATTTTTTTGTCAAATAACCAGCGTGTTACTGCGTTTGTTGCAAAGGTCCTTCAGTTACCTGCAGGTCACAAATGACAGTTCTTGCAATATAATGGTGAAATTAGTGAGTTATGTGCCAGCAACAAAGAGCAGCGTGTAAACTGCCAGGCATACGTTGAGAACCTCACTCTTGTTCCTCCATCTCTCGTTATTCTAAGGTTGTCGACTAGGGGTCCCTGCGCTGTTGCTATCTAACTGGTAACTGGTGCAATTAGTCGCATAGACAAATACATCTGATGTTCTTACAGTGGATGGTAAGCCTTTGCATGCAGGGCTTGGAAAAGTCAAAAATGTGCCTACAAATCACTGCTCATCTCTAAAGCACTTCTAAAGTGACAACCCTGTGTCTTTGCTTTCACGATGGCATTAGCATCCCAGCACAATGTGCCCCCTTGTCAGCAAAACTGTAGAATAATTTAGCCCAAATCACACAATGTCGGGCCTCATTGCATCTGAGAGCACTTTGAAATACGTGAGTTCAGGGTGCGTGCTATACAAACATCTCTCTTGTGTCTGATTTAAATAGACAATAATGCTGTTCCATGGAAGAATCGAGGCCAACATACGGTGCACATGACAACGGACTTGCCATTTAATTCAGTGTAACACACAGTTGGAAAAGAGTTGGTTAATGACAGTAACTTTGTGGGTATTTAAAAACACTCCCAAATGCTTTTCCCAGCATAAATCCACAAAAAAGTGTTAAGTATGCATGTAGGGTGGTAATTTGTGAAATTCTCTCATATGTTCTTGGGCTGTAGGGGAAGAATATGCGGAAATGTGTATGTCTGTCTGTTGACCGCAGGAGCAGAGAGAGGACAGGCAGGCATGCACCTCTCGGAGCGTACTCCTGGAGTGTACAGAAACTCACGAAAGCACAAAAGATCACAGGAGTAAGTCCATAAATCGTAAATGTACTCCTGTTTGTGAATTGGGCCTGATATGAGCAGGGCTTTAAGTGGGATGAATAAACTGGGGGGGGTCTCTCGAAGGGGCGTGGCCTATGTAATTAAGGGCGTGGCTTATGAACATGTAAGCTAAAAACCTGTGCTTGGCATAGTGTGCCGCCTGACTGGCATTTTGATGCTTTTGTCATTGCATCCAAATATATAATACAACAAGTAACATTACACCTACAAGAAGCCAGGACTATTGGCTTTGTCAATGGCTATTAGTTGCATAAGATAAATAAGCAACAACTATGGCTTCCTTGTATATAATATTGAAAATGGTTCAGTTCTGAAATGATGAGACTGTGAAAGAACTAAGACGAGTCTCTTTAAAGTTGCATCAAAGGCCAGAGAAGGGTGTTTCTGCTGCAGTTAAGATTCTTTTTTTCACCCCGAGGATGAGGGCAGAAATGGAGAGCCTGATAGGGACCCGTCTCAGCACCTGCTTTTTAGAACTACTGGTGCTGAGCACCGGCAGGACCCGGCCCACTTAAAGCCCTGGATATGAGTGACATAGTTGAGGGAAAGCAATGAGTTCTGTTGAATTTTTGGCAGTTTTTATTCAAGCACCTAGAGGTAATGTATTTTCTGATGTGTGCTAAAGAAATAGCCTGCATTATTATTACACAGATATTGACAGTATATAAGGGCACCAGGCCCCACTGAAAGGGCCATAATTCCACCTTTCACAACCCTCTAGTCTTGTAAATATCCCAGACTGTTTGCGTGCTATTGCTCCAACTATTCTCCCTGGTCCATCTCAGGAAGTTCTGCATTCTGCTGCAGATCTTTGCATGAAACAATATTAGCAGATTTCAGTTTCGGTGCAACTCCTCCCTCAAACACAGAGAAAAAGAGACAAATTAATTCCAAACCACCTTTTGAATGAAAATTCCAATTTTGGGTGCCATGGGGTAAGCAAGAGTTACTGTGCCACAACCCTGGTGGTTGAGGGCTTTTACCTAGGCCTAGGAGAAGTTTTAATTACACGTCCATAAATAACGCTATTTTGGTATTTTCGTGTAATTAAAGTTACGCAAAATTATCATGATTACACCATTGCATAATTTTTGGGAGAAATTTTATTGCAAGATGTACGTTGAGGTAATTTTTTAACATGAACATGTAGATGTTTTACCAGATTTTGGTCAATTTTTGAGCGTGAAACTACAAATCCAAACGCAAGCAGCAGTGTTTTGAACACGAGCCGCAGTGAGCAGCAACAAACATTTCAGGTACATTTTTTACACGAGCTGACCATTCGGATAAGGATACTTTTTGAGAGCAAAGCTACAAGCAGTGTTTTGAACGCAAGCAACTGGAAGTCAACTCGAAATTACATTTTCAAATTGAATTTTTTCTCGAACTGGCTGTTCGGGTAATTATGTTAGTGAGAGATACATTTTACGTTGTTACGTGTAATTTTGTGCTAATTTCACATATTTATGCAGTAGCAAATTACGCGAGTTTCTCACACTCCTACTTTTACCTCTGCTGTCCCGGGGCCTGACCTACTATGGTTCTGTAAACTGAGCACCAAGTAACCCTTTCAGCACTTGACACTCAGGGAAGTGTGGCGAGCAGTCCAAGACTTCTCAGGGAGGGAGTGTTGTGGGAGTAGAGACTGAGAGCTTAACAGTGACTGTATAGCGTGCAGTAATTAATTTCCATTTTTATAAAAGAGACGTACGATAGTATATTATAATGAAATACCACAAAAAAGAATACAGGGCTCTAATACCTGGTACTACAGAGAAATCAGGCAAAAAAGTATCAGGCTGACAGTGATTTCACAGGTGCAGGCGCTCTGTAAGTAGAATAAGCAGACTTCTGCGTTGGTGGCCTGTGAAGCAGCTCTTTAATGCCCTAGTCACTCGCATTCCCCACCAAAAGCCAAAAGAGGCCAAATATCTCATAAAAACAAACTCAAGGCTGCAGGCGCGCTTACACTCTCTCGGTCTTTCTTCCACCTTGGTTGGTCGATTATAGCTTAAGCAGGGAGGCCCGCCAGCACTCTTACTGGTTCCTGCACAGCTCCCTCATCGCCATCTTGAGAGCAGGGGGTCGTTGGTGATTTAACAGCGATCAAGATGGCAGGAAGACCCCCCAGAAGTCGGGTCAGGTGGGCTTGTAAATTGCTCCCGCTGTTCTGGGCTGTCCCTTCCACTTCCATCCTGCAGGGATACACTCTGCTCCGCTCTCTCGGCAGTCGAACGATGGATTTAACCCAGATCTTTTGACTGGGGGAGAATGTTTGCATTGTAAGCATTCCGTCCATCATTTGTTTGCTGTAACACTTTTCGCCCTAAGTGGGATGGGTATGCCCAGACGTGGGTCCCTTGCTCACTGTGCCACTGGATTCAAGCTAGCCTGGCTGAAGAAGGGTGACATACCCTGAAACCGGTCTCAGGATGCTTGTTTCCGGTCCAGGCAGGACCTGGCTTGGCAGTTCGGTCTGGACTGTTCCCATGGGGCACAGGGTCAAGACTGATTTGCATATGGCTGGGTCCAAACTGGGGTGGCGTAGTGGGCAAAAGAACGATGGATTTAACCCAGATCTTTTGACTGGGGGAGAATGTTTGCATTGTCAGCATTCCGTCCATCATTTGTTTGCTGTAACACTTTTCGCCCTAAGTGGGATGGGTATGCCCAGACGTGGGTCCCTTGCTCACTGTGCCACTGGATTCAAGCTAGCCTGGCTGAAGAAGGGTGACATACCCTGAAACCGGTCTCAGGATGCTTGTTTCCGGTCCAGGGAGGACCTGGCTTGGCAGTTCGGTCTGGGCTGTTCCCATGGGGCACAGGGTCAAGACTGATTTGCATGTGGATGGATCCAAACTGGGGTGGCGTAGTGGGCAAAAGAACGATGGATTTAACCCAGATCTTTTGACTGGGGGAGAATGTTTGCATTGTCAGCATTCCGTCCATCATTTGTTTGCTGTAACACTCTCGGCAAGTCAGGCAGGATCCTCCTGCAGGGATACATTCCGCTCCCCTCTTTCGGCAGGCCAGGCAGATCCTCCTGCAGGCATACATTTAGCTCCCCTCTCTTGACAGGCCGGGCAGGCTCCTCCCTCAGGGATACATTCTGCTCCCCTCTCTCGGCAGGCCGGGCAGTCTCCTCCCTCAGGGATACATTTCACTCCCCTCTCTCGGCAGGCCGGGCAGGCTCCTCCTGCAGGGCTACATTTCACTCTCCTCTCTCGGCAGGCCGGGCAGGCTCCTCCCTCAGGGATACATTCTGCTCCCCTCTCTCGGCAGGCCAAGCAGGCTCCTCCTGCAGGGATACATTCCGCTCCCCTCTCTTGGCAGGCCGGGCAGGCTCCTCCCGCAGGGATATATTCTGTTCCCCTCTCTGAGCAGGCCGGGCAGGCTCCTCCCGCAGGGATACATTCCTCTCCCCTCTCTCGGCAGGCCAGTCAGGCTCCTCCTGGAGGGATACATCCCGCTCCCCTCTCTCGGCAGGCCAGGCAGGCTCCTCCCACAGGGATACATTCCACTCCCCTCTCTCGGCAGGCCGGGCAGGCTCCTCCCGCAGGGATGCATCCCGCTCCCCTCTCTCGGCAGGCCAGGCAGGCTCCTGCCGCAGGGATACATTGCGCTCCCATCTCTCGGCAGGCCGGGCAGGCTCCACCCGCAGGGATACATTCGGCTCCCCTCTCTCGGCAGGACAGGCAGGCTCATCCTGAAGGGATATATTCTGCTCCCCTCTCTTGGCAGGACAGGCAGGCTCCTCCTGCAGAAATACATTCCACGCCCCTCTCTCGGCAGGCCAGGCAGGCTCCTCCTGCAGGGATACATTCCACTCCCCTCTCTCGGCAGGCCAGGCAAGCTCCTCCTGCAGAGACCCATCCCACTCCCCTCTCTCTGGCAGGCCAGGCAGGCTCCTCCTGCAGGGATACATTCCACGCCCCTCTCTCTGCAGGCCAGGCAGGCTCCTCCTGCAGGGATACATTCCACTCCCCTCTCTCGGCAGGCCAGGCAAGCTCCCTTACCAAGGCAGTCCCGCAGCTTTTACAGCATCTGTTTGCAGACTTTCCTGGTGATGTTTCCTCACCATTGGGAGAATTGCTGCCATTGACACCAGTACTCGATCTCAGGAAAACCTCTAGTACCCTGCAGAGTACCTCCCCTTTGATCAGTAAGGAATTTGGAACCCAGTGGTAAGTTTCAGTCCCACTTCCATAATCATGTTGCAGAGAGGGAATGTTGATTCCGCTGCCCGGGTCCTCGCACTCGTCCAAGCAGTGCCATTTTTTCATTGTATTTCTCCTCTGCAGGAAAAGTATTTCTTTCAGGTGATTGTTTCCACACCTGGTAGTAACAAGGGGTGTCTCAAATTGACACACTCCAAGGATACATCCTCGACCTTGTGAGTATCCTTTTTCTTTGACTATCACTCACGTTTGGCACACAATCTTCACTTAGCTGCGCAATCACCGACTCAGATGTCCCTACATCCCTAGGTCCTGATGAGACCCTATACTGCACAAAGGGTCGAAACGTCGTCGACAGTAGAGAGAAAAGCGAACCACTAAATCAGCACTTATTATTACATATAGTGGCTGTATATTATCCATATACTTACAGATGGTTGACTTTTGTAAAGAATTTTAGAAACCTTGTAAATATTGTCACATTTTGTCACAAATACTTTAGGTTCTTGTTTCACTTGGGACACTACGCACTATCCGTTTACCTCATTATATTGTTTGTGAAATATAATATACAAATGTTTTAAACGATACCATTGGTGTATGTGGTTCCTTTTTTTCTGACATCCCTCCAACCCTTTCATTGCGATTGCGCATTGCAGTATCAAAACACTTGATACAGTGAGCTTTCATTCCAAGAATTGAAAGCCCAGTGTGCCTCTAGAAAGCTGAAGACAGGGAGAAGTGCCTACACTTAACGTCTAATAGAGATGCTACTTCTTGATGATCTTAGGAAGACCCCTGGGTCAGATTAACAGGAGAGAGTGGGTGGGACAGGGAAAGAGGACAGGTCAGGAGGTGACACTTTTATGACCTAGACTCAAACCCTGGTCAGGAGGACCAAGATGTGTCCCACCTGGCTAACTCAGAACTTCAGGGAGGTGATGGAGAAGGCCAAGAAGGCCCCCCTCGTCACCCCTCCTGGAAGAGTGCAGAGTTTACCAAGGAGATCTAGATCTCCCTCTGCAGAGTCTAATCACTCAGGAAAGGCTGTAGGGACCTCTGTATCTAGCAAGAGGGACCACTCTTATGGCAGGGCGTACCAATTTCTGGAACTTGAGAAAGCTAAGCTTAGGCTCAGGCAACAGCAATTGGCCCTGGACAAAGAGTCCCTAGAAGTCCAGAGAGCCAGAAAAAAGTTGGGACTAGAGTCCCATGGTGGCAGCAACAGTGTCCCTAGAGTTAAAGAACATTCATTTGACCATAGGAACCTGAGCAAGATTGTCCCTCCCTACCATGTTGGGGATGACATCCATAAATGGATAACTGCTTTAGAGAGGGCCTGTAAAGTTCAGAGGGTCCCTCAAGAGCAGTGGGCAGCAATCTTGTGGCTCTCCTTTGCCGACAAGGGTAGAGATAAGCTCCTCACTGTTAGAGAAGAGGATGCTGACAACTATTCAGTGCTGAAGAGTGCTCTCATTGATGGGTTTGGCTTAACCACTGAACAATACATGATTAAATTCAGAGACACCCAGAAAGCACAGACTCAGGACTGGGTTGACTTTGTGGATGGTGCCATTAAGGCTCTGGAAGGCTGGTTGCTTGGCAGCAAAGTGAATGATTTTAAAGGATTGTACAATTTGATTATGAGGGAGCAGATCCTTAATAATTGGCAAAATCAGTTGTTGCATCAGTACCTGGTGGACTCTGATCTGACCTCTCCCCAAGAATTGGGAAAGAAGGCAGATAAGTGGGTCAGAACCAGGGTGAAGCAGAAAAACCAGAACCAAGGTGGTGACCCAAAGAAGCCAGATGCTAAAACTTCAGATAAGGGTGGGGACAAGAGTAAAGATAAAAAGTCTTCATCAGGGCCCCAAGAACCTGCATCTGGGGGGAGTCACAATCCAACAAAGGTAAAGGCAAAAATAAACCTTGGTGTTATCGCTGTAAACAGAAGACACATTGGACAAAGGATGCTGATTGTCCAAAGGCCAAGGAAAATACTCCTACCACCACTGCCCCTAAGGCAACTGTGCCCCCTAGCACCAGTACAGGTGGTGGTACAGGGAACAAGGGATTAGTAGGGTTAACCTTGGGCTCTGAGATGGGTTCGGGCCTAGTCAGAACTCCAGCTCAGGCTGTTCTAGTCTGTGATGGTGGCATGGATATTGCCACCTAACTTGTCAGTCCCAGTAACCTGGGCAAATACAAACAACAGCCTTTGATCAATGGTAAGGAGGCCATGGCATACAGGGACACAGGTGCAAGTGTCACTATGGTGACAGAGAATCTTGTTAATTTCAGCTGGGGAGGGGTAACTGGCCCTAAGAAAGTTGTGGTTAGCTCAGACCTTGCAGTGGAGTGTTTGCTGGGCAATGATTTGGAAACTTCAGCTTGGGCTGAAGTAAAGTAAAGGACTCATGCAACAGTGCTGGGCATCACTGCAGATGTGTTTGCTGTGACCAGGTCACAGGCCAAGCTGGCTAACACTGAACAGGCCTTGGATCCTGGAACAATGGACCAAGGGCCTCTCAAGAGAAGGAGCAGGAGAGGTAAGGCTGTGTCTTCCCCCCAGACTCAGTCTGAGGATCAATCTCTTGAGGGAGATGATCTCAGTCCCTGTGAAGGAACTGTCTCAGATGAACTGGAACCTGATCAGGTTGAGTTCTTGGGGACAGGGGACAGACTTGAGTTTGGAGCAGCAAACCTGCCCCTCTCTTGAACCCCTCAGACAGCAAGCTGCTGCTGAGGCTGCTGGGAGTGTCAGTGGATCTCACAAGATCTATTGGGATGAGGGACTCCTACACTCAGAGGGTAGAGACCCCAAGCCTGGTGCCACCAGGAGGTTGGTCATACCTCTGAAGTTTAGGGGCTTCCTACTCACCCTTGCACATGACATTCCCTTAGCAGGATACCTAGGCCAAAGTAAGACTTGGGACAGGCTTGTCCCTCACTTTCACTCGCCTCACATGTCAGAAGACACAAAGGAGTTTTGACGCTCCTGTACCACCTGTCAAGTCAGTTGTAAGTCAGGTGGTACCACAAAGGCCCCCATCATACCACTACCTGTGGTGGGGGTTCCCTTTGAGAGGGTTGGGATTGATATCATTGGTCCCATGAACCCTCCAACTGCATATGGGCACGGTAATATTCTTGTGGTGGTGGACCATGCCACTAGGTATTCAGTAACTATACTCCTTAGACCCACCACAGCTCCTGTGGTGGCCAGGGCCCTCCTGGGAATTTTTTCCAGAGTGGGTTTCCCTAAGGAGGTCTTAACTGACAGAGGTACAAACTTCATGTCAAGTTACATCACTGCAATGTGGAAGGAGTGTGGAGTGAACTTTAAGTTCACAACACCCTATCACCCACAATCCAATGGGTTAGTTGAAAGGTTCAACAAAACCCGGAAGGGCATGATTATGGGCCTCCCAGAAAAGCTTAGGCGAAAACGGGATGTCCTGTTGCCCTGCCTTCTCTTTGCCTACAGAGAGGTCTCACAAAAGGGGGTTGGCTACAGCCCTTTTGAACTTTTGTTTGGGCAGCCAGTTAGGGGCCCCTTGTGTTTTGCGAAGGTGGGATGGGAGTTACCTCTCAAACCTCCCAAACAAGACATAGTGTACCATGTACTTGGTCTCCGCTCCAGGATGGCTAAGTACATGAAGAAGGCAAGTAAAAACCTTGAGGCAAGTCAAGAATTGCAAAAAGCTTGGCAAGGCCAAAAGACTGTGCTGACTGTTTATCAGCCAGGGCAGAAGGTGTGGGTGTTAGAGCCTGTGGCCCCAGCAGCTCTCCAAGATAAATGGAGTGGACCCCACACCATGCTTGAGCAAAAGGGAGAGGTCACCTACTTGGTGGACCTAGGTACTCCCAGGAGCCCCCACAGGGTGCTCCATGTGAACAGGCTCAAGCCATACATTGACAGGGCTGACATGGGCTTGCTCATGGCAACTGATGAGGGACAGGAGGAAGAGAGTGATCCACTCCCTGACCTCCTCTCACAGAACCCTGATGATGGGTCAGTGGATGGTGTAGCTTTGGCAGGCAGCCTCACTGACCAGCAACAAACTGATTGTAGGAAGGTCCTCAATCAGTACAGACACATGTTTTCACTGACTCCAAGTCAGACTACCTGGTGTACCCATGAAGTGGACACAGGTGAAAGTCTACCTGTTAAACATAAGATTTACAGGCAGCCTGACCATGTCAGAGACTGCATCAGGACTGAGGTCCAAAAGATACTAGAGTTGGGAGTAATTGAGCCCTCAGATAGCCCTTGGGCTAGTCCAGTGGTCTTGGTACCAAAACCTCACACCCAGGGTGGTAAGAGAGAGATGAGGTTCTGTGTTGACTGCAGGGGACTCAATGCAGTCACTAGGACTGATGCTCACCCTATTCCTAGGGCAGATGAGCTTATTGATACTTTGGCCTCAGCCAAGTGTTTGAGCACATTTGACCTCACTGCTGGTCATTGGCAAATCAGACTAGCTAAGGATGCCAAACCAAAAACAGCATTTTCAACCCCTAGTGGACATTATCAATTTATTGTAATGCCCTTTGGTTTGAAGAATGCACCTGCCACATTCCAAAGGCTGGTGAATAAGGTCCTTACAGGTCTGGAAGCCTATAGTGCAGCATATCTTGATGATATAGCTGTCTTTAGCTCCACCTGGGAGGATCACCTGGTCCACCTGAAGAATGTTTTGGAGGCTCTGCAGAAAGCAGGCCTCACTATCAAGGCTACTAAGTGCCAGATAGGGCAGAGCAAGGTGGTGTACCTGGGCCACCTTGTGGGTGGAGGCCAAGTTCAACCATTACAGAGCAAAATCCAGACCCTAATGGGCTGGGTTGCTCCAACCACCCAGACTCAGGTCAGAGCCTTCTTAGGCCTGACTGGGTAATACAGGAGATTTGTTAAAGGATATGGGTCTATAGTGACTCCCTTGAATGATCTCACATCAAAAAGAATGCCCAAGAAGGTTCAGTGGACAGTTAGCTGTCAGAAGGCATTTGATGATCTCAAGCAGGCCATGTGCACTGCTCCCATTCTGCAAAGTCCTGACTACTCCAAGCAATTTATTGTCCAAACAGATGCATCTGAGTTGGCGGTAAGGGCTGTGTTGTCACAACTTAATGCAGAGGGACAGGATCAACCAGTAGCTTTTATCAGCAGAAGGTTGACCCCCAGAGAGAAACGTTGGTCAGCTATAGAGAGGGAAGCCTTTGCTGTGGTATGGGCCCTGAAGAAGCTGAGGCCATACCTGTTTGGCACTCACTTCATTGTTCGGACAGACCATAAGCCCCTCTTATGGCTAAAACAGATGAAGAGTGAAAACCCCAAACTTTTGAGGTGGTCCATTTCCCTACAGGGGATGGACTATACAGTGGAACACAGACCTGGGAGTAACCCTGCCAATGCAGATGGACTCTCCAGATATTTGCACTTATAAAATGAAGACTCAACTGGGCAAGGTTAGTCTCATCTCCTTACGTTTGGGGGGGGTGTAGGAAAGTAGGATCTGCTTCTTATGGTTACCCCCACTTTTTGCTTCATGCTACACTGTTTTTGACTAGTCTGACTGGGATCCTGCTAATCAGGACCCAAGTCTATCTGCTTCTCCCTGTAATGTTATGTACTTAGGTACACTCCAGATTGGATACTGGGGTACCCTTGTCAGTTCCTAGTATATTGTACCCATGTACCCAGGGCGTAGGTACCCCAGAGGCCTCCCATGGGCTGCAGCATGTATTATGCCACACATGAGAGGCCATTCAAAATGACACAAGTCTGCTACAGCAGCCTGTGTAAGTTGGTGCATGCACCACTTACTTACGATATAGGTTTACTATATCTAAGGGTCACTACACTTAAAACCTATAAGTCACCCCTATAGCACGCCTTGACAATCCTGAAGGCAGGGTGCTTGGTTCTAAGTGAGAGGGTGCCACTGCATGAGCAGGACACCCCTGCAGCCTACGGAGTCCATTCTCCTGGGTTGTTAGTGCTACAGCCATATACGACATATAGAGTGGCATTATGCGACCGCGTGATGACCAACTCTAAAATGGCTGAAAGTAACCCTATCGTGTTTGGTGTCAACCATTGTGGAATCATACCCCCACACCAGTAACCGGTTTGGGAGGTATGATTCCACCCCTCAGAAACAAGCTTTGTGAGGTCCCTGGTGTTCCCAGTACCAGCCTTCTAGTCCCGGGCAGCCCAAAAGGGTTGCTGCCGACCAGAGACACATTTCTGCCCTCCTGCTGCTGAGCCAAGCTCGAGCAGGGGAAGGCAGAACAATAGGCATCCTGTCACAGCCACCTCCCAGACACGATTTAGTGTATTTGGCCTGGGTGGGAGCACTAACCGAAAGTCTGCATGAGGGGCACATTTGGTGTCCCTGGCATAGTCCAGTTCAAACCAGTCCTGGGAGCCATTGGCTCCTGCTCTGGTGCGAAACTGGACAAAGGACATGGGAGTAACCTCCCCACTGTGCTGACCCTCCCCTGGGAGGGTCTCCTGAATCTGTCCAACCCTCTCCCGTGGGTACAAAAGGGCTTACCTGGCTGTAGGGCCCTAGATTGGACATGGACAAGATTCTGAACAAGAAACCACTGAACTTCGACCGTCTGGACACTCTGGACTTCGTTTGGGCCCGACTTCTTCTCCCTCTCAGTCTGAAGCATCGTCTGTGCCCGTGCACCATACAGGCTCCGTGCAGGACCTGTGGAGCATTAAGGACAACTGAAGACATCTCCCTTGGAGTGAAGGAGTCACTCCCCTGCAACTGCAGGCACTGTAACGCAACTGACTCCGAAGGCTCCAGCAAGACAGGGGGTGGGATCCGTGTCCCTCGAGGTCCGAGCTGCCCTCTTACCAAGTTTGAGGTCAGAATCCCACATGGGGACTGCAATACCCGTACCCCTGTGCACTGCGTACTTTTGTAAGTGCATATGCTTGTTGGCATTCCCAAAACAAGTGCACTGGGCTCCGAGTAGCCCCAACCTCTGGCACCATTTCCACCAAAGAACTTTGGCCTCCTCACACTGAGTGCTCCGTGGGCTGTTGCTTTGAAATTCTGCCCGAGGTCCCCTCGCGACTCCTGTGCTTCTGGCCTGTGGGTCCTCTTGAGGGTCATCTTTGCTTTTTTTGGGCTCCCCTGATTGCTCCAGGCTTGCTCTGACTCCCTGTGCTTGGTGAGTCTCCTGGACCTTGCTGGTCCGAACCGTAACCTTTCTTGACCATCATCGTGGGTTGCCGCTGCCAAGGCTTGTTGGTGCTCCAGCCGTACACCGACCCCTCAGCACTCGACATCCCTCGTGGGACAGCTTGTATCCGGCTCCTGGTCATCCTCGACGTCTCCTGGTCCCGGTGGCTGCAGAGTCAAGAACCCCCTCAACACACCTGAAGCACCCACCATCGGTGGGCATTCGTCTACTGAGCCCCTGGTCACTCCTGAGTGACCCAGACTCTGTCCCCTCTGCTTTCAGGTACTCTTCACCAAGAATCTACCTTTGGATTCCAACGGACACTTTTCTTCTTTCCCGCAGTGGCATTTCCTTGAAGTCCTCCATTGAAGATCTACGGCGGTTTCTGACACCACTTCAGCCCTATGCACCCGGCTTCCCTGGGATAGGTAACTCTAGTCCTACGGTATCCACGGGTGGGGTGGCTCTTCAACCTCCTATGATCCAAAGGGCTTCCTCGTAATCCACTGGGAAAGGTCCTTAAACTTTAAAACTGCAACCGCGACTCTCCCATAGAATTGTACGGCGCCCGCGGTCGTGTTTCCACACTGCACCCGTCCTCCATGGGGTCCCTACTTACTCACCTTGTGTGGTTCCTTGGCGTCCCAGCGATTCTATATTCTCTAGACACTGTCTTGACTCGAGTCATGGTTCTAATACCACTATTTTAGTATATGGTTTGCTCTCCCCCTGGAGCCCCCAGTGTATTAGTGCTACTTACGATTCTTTCTGTGCTACAGTATTGTGTGCTTTGTGTTTATCTGCGTCTAGCAGATACTGTGAGGTGTTTAGAGTGTGTTATAATAATAAATACATATTTTAATAACTACTGTGTGATTCTCCTTTCATTTAACCAATACAATAAGGTTGCATTCCAAGCTGCTTTACATTCCTTCAAGACTAAGCCTGAAGGCTGCTCTCCACAGCTACCACTTGGATAGCTTTCTAAGGTTATCTTTGACCTCTTAAATCACCATAAGGGTTGTGCAAGGTGCCCACTTTAATTAGTAAGCATGATGCGGGGGAGGAAGGGTGTTGAATAATGGATAGGGGATCGGTATGATCAATTCATTCACGATTTTTTAAGGGTGGGCATTGGAGTGGATGGTTTTGAGGAAAACAATGGGTGTGTCATAATGTTTGGTATCAGGGAAGGTCAGCAGTGAACAGTCAGTTTAATTGTTTTTTAAATTCTTTGTAGTGACCCCTGAAGAAGAGTCTTAATAGACTCGAAATGCATTGGGCAAGATATGATGAGCCGACTTTGATGTACGTTCCACTTTTTGGATATACGTGTTGCTGTGAAAAGCCTGGATGGGTACGCAGTATTCATTTGAAGATTTGAAAATAAATACAAAGGGTGGCATGACGCTGTCTCTGCAGTGACTTATTAAGTTTGGAGGAGTTTTGTAAGGACATTTTGGATTACTATGGGCTTCCAAAGAAAAAAATGGATTAAATAGGAATACATGGTTTAAAGACGGGGAAAAGTTCCCTACTACGCAGTGCGACAGATGGGGCGCTAGATGTGTGCCTTAAGCTATACTTTAATTAGTGGACATCATATACCAGGCCAACTTCTCACAGGAGTGACATCAGCGAGATGCGCCTCTGGCATCATTCCTGTCAGCTCCATGGTGTAAAAGGGTGTTCCTGTAGGTTTAGACAGTAGCCACACCACTGTCCGGAATACTGTGGCCCCATACCCCTACTAAATGCCGCAATTAGAGTTCCTACCACTAAATCAGCACTTATTATTACATATAGTGGCTGTATATTATCCATATACTTACAGATGGTTGACTTTTGTGAAGGAGAAGACATGAAATCTGACATTTTTTAAGCTCTGTAAATTACAGGTGTTACTATCACTATTATTAATTTTTTTTATGTTCAATTTATCACCTGAGAATGATGAAGGGATAAGTCAGGACTCAGTCATATGGCCTGCATCACAGTAGTGTCTGCATTTGCCTCAGTCTTGATTGTCTCCCTTGGGGCTCTCACTTCGCTTCCTGCCTGTAGGAGGCTGGCTTAGCATATGGTGCACACGTATTCAAGTGATGCACCTTGCACTAATAAAGACAACCCTTATGGTGGTTTTAGTGGTCTTTGATAACCATAGAAAACTCTCTAAGTGGCAGTTGTGGAGAGCAGCCTTCAGGCTTATCTTGAAGGAGTGTAAAGCAGCTTGTTTTACCAGATCTAATCCTATAGTGTAGGGTAAATGAAAAAGAACCACACAGTGTGTATATAAAAATAAGTCTATCTATTACACAACAAACTCACTAATACATTGGTATATCTCATACCCGAAGATATCAACACAATACACAAGAATACTTTAAAATAATCAGGTAAGTAGCACAAATAAATATACACTGGTCTCCAGGGGGAGACCAAACCATATATTAATAAAGTGGAATGTGAACTGCAAAGGAGAATGGTACTTGGACCAGAAGACCCAGAGGAGCCGGGGACACAAGGAACCACCCAAGGTAAGTACCCAGGAACCCCACGGAGACTGTGTGAAGAGTTGAAACACAGCCGCATGCCCAAAAAAAGTCAATGGAGAAGTCACAGATGCAGTTTTAAAGAAGAAGGGCTCTTTACAGAGGACACCGAAGAAACCCTTTGGAAGACAGAAGGTTGGAGAGCCACCTCACCTGTGGATGCCCCAGGAACCAGGTTACCTGCACCAGGGAAGCCGGGTGCATAGGTGTGAAGTGATATCGGAAACTGCCGTAGACCACAATGGAGGACTTCGAAGAAGATACCGCTGGGGAAGACTGTGCAAGAGTCCAGTGGAATCCAAGGGTGGACTCTTGAAGTGAAGAACCTGCAAGCAGTGGGGACAGAGTCTATGCCACTCGGAGGTGACCAGGAGGCACGGAACAACAATGCCCACCGATGTTGGGAGGTGCAGAAGAGACAACAGTGACCTTGTCACTGCAGCTGTGAGGACCAGGCAATGCTGAGGAAGACCAGGAGCTGTGCATGAACTGTCCCATGTCGGATATTAGTGCCTAGGTGGTCAGTGTCTGGGGGGAGCACCGACAAGCCTGGGTAGCCGCAACTGGCATGGAGAACGAAAAGGGGCAAACACTGGGACCAGCAAGGTCCAAGGGGCTCTCCAAGAGCAGGAGAGTCAGAGCAGGCCCTGAGCAAGCAGGGGAGCCCAATGAAGCAAAGTAAGACCTTCGAGAGGACCCCAAGGCCAGAGGCACATGAGTATCAAGAGGACTTCAAGTGTGGAAATGTGCCTTTTTAGGGGACACCGGTGCAGGGGTCACCCTTATCTTTGTCCACGGGTCCTTAAACCAACAAAGAAGAAATTGGCAATGAAGCTGGAATTCAAAGAACAAGTTTATTCACTCATGAGTGAGACCACGTCCATACAACACCCTCAAGTGTTTCAGGAGGTAGTGGCTTGAATACACAGACCATGGTGCTTTTATACAGAGTTTTCTGCACTGGTAAGCATGTAGTTACAAATAGAAGGTACAGGCCTACACAGGAATAACTACCGTCAAACATGGGCAAATGGGAAATCTCGTAGTCAGCAAAGTGGGAGGGGGAGCAGGAGTGCTTGTGGCAGCACTAAGAGATTGACAGTTGAGTCTGAGACCAGGTGGTCTGGCAGCTACAAACTCTTTAGCATGCATATTGCTTTTAGCTGAGTCAGGAAGTTAACTAAAATAGACAGCACAGGCAGGGAAAAAGAAGAGCAGAAGAGGACAGGAGAATTTCATAGCTGACAAAATGGATGCCACAAACAAGATGGTTTCAGCTTATGCTAACAGAGATTATCTGCCATTTCCACAGACGGCCCTTTTAGCATATGCTTAAGACATCTTCCTATACTTTTGAGTGAGTACGGAAAACATCGTGCACATCTATCTGCATTAATTCAGTAATTTCTTGGTCCATTGCCAAGCGAGCATTTACATTTGTGACATTTCGTTTAGTCGGTATACATTAGGTACAAGTAGAAATACATAGGGAACAGAGCATCGGGCCACATTGTATACAGAGGCAGCAAATAAAGAGAATAGCAAGAAATATACATAGGGCTGACAATAATTTCCAGCCCCATACAGTAAAGATAGTCCATAACCATCCAGTCAAAGTCCATGTCCCTAAATCCTGATGGATTTCAGTGGCTATTTTGTGCAGCTTGGAAATTGCTTCAAAAACTGAAGGGGCGTGGTCAGGGATGTAGACACAGCAGCTGCTTCCAATGATGCGGCATGCTCCACCACGATCAGCCAGGATGACGTCAAGGACCATCCTATTTTGGAGCACCACGATTCTCGCAATTTGTAGTTCTTCTGTGATATTTCCAAGTGCCATGGCTGTCTGATTGGTTACAGCCTCTACAACACGTGTCAAACGGCTTATCTTTCTGCTGTTTAAGGCCGCACCAACAAGGAAGAATAGTCCCAAATTAAAGTCAACGTACTGCTGCAGTGCAGTATCAGTTTGATTCACCTCATCATGATTTATTGTCCTCTTAGATCGACTCTTGGAAATGTCATTATACAGTTTATAGTCTTTGTGGTAGGATGCAGGTGCCAAGAACACAGGTGGTAGCAAAAAGGACACAAAACATGTACCTGACCAACCAATAGGCAAATGATAATATCCCTTATTACCACAAATAAAATAGGTGTTATGTGATGACAAAAAACTGCTATTGTTCGCTCCAGTAATGTTTAACACGAGAGTACAGTCACTTTTTCCCACAGGGATACTACCAATACTGTTCACACAAAGGTCCGCTCGAGCTCTAGTAACAGCTATAACAGGAGGTCCATTACCCTTGACAGTTCGAGTGTTAGAGAAAACATAGCGTGTGGAGGCATTTCCTCTGCGATATTCCTCTATTTCCCATACAGTTCCTGTGGCTTGTGGGTCTCCTTCTTCATCAGGATAGCAGACTTTATTTAGCTGGGCATTAAGTCTTCCTACAGTAGCGTCAGTGATATTAGCAATTTCAGAAGCCCACAACAGTGCGAACCAGGCTCTACAGGAGCCATTATGTGAAAACGGCAGAGGAATAAAAGGCGTTCCTCCCTTTTTCTGGTGGGCTGGCATCATTCCACACACCCAACAGTTGGTAGTGTTCGTAGCGTTGTGGGTGTGGTGCAACATTTGAATAAACGTATTTTTGAGATAGGACAGTCTGTGCTTCTTCTCATGATAAGGAAAAGTGAAGTAGTTGTGCTCAATGGGGACAGAAGTAGTAGCAGTCAGTAGATTTCGAGCAGGAGCTACAACCCATGTTACTGTAGCAATAAGAACAACAATTGAAATAAGTCCAATAATGAACATACTCTTTCGATCACAGACTCTTGCAGCAGTTGATTCCTTTTCCGCAGGCATGTTCATCTTGTCATTGAACAACAGAACAGATGGTGGCCTAAGGTCCTGGGCAGACGTTGGTTTCTTCGCTGAGATTGAGACGAGTAACCACTAAAAGAGTACCCCCCTTTGTAACTCAGTCTTTCACTATCCAGGACAGTGGCTCAAACAGTCTTTTTCAGCAATGAAATGTCTTTCTTCCGGGGTTGCAGCTGATATCGAGATGCACCAGGGATCGTGTGGTCCGAGAAGACTTCTTCAGGTCCTTCAGGTGACGTAGCTTGTCCTTTCTCGGTGTCCAGGATATCGCGGTGATCTGCCAACACAGCTGGGCTCACTAGGTCCTGCAGCACCTTCCGACAGTGTGTCGCATGAACCCAGTTCTTCCGATTGGTCACTCGAACCGCAGTCCTGGTAGCCAAGAGCACCTGCTCAGGGCCTCGCCATCTGGGTGCTAGGGAGCTGGCTCTCTGAAAGGACTTCGTTAGCACCCAATCTCCAGGATGCAAGCAGTGGCCCTCACCTTGCGACCTGTCTGTAAGAGTCTCCCGAACCTGTTGATAAATAGAAGACAAACTGTCAGTCAACTGAGACAAGTAGTCGTTCATCAATACATAGGGTACATCATGTATAGGGCGTGGCTTAGGAATCCCCCAAATATTCATTGGCCTTCCAAAAACCACCTCATACAGTGTGAGGCCAGATCATGTATGTGGTACCGATCTAATAGATAGTAAAGCCAATGGCAGTGCATCAGGCCAGCTTGTATTTTGGCCAATTTTAGTTTGAGGGTAGAATTGTAACGTTCCACTAGTCCTGCTGATTGTGGGTGAAAAGCAGCATGAAACTTCTGCTTAATTCCAAACCCTTTCATGAGGTAATCAACAACTTGCCCAATGAAATGGGGTCCATTGTCACTCCACAAAACTCGACAAATGCCGAATCTGGGGAAAAACTCCTTTAGGAGCACCTTTGCTGTAGTAAGAGCTGTATTATCTTTTGTGGCGTATGCCTCCACCCATTTACTGAAGGCACAAACCACTACCAGAACATACTTCAGATTATTACAGCGTTCAAGCTGGATATAATCCATTTGCAGGACTTCAAAAGGTGCAGTAGGTATGGCAAACCCTCCTGCTGGAGTTCGTGTTCCCTTTCCAGGATTATATTGGAGACAAATCAGACAAGACTGGACTATCTTTTTAGCTGTGCCGGCAATCTCTGGATGATCCCAAACTTGCATAAGTTGCTTTGCTATTGAGGATGCTCCAACATGTGCCGGCCCATGTGCCATGTGAATCATAGGATGTAAATAGGCTGTGGGTAACTTTCCTTTTGTCATTTCTTTATTCCTCCAATAGCCCTCATCATCCAGTGTTCCCTCCTTAGACCATTGGTCTAATTCCTCAACAGAAGCAGATCGCTGCATGTCCAGCACCTCTTGCCTGGCATCATGCCAGCGCCCAGCCTGTGACTTAACTACATACATAGATGTAGTACTTTGTTGCATTGCAGTCTCACGAGCTGTGTAGTCTGCAAAGGCATTTCCTTTTCCTATTTTATCAGTCACTTTCTTGTGTGCACTACACTTAACAATTGCCACTTTCTTAGGATATGTCAAGGCAGTAAGGAGATTATGTACTAATTCCCCATGCACTATTTGTATCCCATGTGAAGTAAGAAAGCCTCTTTCCTTCCAGAGTTGCCCAAAATCATGAGCGACTCCAAAAGCATATCGGCTATCGGTGTAGATGTTAACAAGTAGATCTGCACTAAGCTCACATGCTCTTGTCAGTGCTATCAACTCAACTGCTTGAGCCGACTTCTGTGGGATGCGAGCTGTCTCAACTACTGTCTGAAGTGTTGTAATTGCGTAAGCAGCAGATGTCGTGCCATCAGGCAACTTCAGGCAGGACCCATCAACCCACAGTTCCCCATCAACGTTAGAAAGAGGTGTATCTTGTAGGTCAACACAACCCTTTGTTTGTTCTTCAGTAAGGGATATACAATAATGTAACTCTTGTGACTGAGACTGAGTAGCTCGAAATGGCAATAATGTAGCAGGATTCAGAGTCAAACATCTTTTCAGTGTGATATGAGGAGCCAAAAGTGTCAATTCATAGCCTGTCAAGCGGGCACTAGTCAAATGTTGTGTTTTCGTTTGATTTAGCAGAGCATCAACTGAGTGGGGTACTAGCACAAGCAATCTATGTGACAAAACTATTCCCTCACTCTGACGTATGGACACAGCCATTGCCTCCACCGCTCGAAAACACCCTGGCAGTGCACGGTCGACTGGATCAAGGACAGCTGAGAAATATGCACAAGGACGCTGCTTATCACCATGTGTCTGTACTAAAACTGAGAGAGCGCAACCGTCCCTCTCGTGTACATAGAGTGTAAAGACCTTAGTGTAGTCTGGAGTTCCTAATACTGGTGCAGAACAAAGAGCTTGACGTAACTGTTGAAAAGCATTCTGGCATTCAGTAGTCCATGGGAGGGGCATCGGAGTATCTTTTGTCAAAAAGGCCAACAAGGGTTTAATAATGTGAGAAAAGCTAGGGATCCACTGCCTACAGAAAGAAGTAAGGCCAATCAATGCACGAACATCCTTCTGAGTACGGGGCACAGGCGTGTCTAAAATAGCTTGAATATGGTCTGGTGTAAGTGCACGTCCCTCCTTAGACAGGAGGTGACCTAAATAGGTAACCTGCTATCTACAATATTGCAATTTCTTCCGAGAGACTTTGTGATGATGAGATGCAAGAAATGATAGCAATAACAGTGTTCCTTCTTCACACTGCTCAGGGGTATCAGCAGCCAACAAGATGTCATCGACATATTGAATAAGAGCCACCCCTTTTGGCACAGGGAAAGAATCAAGCTGCCTTTTCAATGCCTGGCTATACATGCTAGGACTCTCTGTATACCCTTGTGGAGCTCTACAGAATCTGAAGGATCGATTATTCAAAGTGAAGCGGAACAAATAGCGGCTGTCAGGATGAATAGGTATTGAGAAAAATGCATTTTTCAAATCGATTACACTAAATGTAGTTGCAGTAGGAGGAACCATAGCAAGAAGTGTCGTGATGTCAGAGACTACCGGGTATTGGGGCACTACAATTTTATTGACTTCACGTAAGTCAATGATGAATCTATAAATTCTAGTGTCAGTGTCTTTTTTCAAAATAGGAAGAATAGGGCTATTACAGGTATTGTAGGGGGCTTCTTCCACAACCCCCACTCTGATAAAATCCTGAACAATATGTATTAATGCTTCTTCGCCTTCCCAAGATATTTTATATTGGGGCAGTCGAGGCAACGAAGCACCTTCCTTCACTTGAATATGTACTGGTGGAATGACCATTTGCCCCACATCAGTATCTGAGGTAGCCCACAAAGTACTAGGTAGCGAGGCCAAAGCAACATCCTCTTTAATGAGACAAGACCTCTCAACCATTGGATAGTTATCATTTGAAATAACACGCACACCTTCTGGGGAACAACGTATTGTGGCACGGAAATGTTTAAGCATATCGATACCCACAATGTTATCCGGCGTGTTAGGGGAGAGCAGAAATGGACATGCTGCAGTGAATTTATCAAGACTAAATGCAAGTGGCTGTGACAGTGGGCTAATTGTAGGTGTCCCATCGAATCCTATCGATGTTATCATTGCGCCAGACAGGGAAGCCCTAGGAACCAATTTTTAGACAGAGCACTACGAGTAGCTCCTGTATCAACCAGAAACTGATCAGTAGAACCCAAAACGGTTGCATCAACATAGGGACCCTTCTGATCTACTGGGACCTCAACCGGTTCCTTACCCCATCCTAGGCATTCCTATGCATAATCAGAATCCTTAGGACCATCAGCCGAATAATCAGACATTTGGTATTGGTTTCGTCTATCAAAGGTATTAAAAGAATTTGGGTTGTTTTGAACTGCCTCAAATCTGGTACGATTATCCATGCCTCCCCTAAATCCCGTGTTCCCTGGGCGGCCTCTCATGCTTCCTCTTCCTCGCTGATACTGCTGACCTCGCAAAAGGGGGCACTCAGAACGCAAATGTCCAATCTCTTTACAATAAGCACACTGATCAGAAGACAAAGTTGCTCGAGGGAAAGGGGATACACCAGGGCGATACATCGCACGTCCACCTCTTCCACTACCTCTAAATGGTGGACCATAGACTTGAGCCAACATAACTTTCATTTTTAAATCCTTAACCTTTTTATCTTCCTTGCCTTTTGCTTCCAATTCCTGACGCTCAAAATACTGGGCCATGGTCAAAAGGGAGACTGGGGAAGACGTAGTCCATGAACTCTCGCTGGCCTTTAGGCGACTAGCTATTTCTGGCAAAATGTTAGCGACAAATTTGTCGACAAACAGATGCTTACCCGTGTCATCTGTCAACGACTGCCCACTAAAGTCATGGAATGTCTCTTCAAATCGTGTAAAGAAATCAGAAACTGACTCATCCGCTTTCTGTTTACAAGATGCTAATGTAGTCCAATCTATTTTCTTAGGGGGTATAAGAGTTTTCAACTTAGTCACAATAGCTTTGGGAAGATCTAATATCTCCTGTTGTGGTTTCTGCGCAGGCTCCCTAGCTGCATCTATTTCTTCTAAATGCACCCAAGTATCACCATATGCTACATTATCATCTATTTTCCGAATCGTTCTCCACATGTCAGGGGGCAAAATAAGTCCGAAAAACATGTCGATATCTGGCAGAGTCATGGTACAGGAGCTAATAGCTCCTTCTACCTCTTCATAGATAGCGGCAGGATTTTTCCGTGGATCGGGCAAAGCGGCTTTAAGAGCCATAACGTCCACTCTACTCCAAGGAGTATAAACCCAATTATAAATAAAATACCCCTTCGCATCATCTGAAGTTTTGTCGTCATCCTTTCCTGAACCTTTCGGAGGTACATACAAAGGCGCAGCTTCGCGCATTGGTCGTATATTAACTTCAGCACTACTAGATCCATTATTTATCTCTGAAGTTTCTGCTATTTGCGCTGGGGGTTGAGCTAATTGTACAGTCTTATTTTTGCTGGCTTCCTTTTTCTCAGCCTTTAAGCGAAATATTTCATCGCATAACTTAACCACTCGCCTAATTAGATCAGGTATATTTATAATCAGAATTTATATCAGCGGGCTCTAAGTTTTCAGAAAGGTCTCTAAAATTAAGTATTACTTCCCAAGCAAACTTCTCTGTAAAATATAACTGCTCTATTTCTTTCCACTGCTGGATCCTGGCTACAAGATCGGAAGCGAGAGTTTTCTTACGGGCTTCTGAACGAGCGGTGGATCTAATGGTGGCTTTTTCATCGACAGTTAAAATAGAGCGAGTCTGTCGCCCATCTTGCTTATCTGTATCTTTATCGTCTGAAGAATGATGTTCTTCATCGGAAGGATCCTCCGCAGGGGCAGAGGGAAATTTATACGGGGCGGGGGTCGATCTAATAAAATGGAATCATCTTGAGGTTTATTAAGCATGGGATAAATAGGGCGCCTAATAGGGTACTGGCCAGTTACCTCTAAACAACGCTCCCTATCTTCTTTTTCTTTTATTTCCTTCATCTCCTTATTTTTCAATTCCAACGCTTTCTGATAGATCGTTTTGCGTTGTTCTTTTACTGCTATAGCTTCTTCTTTTCTCACTCTCTCATGCGCTTCTTTCTCCCACATTCGTACATAATCAAACATATCTTGTCGACTCTTATGTTTAAATAAACACTGCTCTACATACTGAATCTTTTTAAAGTCAAATGACCCATTTACTGGCCATCGCAGATCAGTATCCTTTTTCGTATATTTGTTCCACAGTGTACTATACAGTATGGAAGAAATACCATATTTAATGTACATATACCTATTTGGTGTCCCCTCTGGGGGAGCCGGCTGACTTCTTTCTAAATCCATTTTGGTACCTCCAAGACAGCAACACAACCTACGAAGTGTGCTAGGAGCAGGCATGCTGCCAAATTATAGTAAAATATTACTATTCAAAAATCTTCAAAAGTAGAGAAAAATCTCCACATTACCTGCCTTTATTTATTGCAATAAATAAACAAACAAACAAAACCAGAATCTTGGCCAAGCAAATCCAAAATCAAGAGTGCCGCTGCAGCGACCTTACCAAACAAAAGTCTCCAACCTCCAACTGCCAACCTCTTGGTCGACCTAATGGTCACTGCGAAACTTGCGCCAAAGGAAATCTCAGTCGGGACCGGCCACCACCTGGAGTGTCAAATCGGGAAAACCGGAAAAGCACTTCGGTCTGCAAAGACAAGGGTCTCCTCGTGCAGGACGTCTCCTCAGTAAGATTCCATTCCTCCGTCAAGACCACTCCTTCGGGCGGCCGCGTCTCCGATGAGCCCCACGAGTCGGGCGCCAAACCTGGGGAAATGTGCCTTTTTAGGGGCACACCGGTGCAGGGGTCACCCTTATCTTTGTCCACGGGTCCTTAAACCAACAAAGAAGAAATTGGCACTGAAGCTGGAATTCAAAGAACAAGTTTATTCACTCATGAGTGAGACCACGTCCATACAACACCCTCAAGTGTTCCAGGAGGTAGTGGGTTGAATACACAGACCATGGTGCTTTTATACAGAGTTTTCTGCACTGGTAAGCATGTAGTTACAAATCGAAGGTACAGGCCTACACAGGAATAACTACTCGTCAGACATGGGCAAATGGGAAATCCCTTAGTCAGCAAAGGGGGAGCAGGAGTGCTTATGGCAGCACTAAGAGATTGACAGTTGAGTCTGAGACCAGGTGGTCTGGCAGCTACAAACTCTTTAGCATGCATATTGCTTTTAGCTGAGTCAGGAAGTTAACTAAAATAGACAGCACAGGCAGGGAAAAAGACGAGCAGAAGAGGACAGGAGAATTTCATAGCTGACAAAATGGATGCCACAAACAAGATGGTTTCAGCTTATGCTAACAGAGATTATCTGTGATTTCCATACAAGCAGCTCACAAAAGTCTGAGGCCCACTATGCAGGAGATGCGGGGAGGACTCTATTCTTCAGGAAATGTGATGCTGGAGGTTGGAACTCCTTGTAGCCTGAATATCTCTGGAGTGCAGAGGCAACAAGCCTTGGCAACGGCAAGTCGAGACGGTGCACAGGGGCTCAGTCCCAGCAGCCCCGATAAGGGATACTGCCCTCCAAATTGCAGGGAAGACAGGTCAGGCCTCTATGGAGCAACAGAACCACCACCTGTGTTGGTGAGCCTCGGGATGTCCATGAGATGTCAGGAGCAGCAGACCAGTCAGCTTTGTTGCGGTGCCTGCAGATGAAGGGGAATGACTCTTTCACTTCAAGGGAGATTTCTTCAGGTGTTCTTGATGCCCACTGGCCTTTTGGAGAACCTGGATGAAGCACAGACATAGATGACACAGAAGACTTTAAGAACGGCAAGACCAGGAGCAGCAGGAGTCTTCCTAGGTGCAGTCTCGGTACCAGTCGAAGTCAAAGTGTCCAGACGATTGAAGTTCAACATAGTTTCAGGGTTGAGTCTGGTCCCAACACGAATCTGAGGACCCACCCACAGGTGAGCCCTTAAGTAACCTTGAGAAAGGGTTGGGATAACTCGGGGGTCCCTTGCAGAGGAGGGGCAGGACAGAGGGGAGGATGCTCCTATGTCCTTTGTCCAGCCAGCTGCACTGGCTTGCTTGCAACTTTGAAAGGCTGTTACCGGGAATTCAGGTGTGTCCCCTAAGGGCCCCGCCAGTGCATGGGATCATACTTCCAACATTGGAATCGGTGTTGGAGTAGGATTCCAACATGTTTGATACCAAACATGACTGGGTTTGTATAGTTAGATATCTCGTAATGACTGATGTCCATTATATGTTTTAAAATTGCTGACCGCACTTACAAAGCCTGGAGAATCAACTCTGGGGTTTGTAGGGGTGTTCTGCTCATGCAGGGGCACCCTCACACTTAGCCCTCAGGACAGCCATTGGGGTGGCTTATAGGATTTAAGTGCAGTGACCTCAGATATAAGGAAGCTTATATCTGTGGTGAGGGGTGCAAGCACCCACTCACACAGGCTGCAATGCCAGGCATGTGGTCACAATTTGAGTGGTCTCTCATGGGTGGCACAATACATGCTGCAGCCCATGGGAGACCCCTGGTGAACCTATGCCCTGGTTACCTTAGTACCATATACCAGGGACTTAGAAAGTACTTACCATGTCAATTTAGGGAGAAATCACAGATGCTGGGGTCCTGATTAGCAGGATCCCCGTCAGACTAGTCAGAAAACAGAATAACAGCAGCAAAAAGAGGGCTTGGCGATGAAAGCAGATCCTACTTTCCTCTCACTTGCAGGCTGTTTTTCATGACTTCTTTCCCCATTTGTCGGTGTTTCATACCCTTCTCATCCTTTTGTCCTTTTTATATTTTTATCCGTCTCTCTTGGTCTGGGTAAAACTTTGATGGTTGAAAATAAGTCCCGCTACCCAAACATCGGGGCTGTGTTCTGGAACACCTTCCTGCACAAAACAATCATTAAAGGCATTTTCTTCTTTCTATGCGTGCTTGCAGCACGCATAGAAATAGGACACAATGCGGTGAAATAAAAGTATTTCTCCTTGTTGTGCCTCCTTACGCCTGCCCTGGGGAGGTGTAGGAGTCTGATGCATTCCAAATTTGACAAAATATTGTAAATCGGGGGATGCGTCAAGTTCCAAGGATGGTGCATGTGAACACCTACAGCAACACCCATGGAGCACCCCTTTCACGCAGAGTGATGCGTCAAAGAGGCACATATGTTCAAGGCCATGAAAAGGCATGCAGGGTGACTTTACGTGGCTTTGTAAATGTGAGGAAGCCCATTGCGCTGCTGGTGCATCAATAAAAGTGACACACCGGCGGCGCAATGGGCTTGTAAATAAACCCCTAAAATCTCTTTCTCGATTGAAGATAGACTGCCTTCGGTTCAGAAGTATGACCATACCTGCATTAATGAGTTTTATTTTCTCTCTTAATTGGCCCATGTGAGGAAGTTCTTTGATTCTGACTCAGATGGGACATTTTCTTGCAAATTTGCTCAGTGTGTGCACTGCTGCTGTGCAGGCAGGATAGCTCCGTCAGTTGAACACTTGCTGCTGACGCCTATTAGTATCTTACAGTTCACAGGTTCGAAAACCAGCAGTTGACTTTGCCTTTCATCCTTCAGAGGTCGATAAAATAACAAGCAGTGCGCTCTAGAATCTTCTGTAATTCCAATGCTGTTAAACAAAAATGATGCTGCCGGGCACTGTAGGTACTACAGGTATCATTCATTTCTATGCTGAAAACCAGGCCAAAATTGTCTTTGCTTTGCGTGTTTCATTAAATTAGGGAGATGGGGCATCGGATGTTGAATGTTAGAAATTAAGTTCATGCTCTACAGATAATCAGAGGTTATGTAACATTTTTCTTCTATTTGTTTGGACAATTAATCAGGGTACATTAATAATCTTCCTACTCACTCTGAATATAAAATCCTGATTTTTTTTAAAAATACACAGGCACATATTATATTCATATTTCTTTACTTGCTAAAGGTTAGTAGCAACGAAAAACAAGCATTGGCTGGAAATAAAGAAAATAAAAGCGCTATAAGGCGGCCAGCGCAGGCTGCGTCACAGCTCTTCATTTTCTTCACTTTAAGCCATGTTGCACAGTAGCCCGTGCTGCTGTGCAACGTGTCTAAAAAAACATTGGCAAAGCCTGTAGATCTGGCATAGGCCAAACCTATTGGCTTTGCCAATGCTTGTTTTTGTATAGCGCTTGAGACCACCGATTGTGATGACCATAAGGCACTCGCATGTCTGGGACAAGTGAACATCTTTTTACTCCCGTGACATCTAATGCAGCCGTAGTGCCTAGAAACAGACCGCCCCTTGTCCTGACTGTACCCCGCCTGGCACAAAAACGAATGTACGTCATGTGCGGGAGAGCCCCTTGGAATTTTACAGATGCACTAAAAAGATGGCGATTGACTCGTAAAATAGAAACTATCGTAACGGACAACATTCTTCAGAGGCGACAGAAAACGTTGGCCCTGATTCCTGTCCATCCTGCTGTAGGGACAGTGCGACAGCCTGTTGTCCTGCTGCACACAATTGCTACAATGTGAGGTGCGCTCTATTACTTCCGGAAATGCCAATACAGGAGTATTTAAAAAAAGAACACGTTTATAAAAGGATCTTTTGAAACCAACCATGGACTAACTAAACATCACACTGGCTTTATAATATAAAAAATGCCCTTACCACAAGAAACAGACATTCTTTCCTTTGGCCAAAAGGCACCCAGGGGTTTCATAAAATGCGACAGCTGTGGTGTGGATACATACATTAGCAAGCAGCCTGACAGACCTGGTAACTCTGCTGTCGTCACTCTGCCTCCTGCACTCAATGAGAACAGCGCACCCCAAAGGGAATTTAAAAAATGGCCGTGTTATTCACATTCTGGCTTTATATAAAACAACTAGTAAATCCTCCCCGACATATGAAACTTTACATGGGGAAAACATTCATAAATGTGTTTTTGGTGCCTGCTAACTCAAGAGACAGACAGTACCTGCATTTACATTGCTTGGGCTGCAGGGGGAGCTAACGCAGTAAAAATGCTGCACGGATCTTTATCGGTTACCACCAATAGAACACTGGGCCTCATTATGATGGTGGTGAAACCGCCACCATCAGGCCGTCGTGGCGGTCCCACCGCCATCGGACCCTGCAGGACCGCCTGCCACATTATGATTCCGGGTGGATGTTGGGCGGGCGGAGAGACCGACCGCCACGCATCGTCGGGCTCAAGGAGCCAGTCGGACCGTCGGACGGTCTGCAAACCCTACAATGGTGGCGGTGCCTGCTCAGGTACCGCCGTAGGGATTACAATGTCTCTTTACGCCGTCCCTTTCATGGCGGTTAATGAGCCAAAAAATAGCTGGTGGAAACTAACTTTGGGGGCCCTAGCGGGCCCCCCTGGCCCTTCATATGGTGCCCCCCTACATATCCCCGCACTATGTGGCAGGCCCGCATGGTGCCTGCCACATGGTGCAGGGATATGTCAGATGTGGTTTTTTTGCATTGCGGCGTGTGCTGCAGCACGCAGCACACGCTGCAATACAAAAGATACTCAATGCAGCCGCGGTGAAGGCGGTCGCATCGTAATGCGCCTAGCGGGATCTTCGACTCCTAGTCGGGAGGTCCTGCTTCCGCATCAGTGTCTAGGGCACTTTAGCAAAACAGAGTAAAAAGTAGTATGTGTACTGCTGTGTACAACGCCCATCCTGAACCCCAATACTGCATGGATTCCCTTTCTTGGAATAAAGGGTGCACACCTGTGACAACGCCATAGCGCTTTTACACGGGCTGAGGCACCATTAGAAAAGCCACTACTATGTGTCTTGAAAAAATTGTCTATTTCCTTAGCGTGCATGGACGCATGCGCGAACACACAGACACGAATGCACACACACGCACGCACGCACGCAAGCACACACACACGCACGCACACACACACACCTCCACCCCCCCCAGACAGAAACAATGAAGCATAACATATTAAAGGAGATAACCATGAGGAGAATATAACAGATCTTTTCCTTTATAAATAAAGGATTAAAACAGAGAGGAAAAATACAGGGACGTGTGAGTTTAGATAGTAAGGAATGCACAACAGTATATCTAATACAATCCTTAAATTTGACAGAGGAGTCCTGTATGGATTTAACACACCCAGCAATAGTGTTTTCCACAATTAGTTCAACAGGCCAGTGGCAAGTCCCCTCCAGAATTTACTCATAGGGTACACCCTTTGAGAGGGTAGAGGGGCGCACTCTGGACCCCAAGACAGCTCTAGGCAACCGGCTTAGGGTTGTATGATGTTACCCAAGCCGTCCTTGATATCTGCTATTTCCTGTTCACCAGTGCTTGAAATGGAAAAATAGAAGTGCAGGTACGCTGTACCAGAGTACCTGCTTGTTTCTGAGAAGTGCTGGTACTCTCCAATTAAAAGTATTGCATTTCTCTCTCAAAATAAAAAAGTGCTGGTACTCCGTACCGGACAGTACCGGCCCATTTAAAGCACTGCTGTTCACCGAATCCCAAAAATAAGGAAGAACTTGCATCTTTGTTAGGCATGTGTGAGTTTCACTCCAAGTTCATACAACATTACGCAGCCAAGGTCGAACCACTTCGAAAAATGATAAAGAAGGATGCAGAATTCATTTGGGATGAAGAATGCGAACAGAGTATAAAAAACATAAAGAAGGAACTTGAGCAAGCACCATCACTCCAGTCATTCGCCGAGAAGTTGCAAAGCACTGTAACCACAGACGCCAGCCAGATCGGGTTGGGGGCTGTGCTCAGCCAAAGGACTGAGAAAGGGGAGAAAATCATCGCATTCGCATCCCGGAAGTTAAGGGACCCAGAGATAAAGTACTCAGTAATTGAGCGCGAATTATTGGCTTGTGTTTGGGCTGTTACAAAATTTAAATGTTTTTTGCAGGGCAAGGAGTTCACCATCCGCGCTGATCACAAAACCGTTGGTCAGTATACTTGAAGGAAAAGGTTCCAGCCGACCTTCGCCAAGAATTGCGAAGTTGGCATGCAAATTGCAGGAGTATCAAGTTAGGATGGAATACATTCCAGGCCGAGTGAATGTGTCGGCAGATTACTTGTCATGTGCCCCCTGTGAGGATGAATCTGAGTGTGATGAGGATGAGGAAGATGATTTACTTGTTGCATGCTTGTTTGAAGGTCACGAGTCCAATGGTACCATTACAAAGTCAGAATGGTTAGAGGCGATAAAAGATGACACAGTGTTGGAAGGAATTAAGAGATACGTAATCAAAGGTTGGCCACGTGAAAGGGCACTTGACGAGGCTCTCAGACCCTACTCGAAAATTAAGGAAGACATTGGTGTTGTTGAAGATATCATTCTCCGGGGTGAGACTTTGATAGCACCAATATCCATGAGGAGCAGGTTGGTGGCTTTAGCCCACGAAGGACATGTAGGGATGACAGGCACCAAACAGAGATTAAGGGAGAGATACTGGTGGCCCTCCATGGATCGTGACGTTGATGTATTTTTCACTCACTGTTCAGTTTGCGCTGAAGCAGACAAAACCATGACGACGCACCATTGCCCCATGACCTCTGTTGAACTACCAGAGGGTCCATGGATCAAAGCCGGCATCGACTTCATTGGACCTATGAATGCTTTGAGTCTAGAGATACGCTATGCCATAGTATTAATTGATTACTTCAGCAAGTGGGTGAAAGTCAAATTTGTGTCTCAACCCACCACGCGTGAAGTAATTGACTTCTTGAAGGAATTGTTTTGCAGGGAAGGTTTCCCTCATCGTCTCGTCACCGACAATGGAGTGCAGTTTGTATCCTCCGAGTTAGTCTCGTTCCTAAAATAAAAATGGCATAGAACATGCGAGGTCCTCTTTATACCACCCGCAAAGCAATGGCCAAGTAGAACGGGCCAATCGCTTGATTAAAGAAACTATCCAGATGGCTTTAAAATCACACATTCCAGTCGAGGCAGCACTATGCACCAGGTTGTGGTCATACCGCACCACTCCCCACAATACCACTAGTAGAACCCCATTTGAACTAATCAGGGGTAGAGCAGCGATTACACGTTTGCAACCACATTGGTCTTTGGCTTGGAAAAAATGGGAAAACGAGAACCACAAAGAAAATGAGAGCAGGATGAGAAGTCTGGTGGACAAACGCCAGAAGCGCATGTGCATTAATTATGATACAAGAAATGCAGTGAAAGAAATGTCTGTGAAGGCAGGTGATGTGGTGAGAGTGAAGTATCCTAGGAAAGGAGCTAGCATGAGCAAGTACAGAGAACCTAGGCGTGTGGTCAAAACTAAGGGCACTGCCGTCCTCCTCGACAATGGCCAGTGGTGGAATGGTTCAAAGTTTGCTAGAAGCAGGATCCCCGAGCCTGTGAGCAGGCCTTACAAATTGCAGAACGATGTTCTGGCATCCCCATCAAAGGCACGCATAGGTGAAGTGTGTGGGGCTAGCACCGATTCTGCGTCTTTTGGCGATCTCTCCAATGTGTCTCCTCCAGGGCTGGCTACTGGTCCTGTTGATACGGTTCAGGACAGGAGAACAATTGTTCCGCCCATAAGATTTAAGGATTATGCAATGTACTAGTTCACCTTTAAGAAAAGTAAAAAGTATTTCCTCTGCTTGTTTGAAAACTGTGTAATTCCATTGTTGTCTTAAAAAATGGGAGAAGATGTAATATGCTGTCATGCTTTACCCCTTGCCTGTGTCCCTTCCCCGCTCCCGTCCCACCTATTGTATCTGTGCGCGTGGTTCCCGGCGCGCGGTTAGAACGTTCGTACGGGAGTGGGAGGGAGCCGTTAGTTAACGGCATTCTGTGGAACATATCAATAAAGAAGGTCGCTTTACCATCCTCCGCCTCTCGCCTCATTACCACACGTGCCGCCATGTTTGTGTTGGTGGCTGCGTGCAAGTCAAGAGTGAGATTGCGCTCCGTTTTGTTTCCTGATAGTCCACCCGGGCCAGTCTCTAGCCCGTCCGGCTGCCCGGCAGCAGCGTGGGTTCTGGAGGCCAGTTTCACCATGTGCCTCAGCAGAGTCTGCACACACCACTTTAAGGTATCGGAGGATGTGGTGGTTGACGCAAAAAAAATTCAGGTATCAAATGGTGTCCTCCTTTAACTGAGCGTCGCCAGGCTTTTGTTGATGCTCTTGCTGTTGAAGGAAGTTGGTGTTGTGAATCTACTGGTACTTTCTTATGAATTGCACTCTGCACATTTAAGGAACTGGTACTTATTCTGTTCTGGGAAGACATTGGAGATGCCTCAAAGTTAACCTGACTCTGCCCGCTTACAATTTGATGTCTATTTCCTCGGGCTAGTGATCTTCTGACGTTGTCCCTGGTACTTGTGAGACTTCGCTCACAAGAGTTTTTGCTGTGTATTAATTGAATCCAGTCCATTTTTTTAGCATTGTTACACTCTTCTTTCCTCCTTTGTTTAGTCTTTGTTCCCTCTCGTCATGTGGTTTTTACCTTTCATCCCTGGGCTCTGGACTATTCCCTTCATTTGTACATTATTATGTATAGTTGTTTTCATTTTTGTATGGTTTAATTAATTTTACATTTTAAGGGGAGAAGATATGTAGTATCTTCCTGTTGTGTTTATAATGTTCCCTGTTACCTGGTTCCAAGCTGCTCAGCCAATGTGAGTGTTCTGTATGGAATGTTGTTGTGATGGACATGAGTGGAATGCTTTGGTGCCTGGTGTGAGTGTCGACAGTTGAAAATGGGCTGAGCAGCAGGCAGGCTGCTCCTGGTGGGGCTGCTACCACTGATGTTATGGAATTAATAAATAACTTACAAAGACACTACTCAGCTACGTCTACTTCATCAACACTACACTTGGAACTTCATTACATCAGCGTCTACCCTAATAAAATAGTGGGTGGACACCGTCTACTCACGTGTACCCCCAACTTGTGCCCTGCTGAAGGGTGAAATGTTGTGCAGTGCACACTTGGTGACTGTGTGTGCTGTCAGTGTGTGCGTGTTTGCAAATAGCACATCCTGGTACAATACAGAAAAGCTACAGTACTGAGCAATGCTCATGGCCTGAATGTGTGCGCTGAATGTATGTGTGTCTGTAGTGGCACAATGCATGGATGTAACAGTACTGGAGAGTATGTGTGCTGTGAAAGCGCACTGAGTGTAAGTGTGCCTGCAATGGTACATTACATGAAAGACCCTGGGTTCCATTTTGAGAAGCCCAGCCTTCACATGAGGAGTAGAGGAACCCCCCAGACAGATGTGTGTACTGCTGCATTTCTGTGAGTTGGATGGGACACACTAGACGAAGTGAGGAAGAGACTCCAGCCCCTTCCTTGTGACAGATCACAAGGAAGGGGCTGGACTCATCTCAGGAAGGGGGTGTGGCTGATAAGGGAATCACAAAAAGTAGGGGTTTCACATTTGGTGTCTGGTGAGGACTATAAGAAGGGGAGTCTTTGGACTTTTGGGGCCCCGGGCAGAAAGGGAATGTGTGGGGGCCCTCTAATTTGCATACAGCATGAAATCACAGGAAATGACATTACAGGAAGTGCCATCAATTGACTATTGTTGAGAGACTTTGCAGGAAGCAACTTTCTTTGGGCAGATATCAATAAAACAATAAAAACATAAATTTTAAAACCAATAAAAATAAGTATATATATTTTAAAGTTCTACTCCATGGATATATATTATATTAGTCCTGTTGTACAAGTCTTGCCTCCCATCTGTCATGTTAGCAAATGCTGGCCACCTCTGCCAGTGGTTGTTTCCAGAGTCAGTGTTGTGACACCCTACTGGGATGGGCTGCTCCAGGCTTGCCAGCTATACTATTTGTTTTGCACCCCCTATTGAGTAGCATGCATGCTTAAATCTGTCTGTTGGCAAGCAAAAAAGTTGGACATTTGGCACCAACAGGAGCTGGCTGCAGGATGAAGAACAATACTGCACCCTGCCTCCCTACTTTGGAAGACCTCAGAGCACTGGACTATGGCCGTAAGGTCCAGGCGAGAGGAGGACTCTTTTGAGCCTGGCAGAACTGGATCGCAGCTGCGAGGCGCAGGAGAGCATGATCAGGCATGCAGCAATACTGCCATGGGCCCTGATGCAAGCAAGGCAAATTGTTCCTCCCCACTATCCTTTGGTCACTGGCTGGACAGTAAAATACAGCCATAATTTGGGTACCTTGGGCACACAACCCCACAAGACCATGGTCTCATTGCACTTCCTACACTGTTGATAGCTAAGCCCTTCAGATGGGGCCTCTTGCCCTGGCATGGAATCCATGAATCTGTGCTGCAGACCCCCTCCCTTGGGCCTCTCAGCACTGGACCATGGCTGGGTAGCCGTGGGCAGGGTGGGCCTTGCGTGAGCTTTGCAGCTCTGGATCATGGCTGGGTGGTGAATGGGAGAAGAAACCAGTGGCACAGTAATGTTGCCATGGGCCCTTATGCAACACAATGACACCAGACAGTAAAACACAGCCAGAATTTGGATGCACTGGGTCCCTAACATCCTTGAACCCTGGTGCCACTGCACCTGCTACACTATTGTTAAGTACACCACCTGAGAGAGGACCCATGGGCCTCATAGCCATGTTCCAGTGCTGCTAAGCTAAGAGGTGGGTGCCTCCTCCACAGAGTGTCCAACCAAGGCTCTGAGGCCCAGGGGAGGAAGGGCTCACGCAGGCCTCACGGCTCTGGAACATGGCTGTGAGGCCCAGGTGAGGGAGGGCCTCTCGCAGGCCTCACGGCTCTGGAACATGGCTGTGGGGCCCAGGTGAGGGAGGGCCTCTCGCAGGCCTCACGGCTCTGGAACATGGCTGTGGGGCCCAGGGGAGGAAGGGCCTCACGCAGGCCTCACGGCTCTGGAACATGGCTGAGAGGCCCAGGGGAGGGGGAGCCTCTCACAGGCCTCACAGCTCTGGAACATGGCTGTAAGGCCCAGGGGAGGGAGGGTCTTTCGCAGGCCTCATGGCTCAGGAACATGGCTGGAAGGCCCAGGGGAGGGAGGGCCTCTCGCAGGCCTCATGGCTCTGGAACATGGCTGTGAGGCCCAGGGGAGGGAAGGCCTCTCGCAGGCCTCACAGCTCTGGAACATGGCTGTAAGGCCCATGAAAAAGAGCCAAGTAGCAAAGCAATGGTGCCATGGTGCAAAGAAAAAGCATGCCTTCACCCTCCTCCACTGGCTGCATAGTACATTAAAGCCATAATATGGGAGCATTGAGCTCTTAAAACCCCCGAGCCTGGTGTTACTGCACCTGCCGCACTACTAATTGCTATGCCCCTGTCAGAGACCCATACACAAGACCTGGGTACAGCACTGTGAGACAAATTTAATTGGGCCCAAGAGTGGGGGCCCGCGCGAGGCGCCCCCCTCTCCTGGGCCCCTCAGTCAGGGTGTAGAATTGAGAGGATTAGGAGAGACCCATGAGCCTAACAGCACTGAACTATTGCTGTGAGGCCCAGGGGAGAGGGGCCCTCTGCAAGGCTTTTCAGGGCTACACCATGGCTACAAGGCATAGGGTACCCCTTAGGCCTTGCAACCATGTTCTAAGGATGCGAGGGCCAGGAGAGGGGACCCAGAACAGGAGAGCCCTCTTCCTTGGGCATGCAGCAATAGGGTAGCACTGCAAGCCCAGGGGAAGGGAGTTCCCTCCCCTATACCACCCCGCCATGATCCAGAGCAGCAAGATCCAGGAGAGGGTGGTCCCATCCCCTTGGCCTTTTAGCTATGGTCTAGTGCTTCAAGGCCCATGGCATGTGGCCTAGCGCCATGGGCTTCACATCCATGGTCTAGTGCTGCAAGGCCCAGAAGATGGACATGGACTTCGCAATCTTAGTCCCCAGACATCGCTGTGAGGGCCAAGTAAGGTGGTCAATTTTCCATTATCACTTCACAGGACAATGTGTGCCTTTGGAAACACACTGCACGTGTGGAGACACAATGCGTGTGCAGAGGCATCAGAAGATGTGTATTGGGGAACAGGGGAACTATGAGTCACATAGTGGATTTTTGGGGTTTTATTCTAAATTCCTCCCTCTAAAGCAGGCTATGTTAAAAGATAACTCAGCTGGAGGTTGAGTTTATCAAGCTTGATTACTCTTCATACTATATCTGAGTTCTAATCCCTTTAACACCTCCTGGAGTAAGCTTTGACTTCTCGCTATTGCAAATTTTGAGCTACAAGTTTAGAAAATAAACTCTGGTATCCAAATGAAATGAAATAGTTCACCACTGGTAAATATCGACTACTCTTAAAGTCCAGTAAGAACCCTTTGCCACAGGACCTGGTCCAGTGGGTACACTTTAGCCAAGGATATTTGACATCTAATCTCAGCTTTATGATGGAAATAAACATGGTTGAATGAGAGAGTTCTGTGTCACCTGAACTTCCCCCTGGGCTCATCTGGGAGTGGTGACGTTGCCTCCTGTTGAAGCATCTTTTGTGGCAGCCTGTCTGGTGAGATAGCCTCCTGTGTTTCACCAGGGTTCCGAGCCCTAAGTATTTGGTTAGATGCAGGCTGATTACGGTTCTTGCTACCCTTTAGAATTTGACTTGTGCGCACGTTCTCATCGATATGTCTCGCGAGAGTCGCTTTGTTTGGTGACCGTGTAGTCTCTTTCCAAATCTTTGGGGTTAAAAGGGGGGTGCTGGAGAACCGTGAGACAGCTGCAAGCCACATCTATGCTACATAGACGGCTTCTGCAGCACCTCCCAAAGAGTCCCCCAGAGTCCCCTCCACCCGTGAGGAAACCTAGTGAACCCCTCTCAGGCTGCTTCTACCCCAGCCCCCAACTCAGGGTGTTCTCGTATGATACTTGTAGCCCACAAGAACATCGAATGGGCCCCTTGGCTACCCTTTCAAGAGTTCCAACAATTGCCAGTATAGATGCATCTGAACATGTGCCACCAAGTAGCCCTGTAAAGGGACATATCCCAAAATGCTTAAGTATAAAAAAGTCTTACCCCATTCTGGTGTGCCTAATGTCCGGCACTCATCTCCTTCAGTTATGACAAGTGTTTTTGGTAGTTCACCACTCGTATTCGCTTGCTGATGCGAGGGAAACATAATGCAGGCTACCAAAACCGCTTCCAGGCAACTCGTGGTGACTCATGGTTTGTGGGCGGATGCAGCTTGGTGCTGGGGCACAGGCAGGCCACATGCCATGTGGAATCCAAAATATTAATCGAGATGGGAGCTCCAGGGTATTCCGCTTGCCTCTTGCCTCTTCCTGCGGCTGCCGTGCACAGTGATATAATCTGAAAATATGAGCCGAAATCCAGAAAGTTAGATAAGAGGTCGGCGAGGGCGCAATGCCGCCCGCAAGGTTACCCCATTTCCTGGAGCCGACAACGGTGTCCTGGAAGGCCTTTGCGGGCTGAGAGAGGCAAAGTCCTGCGCTGCTCAACCACGGCTGTAGCGCGTTTGTTCGACAGCCATCTTGGTGCGCGCCCTCATCACCCCGGAGTAGTTTTAACCACGGAGCATGACGGGAGCTCTCCGTGGCATGGCTGTTCATCAATATCCCATTGTGTGCTCTTGGGCAATCACTTTTCTGAATTTATTGCTCTGCTGCTCCCTTTTTGGCAAGCTTGGGAGTATTTTGATTCAATGTAAAAACTACTAGTCAGTGTGATTTAATAAATGGACTGGATATTACCTTGGTGCCCAGTCACATGGTATAGTCACCTAAATGCAGTACAGTGGTAAATATATAGCCTGTGCCCCCAGTCAGGAGTGCACTGCAGTCCTGGGTCTACTAATTTAACCAACTGTTTGATCCTGGGCAAATAGTTTTCTCCCTGTGCCTTGTCCACTGATTTGACAATATGGCAGCACTTTGAAACAGGCTTCATGTAAGAAATAGACATTAGGAGATTATTCCCAGGACAGGTCGTGAGCATGGGTAGAAGAGGGGAAAAGATGTGGCATTACGTCAGAGCTGCCGCCTTTGGAACTGAGGAATCGGGCTCGAATCTTGGCCTTGTCTCAACAACCTGTAATTCTCGCAAATCACTTAATCTCGCTGTACCTAAATCAACAGGAATATGTCCATGAGTAAAGTAATTGGTGTTCCTGTAAACCATTCCAATACCTTTGGGTCGAGTTTGCGCTATATAAAACTGCAGACAAAATGGGTTTCATTTACTCACTCAAGGCTATTTGCATCTAAATAACAGAAGGTGCTCCTGACCCTGCATGGTGCATGACCCCTCCTCTGCTGCAACGCCTCCCTCTCTGCCACTGACGAGCATCTCTTTCACAGCTCATCAGCGTCTGAAAGAGTAAGAGTTGTTTGTCTGTTCATGTGGTTAAAACTGCCAGTCGCCAAAATGCGGGATAATGGGTATTTGAGTGGGAAGTGGACAGCATCCCCAATCGCAGGTTAAACCTGCCAAATGCAGACGGGCCTCACAGCTGCACGTGGGGCTACAAGGCCCAGGGGAGAAGGGGCCCCTCCCTGGGGTTTAGCAGCCATGGTCCTGTGCTGTGAGGCACAAGGGAGGTGGGCCTCTTCCTTATTCCTCACAGCGTAATACATGCCTGGGATGCCCAGGAGAGAGGCGTGCCTTCCCATAGGTGTGAGGCCTAGGACGGATGGAACACTTTTGTGAGGCCCCATGTAGGTGGGCTGAGCTTGGGGCCTTGGGCAGCAGCCAATGCCTAGCGCCGGCCCTGGTTGAGACCCCACAATTTGTCATCTGTCAAGTAGCGAGATGGGCTGTGTGAGAAGGGAAAGCTCTGCAAGACTCCTGCCTGTGACCAGGTGTCGTGTAGTTCCTAGGAATCCCCAGGACCTGCGAATTTTGGATGACCTAAACTGAGGGCTTGGAGTCCCATCCACTTCCGGACGCCCCCACAGTATATGTCAGCCGTTAGACCAGCTAGCTCTACAGTGCCACTACCACCCCACTGTATCTTACAGTGGTGTAGGTAGTTTCTGGCAACCACTGAACATGACAACCCTGATTCCTCAGGGATCGTGGAAAACAGTACAGTACTTTTCGCTCAGTCACTCGTGCTCACTTATTCTCAGAAAATACACAGCATGGCGATTAGGATGTTTCAATAAATATTTATTGGTCCAGCGTCAGTCTTGTGTAAAACATATTTGCTGCAACAATCAGGAGACAGAAGCACACGAAAGAGATTGCTAGTACCAATATAGTAAATAGTAGACACATTTCTACCATAGTGCTAATAAGATGAGCATAAGCAGTTCAGATAAAAACAGTAGTACTTGCATATTCCTAAAATGCACGCCCTAAGTAATATGCCTTAATGTACCTAGCCTAGATAAGTAGGTGTAGCATGTATATGTGTATATATTCAAGAAACCCCCAGGGAAGAACCATCCCCCTCACCAAATGGTTGAGAATGAAGGACCTCATCTCTGCTTCGAGGATGACACCCTGCAAGGGATGTCAGACCGCTGCGTGTCGAAGATTCAGCATGCAGGGCACCATGTCAGCTTGGAAGGAATTGTGCCCTAATTTAAAGGGGGAAAAAGGGTCTTATATACTAGAATCTTCAGGATGAAAAAAAGTGGTGATCCTTATTCAGAATAATTATGCCGTGCCTGAGGACATGTTTATGTACGTCAGGTACAGGGATTATGATAGAATACTAAGAGCCTGGTGTCGAAGAGATAGGAGCAAGCTACAAGGTACAAGGTCACCTGTTAGGAACCGTTATTGTCGTGTGGATGGGACAAAGGATGTAAATAGGGGTATACATGACAGGACTAGCCTAAAGGAGATGATACAGGACTGGGGGCCAAGGCCTACTAGTCTCCCTGCTGGGTGTGGGGACATCACCAAGAGAAATCAAGACTCCCCTCGAGCCTGGAGCACAAGCGCCTGCCTGCTTGTCAAGACCAGTATGCCCTGAGAGGGAAGAGGTGAACCCTGGAGGTTCAGTGGGAAGCCGTACCGCAAGGACTCCCTGTGAGAGGTGTGAGGATTCGGCTGTGCACCGATCGGGTCGTAGCCTGTGTGCAAGATTGTTTTCAGACAAAACTGTATGCCAGGTGAGGGCCACCGTAGACTGAGCTGTGCATCCAGTGCTGTGCAGGGGCCACCGTTGAAGTAATTGTGTGACCAGTGTGCCAAAACTTGTGAACGCCTTAGCGGCGACCCCTGTATACCAGGAGGGGCCACTGTAGTGTGGGCGATTGCACCGGAGGAGTCTACATTGTGTCCAGAGATGCTGCGGTAACCCTGTAAACCCACTGTAAGTTCTTGGTAAGTCCACAGTAGGTTTTTGCAATCAGCTTCTGTGTCTGGAAAGTGAGACACAAAAATGGCTGAGCGAAAACAGACTAGTGCCAGGTGCACGAGTTCAGCGGTGTTTGATTTCTTTGTGGCAGAAGATTCCTATAGCGATTTGAAAGGTATTTGGAAAAGTCACTGGATTTAAGATGCCCTTTACAGTTTTTGTTTCCATTTAACCTGACAGGTTGGATTATCAAGGTCATTTTCTCCCATTTTTGGTGTAAGGTGGTCAAGGGGGTTAAAGTTATTAAGAGAGTAAAAATGGGACTGCCTATGTTGTGAGGTGTCAGACCCAAATATATATATTTCCCATCCAACAAATATGACATCTATCCAAAGGTGAGCGCTCATACGAGGAGGACGCGATAACTAACTCCTTTTAATGTCCATCAGCATGTGGCCAACAGGGTCTTCAGCACCTGCCCTCCAACCCTCACCCCCACACACGGGCACACTCAGTGCTCCCATCACAGAGCTCACGCTCACTTTAACACACAGTAATCATGGACGTCATTTAGGGGTCACCAGGAGTCGCAGTTGTGACCCCTAGCTTTCCCCTTGCCCCTTGCTACCCCTGGCACTGCCTTTGCGACCCCTAGCATGAGGTGGCAAAATCAGTGCCAAGAACACATAGGTGTCTTCCCTTATCAGAGTCAGACTCTAACCCTGTTTTCTGCTTATTTTTATTACACTAATAGTGAATAATAGCTTATTATTTATTATTCCTGTAATAAAAAGTGGAGCCGCAAGATCTGGACTTCACTGGCATTTTAGATAAGAAAAATAAAATAGTTTTAATGTATGTTGTGTGCGTGCATGTGGGTGAGAGTGAGTTAGTGCGAGAGAGTGTATATGTGTGAGCATGTATGTTTGTATATGGGATCGGGAATGTGTGTGTCAAAATGGGTGAAGTATAAGTGAGTCAGAATGAGTGAGAGAGTGCGAATGAGTGATTCTGGGTGAGAGTAAGAGTGAGTGAGAGAGTGCGAATGAGTGATTCTGGGTAAGAGTACGAGTGAGTGAGAGAGTGTGAATGAGTGATTCTGGGTGAGAGTAAGTGTGAGTGAGAGAGTGCGAATGAGTGATTCTGGGTAAGAGTACGAGTGAGTGAGTGAGAGAGTGTGAATGAGTGATTCTGGGTGAGAGTAAGTGTGAGTGAGAGAGTGCGAATGAGTGATTCTGGGTGAGAGTAAGTGTGAGTGAGAGAGTGCGAATGAGTGATTCTGGGTGAGAGTAAGTGTGAGTGAGAGAGTGCGAATGATTGATTCTGGGTAAGAGTACGAGTGAGTGAGTGAGAGAGTGTGAATGAGTGATTCTGGGTGAGAGCGAGTAGGTGGAAATGAATAAGTGCAAGTCAGTGCTAATGATAGAATGAGTGTGAATAAGTGAAAGTACGTGAACATGTGTTGTTGACCTGGCATGCTTCTTGGCTTGTAGAAGATCCCTTGACAAAATGTTGGCACTGGAATACTGGAGGCGATACTTGCATATGGGACACCCTCTGCAAAATGCCACTGGCTTCTAGCACTCTGTTGGTAAATTCTGGCATGGAGCACCCATGAAAAAATGCCAGAGCTGGCCTCTTGGTGGAAATTCTTGGCATAATTGGCACTTGTGGCAAATTGCTGGTGATGACACATTGGAGGAAATTGATGGCATATGGGAAGACAGCTGTGGCAAGGTCACGTGGCATCCATGGCAAAATGTGGTCCTTGACATATTAGACATAACCTTTGACATAAGAGAGCTCCATAGTGCAAGAGAAACAGTATTAGCAAAATTCTGGCAGTGGCATATTGTATGTAATGTTTGGACAAAATGGGCCACCGTGGCAAAATGCTGGTCCTAGCAATGGAGGGAAATTTTGACATAAGGAGGCACCCATAGGACATTTTAAAAACATAATTGGGTGAACTTGTGGGGGCTGTCAGATTTCAGTAACTTGGCACACCGTGAAAGGACTTGAATATTCAGTGAGTGTTATTTGGAGCTTATGCCTTTTTTAGCAAATTTATGTGAAAATTGTGCATTAAAATGCACTAGTAAAGCCAATTTTTTCAAAATCTTCTCAGGGAAGAGAAAACCCCACCCTTTGTTCTCTCCTAGAAGAATATCGAATATTAATTATGCAATTATGTAACTTCAACAATGTTAATTATTGTGATGTCATCAGGATTAAGGTTAAGTGACATCACTTCTTGGGACGATGCATAGTCAAAGGTCATATGATGTGACTTCCTGTGACCTCATTAAGGTCAAAGGGCATATGATGTTGCTTCCGGTACCCCAGGCATTTTGGTGAATCGACGTCCATAACAGTAATGCTCAAAATGGCTAACAATGGAGGCACCTATAGTAGGTATTGCCCTTATTCTAAGTGTTCCAATTGGAGGCGTCACAACATTTCTCAAAGTGCTAATAAATGTTTATTCTATTTAAATTTGGCTTCTTTCATTCTCTCTTGCTCTATATTATATTATATTATATTGTATATATAATGCAAGAGATCCTGTAATTCCTGTATAAACAGCAGTCTCTAATATCTTCATAATCGGTGACTAGTGACGCACCCAGCCGTCGATTTTAAAACAAAAGACGTCAGAACTCGACTATTATAAGCTATTACAGTCGAGTTCTGGCGTCACATTTCCATGCTCCAGAGCCAGCAGCCGAGGTGAAAGTCAAGTCCGGACACAGAGCATAATGGAAGCAGCTGCTTAAAGTAACACATGTAACAGTTGCTTTTCTTTCCTCTGCTCTATTATTAGCTTACAGTGACAAGCAGAGAGAACACGTTTATTTTTTTCACTCCTTTGATAGAGATAAAGTACAATCTGTCTGTATGTTTCTACACCTTCCAAGCCAGTGCAGCTTTTATATTGAACTGGTTCTAATATCAGTTTCCAACAAACCACTAACAGGTTTTTGATGTGTCTAATTTTGCACTAGAGATTTTATTTTTATTCTTCATGTTTTGAAACGTTGCTCGCTCTTTCATATGAATGACATACGCACCAAGGTTTTCAGTGGTTTGTGGGAAATGTGATGGTGTGACCACGTATTATATGAGATAAAGTACCCCCTGGTGTACATGATAAGGATATTGCAATTCACCTCAGAGTTCCACAACCTTATAACAGTGGCATAACAAAAGTTGAGGGGGCCCTCCACACTCCAGACCCAGTCAGGAGCACTCAGGCCAGGGGTCTGCCGCCTGTGCACAGAGCTGGAGGAGGCCCCCTCCAGTCCCCCCATACTGCGGGGGCTATTGTTAGGCCGCTGCCTTATAAAGGAATTCAGCTTTTGGACCCATTCCCCTTTATGGCTATGGAACTCCTCCATGACTTGCAAAATCCTTATAATGTACTGCAGAGGGTACTTTATTGTATGTATGTATATATATATATATATATATAAAGAGAGAGAGAGAGAGAGAGAGAGAGAGAGGGGGACAGAAGGAGAGCGGCAGAGACAAGGAGAGGGTGTGTGCGCCTGTGCGTGTGTAAGACAGAGAGGGGGAGGTGGTGACTGAGTCCCTGGGAGAGACTTGGCTTGGATCTTGTCAGTGAACAATTCATCCAGTGTGGTCCAATAGAGCCTGCAGCATCAGATCTGCCTCGACCCCCCCCACCATTCACACGCACACAACGCCAGCTCACAAGTGATGCTCCCATCCAAGAGCCCCCTCCCCCTCTCTCCACCACACACTCACACACACTGCCAGCTTTCCAATGATGTTCCCATCCCAGAGCCCCCTCCCCTCCCTCCACCACACACCCACACACACTGCCAGCTCTACAGTGATGCTCCCATCCCAGAGCCCCCTCCACCCTCATCCCCCACACATACACACACATACACACACCGCCAGCTCTACGATGCTGCTCCCAGCCCAGAGCCCCCTCCACCCTATCCCACACACACACACACACACACATACACACACCGCCAGCTCTACAATAATGCTCCCACCCCAGAGCCCCCTCCACCTCCCATACACACACACAACCACACACAACGCCAGCTTTGCAATGATGCTCCCAGCCCAGAGCCCCCCTCCCCACCACACACAGGCACACACACATACACACTACTGCCAGCTTTACAGTGATATTCCCATCCCAGAGCCCCCTCCACTCCTATCCCACACACATCCCAGCTCTACAGTGATGCTCCCATCCCAGAGCCCCCTCCACCCCCATCCCACACACACACACAGACACACACACACACCAGCTCTATGTTGCTGCTCCCACCCCAGAGCCCCCTCCACCTCCCATACACACACAGACATACACACACCGCCAGCTCTACAGTGATGCTCCCATCCCAGAGCCCCCTCCACCACCCCACACACACCCACATACATGCCGCCAGCTCTACGATGCTGCTCCCACCCCAGAGCCCCCTCCACCTCCCATACATACACACCGCCAGCTTTGCAATGATGCTCCCATCCCAGATCCCCCTCCCCCCGCCCCCCTCTCCCAGGGCAGCACTTGATGCATTCAGCCGTCTATTGATACAATAATAACAATGACAGCACTTTATAGCTTTTAAGGGCCCCTGCTTTGAATTATCCGGAGCCCTGCTTCCCTTGCAGTGACGTGATCCAATAAAAGCCCATTAATCCGGCTCCAGCGAGGCTGGGCGCTAATCCGGTTTCAAGGGCAGCCTGCTGCTCCCGCCTGGGGTCTCTGGGAGTGGGCCTGCGCTGTCTCTCCATCCTGGACCGCTGCCCCCCCCCCCCCCCATCTGGAGGTTTATGAGCAGCAGGGCATGCCGGGAAGCCCAGAGGGTGACCGCCATGCCACAGAGCCCTGAGTCACGGGCTGGCTGCCTCCTCTCCTGTCCAGAGGAACATCTGGGGAACAAGGGATGCAATATTCGCACTTTGTGGGGTTTGAAATGATGTGTCTTTTAATGGAGGGAGGATGATTCGAGTCAGACCCATCGACTCGACCTGCTTCATGCGAAGGCTTGACATCACCTCCCCCCCTCCCCCACACACTGCCTCCAGCTTTACCCTTGACCCCGTCCGTAAGGGGGGGGGGCACAGCTTCCTAACACTAAATGTACTATTTTCATCTTCACAGTTCACGAGCAAAGGTTGTCACTGGCGGCGGCCACTTCATGCTTTAGAAATGAGCCCATCTGTACATTAGCATTCTACACCTACACATACTGGAAAGGGGCATATGTGCCTCCATCTTCAAGTACAACTCTTCTGAGAGGCTGCCATCTCACTTCCGGCTACACAGCTTCAGGGTGAGATCTTTCCCTTGATCATGTCGTCATGATGACGTTACACTCCATGACATCATCATGGCAGGTACACGCCATCATGTTATCAGGATAAGGTTATATATACCCAATGAGATCATCATGATGACATCTTACACATAACGTCATCAGTATAAGTTTATACCGAAGGACGTCATCGAGATGATATCTGACGCTCGATGTATTACACTCACTGACATCATCACAATGCTATCTTACCCTGGTGTTATCTCATACTCAGTGACATGGCCGTCGGGACCAGCTTTCAGGGTCCATAAACACCTGTTCTTAAGTTGAAAGTTAAGACCCCCCCTTCCCGCGGGTCGCTGCTGTTGTCCTTCACAGCTGGGCGCACACATGTGACGTCACAGAGGCTTCCACTTCCGCCTGTAGGATCAACGCTTGGCCACCCTTCAAGTGCAGAAGAGAACTCTTCATAGCACGCACACTCCTTTAACGTCTAGAGAGCGATGCAAACAAGCACACCACAAGCTAACACCCATGACGGGGCTGTTCAAGGAATGATGTGCTTGTTGCTCAGATGTCCAACCACTTAACTGAGAGTTACTGCCCTCTGCGGAGGGTGTTAATGGCCTTAATTTACCATCCTATAAACATGGCCTCTAACCAAATGCGAGCACTCATTACGAAGAGGAAGTGGTGATTAACTCCTGTTAATGTCCATCAGCATGTGGCTAACAGGGTCATTAGCACCTGCAGGGCCGGTCCTAGAACTTCTGGGGCCCCGGGCGAAAGGGAAGATGTGAGGCCCCTCTAATTTGCATGTAACATCCAGTCGCGGGTGGGGGGTCTCGCGGGGGTTCGCGCGGGAGGGGGGGGGAGGTTAATTTAAAAATAAAACAAACTTACCTTCCCGGGTCTTGTGTCGTCTCTGCTCCTGACCTGCTGTCCTGCCTCTGGCAGGAACAGGAAGCAGGCAGCCTCCCTCCCTAAGCCAATCACAACGCTGCAATGGCCGGGACGCTGACCAGCCAGGCGCCTATGGGGAGGCCATTTTCTCCATTGCAGCCTACATGGAGAAAGGCCAGAGTGCACATGACTGGTTTGGTCGGACCCGGAGGGCCGACTAAACAGTCAGCGCCCTTAGAAGTGGACAAGGCACTCCTCCCTGCCCTAAAGCAGACCCGCCTGCCCCCAACCAAACACTTCTGCTTTCTCGCGAGTGCAGAAGCAGAAACATAAAATGGTAGTTTTAGCATTTTGTGTTTCTGCTTCTCGCACTGCGAGAAAGCAGTGGGGCGACGCTCCTCCGCCCTAGTGGAGGAGCCGCCCTTTGTAACATCACAAGAAGTGACATCACAGAAAGTGACATCGCAGGACTATTGATCTTATTTGGCATCACTGAAGAGACCTAACGTGGATATCTGTAACATGGACAAAAAGATAAATATACAAATGAAATAAGTCCATATATTTTAAAACTGTATTAAATGGATTACATTTGTCACATTGGATGGAAAAGCTAGGTGCAGGTCTCACAAAGATGTATATTATTTACTCCTCGTTAACTGATTGTTTCCAGATGAGTGCATGATACAATTTCCAGTTCTGCTTCATAAAGGGGGAGATCCTGTTGAGGTAATGAGGGGCGGATCATTCAAAATATAAAATGACACGAGAAAACCTCTCACACCATGGATATAATTGCAAATTTCAAAAGGCTCTCTTATCTTTCTGTGCCATTATTGTGCTACCTTAGGATGACATTAATACTTTGTAATTTGTTTTAACGTAAATCCTCTCACTAGTATTCCACACACACATGCTAAGAGACGTAGGACAATCTTGTTTGTGTGTGGGCTCTTTACTCGCCAGAATTATGTTAAGTGCAAAAACAAAACACATATAGTACAAAAATACAAGACACCATTGCAAACAAATAAAGATTGTACATAAATAAAAAAAGACTTAGAACAACCGAGACCACTGCTAAATCATACATTGACTTGAAGGTATGCTGCAGATTCAAGGGGTTTTCAAATCAATGTTTTGATTTGGTGTTAGAACTGTAGGAAGTAGAAGTGGCCGGCTTTAGCGCTGGTGGAGCCCTGTGCAGCAATGTTGGTGCCCCCCAATGACTCGCTCTGCCACGGATAACCTCACTAACACCCTTTAGCAGTGCCCCTCAAGTCTCCATAACCACATTCTCGCTCAGATGCATTTAATTTGATTTACAGCACCACTGATACCAGTGTAGGGTGTCAGAGAACTTTATATCACACATTACACAGAGACAATCAATCATACGTGTGTAAATCACAAAAGGTAATGTAACATAAGGCAAAGGACTAGGAGTCACATGACAATCACACTAGTAGGCAGTATAGTTTAATAGTGATTGATCTGGAGAAACACAAAATCTGAACTTAGAACGTAATATCATGGTTGGGGGTTCTCTTTAGTAACCAGAATTGATTTCTGTCCAAATGAACCCTTTTTGCAACATTAGGATAATCAAAGACTGGGGAAAAAACCATAACGCTGTAATTTATACCTTGCAGTTTGCATGCAGCTCCTAGATGACAGTTAATAGCTCATTGTTCTATGTTAGGATTTTGACTTATAAACTGCAAGTAACAATAGGATCTCTCTGACAAAAGCAGTAACCCACTGACCTATTTACATTATGTGGACTTAGTGATCGGCATGGTACATGTTCTTTGAAGCAGGCACATTAACCCTCTGTGCTACCTTTCCACGAGTCAAAACTTCCACTTGACAAAACTCCATCTCTCTCTAGGAAGAACATTAACCACCGGAGTTATCATGACATTTTTATTGTTGCCGAAAATTGCTGGAGGCCAGGAAGGAGGCAGCAAGTGCTTTTAGAAACATAATATACTCGCAAACATGACGCCCCCACCCGAAGTCAGCGCTCTGTGCGATCTCACCGGTCGCAACGCCCTAGAGCCTCCTGTTCAAGGGTCCTGTGACCTCAGTGACAGAGTCACTGTTGCTCTAGGGTGTGCTGCTTCGTAGGCCTGCCTGCAAGACTGGAGGTGAACTTCAATAGGGGTTGTAGTGGACAGGCCTTCAAGGTTAACCCACACTTGCCACCGCTAGGGTCAACCTGCTGGTGCTCAGAGACCATTCTTCTAAGGTCTTTCGGGGCCTTCTAAGATCTAGCATGGAAATGTGCTCTCTCAGGAGAGTGGACTGTTCATGAAGGCTGAACCTGGTTCCCCAGTTCCAAATTCGGCAGCTCTGACCATAGTGCCACATCCTCTCCCCCACTGAACACCATTCTGCCCCACTGAGAGAAACTCGCACTGCCTTCAACTACAACCCAATTGCACCCCGCTATAAACACCTGGAGGTGACTCAATTCAAATTACGCACTAGACAAGAGCAATATGCTGCCTAAAAAATAAAAGTGACAACATCCTGGAAAAAGCAAACACTCATAAGGAATGTAAGATTAAGTAAAAGCATGTGAAATGTAAGCAGGAACAACATGGTTACCTTAATGCTTTTGCACTTATTATTCAGAAATCAATGAGTGCTTTTGCATGAAAAGTTAAGGCCATGACTACAGGGCCGGAAGGGACCAGTTTCAATGTCCATTGCTTATATCCTTACAAAACGTAAGCAGTATGGTTTAAAAAGACCACATTGGTGAACACAGAACTGCGGTATGCATTTTGTTTTTCAATCCACCCATCAACCAGGTATTGCAGTACATCCAGGAATGGTGCACTTCCCCACCCAGGGAAAACAATGCTGTTCAGAGAAAGACAAGAAAACAAAAGTAGCGCTTCACTGGCAAACTCTGTAAAGTGGCACTAATGTGTTTTGGGTGTGAATAAAATCAAGCTGGCCCCCTTTTCGACCCACTCTGTCTTGCTTTAGTTATTTTTTAAATTTTGAACCTTTTATTTCTCTCCATCCCAAGGCTGCACTTTGGAAGTGAAAAATGTCAGAAAAAAGACGACTTTTCCAGCAAAAGTGTTTTTCTTTTTGGATTCATTTCACAGGGGAACAAATAAAGGAAAGGAAAGAGGGAGTAATGGCTACAAGGCCCAGGGAAGGGGGCCCTCACACCTGGACCTTGCAGCTTGCTCTAGTGCTTAGAGGCCCAGGGAAAGGGGGCCCCTCCCTGGGCCTTTGAAGCAGTAACGAGGCATTTCGTAAAACACTGCCCTAGCACCGGCAGTTCTACATACATTTTAAATACACATTCCCATAAAAAAAAATGGGTGATGCAAAAGTTAACAAAAGCCAGTTGATCTGGCTGCTCCCTCCCCTCACCCACCTCTCCTTACCTGTGTCTGGCTGGTCCTGGAAACAAAGGGGCCTTCTGTCACCTAGCAACAAAATGCAGGAAGGGAATGGCCGGTACTTAAGAGAGGTGCTGCCCCGCCCCTGACACTGAGCCAACATAATTGCTGGCCTGGCTGCTGTGCCTTCCCGACTCTGTTTGTCCCTTCCCCGACCCCTCCACCCCCAGGAATGCCACCACGCCCTGACCAGTAAGGTCCACTCCAGACATCTCGCATGTATATTGTGATTGTGTGGGGAGGGGTCCCTGGAGGAGCAGGTGGGCAATCTGTGAAAGTGTTTCATTTCACAGTGAAGCGGGCCCCCTGTCTCTCAGCTGAGCGCGAGGCCCTGGGCAGCTGCCCACACGGCCCATGCCTAGCGCCGGCCCTGAGCACCTGCCCTCCGACCCTCACCCCCCCACACACGGGGACACCCAGAGTACCCAGCACTGACGTCACGCTCTGCAATGCTTGGAATGGCTTACATTGGAGGCACCTACAGTAATGAATGCCCTCCTTCTAAGGAGTCACAACATTTCACAAGGTGCCAATAAAAGTGTTTATTCTATTTAAAGTTAGAATTCTCCTTTTCCCCAAAAACTAAAATAGTTTACCTATTACCAACATTAAACCATAAATACCATTCACATACCTTACCATTCATCAAGAGCATAAATGCATAGGGCTTTATGTGCGTCTCACGTGCATCTCAGTGCAGGTGCAAGCATGATAGCTGTGAGGCCGAAGAGTGTGAGGGGTCCACTGCACCCCTATATGGCTGTTTTTAGTGTCCCTTTGAAGGGAGGGGGGTCCCTCGCTTACATGAAGGCCCATGGCACGCTTGGTAGGCCGCTGCTCTGCACGAATCTTACGTGAAGACCCGTGGCATGCTTGCTAGGCCGCTGCTCTGCAAGAATCTTACATGAAGACCCGAGGCACGCTTGCTAGGCCGCTGCTCTACACAAATCTTACGTGAAGGCCCATGGCACACTTGCTAGGCCGCTGCTCTGCACGAATCTTACGTGAAGGCCCATGGCACGCTTGCTAGGCCGCTGCTCTGCAGAATCTTACGTGAAGACCCGTGGCACGCTTGCTAGGCTGCTGCTCTGCAAGAATCTTACATGAAGACCCGTGGCACGCTTGCTAGGCCGCTTCTCTACACAAATCTTATGTGAAGACCCGTGGCAGATTTGCTAGGCCGCTGCTCTGCAAGAATCTTACGTGAAGGCCCGTGGCACGCTTGCTAGGCCGCTGCTCTGCAGGAATCTTACATGAAGGCCCCTGGCACGCTTGCTAGGCAGCTGCTCTGCAGGAATCTTACATGAAGGCCCGTGGCACGCTTGCTAGGCCGCTGCTCTACACAAATCTTACGTGAAGACCCGTGGCACGCTTGCTAGACCGCTGCTCTGCAAGAAACTTACGTGAAGGCCCGTGGCACGCTTGCTAGGCCGCTGCTCTGCAGGAATCTTACATGAAGGCCTGTGGCACGCTTGCTAGGCCGCTGCTCTGCAGGAATCTTACATGAAGGCCCGTGGCACGTTTGCTAGGCCGCTGCTCTGCAGGAATCTTACGTGAAGGCCCGTGGCACGTTTGCTAGGCCGCTGCTCTGCACTAATCTTATGTGAAGGCCCGTGGCACGCTTGCTAGGCCGCTGCTCTGCACAAATCTTACGTGAAGGCCCGTGGCACGCTTGCTGGGCCACTGCTCTGCACGAATCTTACGTGAAGGCCCGTGGCACGCTTGCTGGGCCGCTGCTCCGCACGAATCTTACGTGAAGGCCCGTGGCACGCTTGCTGGGCCGCTGCTCTGCACAAATCTTACATGAAGGCCTGTGGCACGCTTGCTAGGCCGCTGCTCTGCACGAATCTTACATGAAGGCCCGTGGCACGCTTGCTAGGCCGCTGCTCTGCACTAATCTAACATGAAGGCCCGTGGCACGCTTGCTAGGCCGCTGCTCTGCATTAATCTAACATGAAGGCACGTGGCACGCTTGCTAGGCCGCTGCTCTGCACTAATCTAACTTGAAGGCCCGTGGCACGCTTGCTAGGCCGCTGCTCTGCCCGAATCTTACATGAAGGCCCATGGCATGCTTGCTAGGCAGCTGCTCTGCACGAATCTGTCAGTACTATAAGAAAGGTGATGGGAACCATCAGGGGCGCAGCTTGGTCAATTAGAATAGGGGCGTTGTTGTAGTGTTCGACAGGGCCGGCACTTGAGTAAACACTTTAGCTACACGTTTTAACTTGACATCTTTTTCTAATGGTGACTTTTTACATGCCTTGCACTTACAAGACATTGTATTTAGAAAACATTCCGCATGCAGCACATTTCTTTATGAGCTTATTGTTATGTTATCGAAACACTCTGTCCAAGGCTACAAACATTGAACGTGATGCCCTTGCATTTGTTTGTCCGGTTGGAGACAGCTCTAAGACTCCAGACTAACCTTCGCATCAGCTCTGCACTTTTAGCACAGTGTGATTAGAACAGTGCTTCTATTATATCAATTGCCTCTGAGCCATATTCGGCAAAGGAGCGCTTCTGCGGAGAATATCCTAGAACGCTGTGCACTGTGACTGAGACGCAGCCCTGCTGACTCTAACCATCATCCTTCAAAGGATGATAGGCTGCTCCACACCAAATCAGCTTCCTGATACATCATAAACAGGTATGGGGGTTGGGTTGCCCCAGGGATCTGGCAGAGGGTACTTTCACTATGCTCTTGTTAGTGCAGATAGTACTAGATAGAAGTATACACGTAATCATAATCACACAGTAATGTTCAAATGGTCAAACTGTTTATCTGTTTTGTTGTAATGCTGGTTTCAATGCTTGTTTCATGCTTCTAATAATTACAGCTCACACTTTCTAAACAAGGATACGATTGTTTCAATAAATATTTGAAAAGCCAATTCGTATCTTTCTTGTGTCTACCTTGGACATGCCTGAGCAGCAACAAACGGGTAGATCTGTTTCCATGATTTCCTTGGAGAGTGGCCGTGTTCTGAGGTTGCTGACACCATCTGGTACCGTGGACAGGGTAGGGGTCCAGATGGGGCACTGTGAGCAGGCTAAGAATTGGGCCAACATACTCTGATGCTATGTGTGGACTCTGACGGTTATGTTGTCCGGATACACAGTCCTACTTAACTCGTAGAAATCACATGACAGGGGGTGAGCTTCAGATTTCACAACAATCACGCTGGGACATCTTGTTAAAACACATTATATGAGAAGCAGGACATGAGGGGGGCTTGAGGGGCAGTGCAAAGAGAGAGGAGGGCAGATTGTTATGGGCACTTAAAACACAACGTTTTTCAAGCTAGTCAACATTTTTAAGACCATCCAAACAGATGAGGAACAGTGTTTGTGTGAGTGTGTATGTGTTTGTCAATGTGGGCCTGTAAAAATTCCAGGTGAAATTCGACAGACACTTCACCATATCCGACTGAAAACACTTGTACCCAACTACTTACTACAGAATACATTTTTTACGGGTGTGTAACACCCCAAAAATGCCCAGTGGAGCTACGCCCCTGGGAACCAGAAGAGGGGGTGGTTCACTTTTCACTACTGTGAGTTTTACTAATCTGACGTCAATAGGTTTGTACATTGATAAATACGCTCCACATGGTCGTTTGGAGCATATGTACAACTTCTAGGCACTTTCCGCATCGCTGCAGACAGCATTCACGCATGTGGCATTTATTCATATTGGCGTCAGTGGGACCACAGTCCACAGACCATCCGGACCCCCTAAGCGATGCCCTTACACTGTTCTTCTCTTGGGTCTCTGTAGAAAGCACAGCTGTAAATATTCACCCTCGCAAAAATGATGTGGACATCGCTGCTCACATTTGATTTACTTATGAACAATATATAAGGATGAGCATGTACTGATTAGCGTGGCCTCTTTTGTGCTCACATTTTAATGTTGTATCATCAAAAATGAGAGGGCATTAGAACAAATCACATGCAACTACTGGAAAAAACTGTACAGATCATGAAATCCTCCCCTTGGGCTCAATGCCCACCATGCATACTCTAACCCTGTGCTCTCTCAGCCAGCAGGATGTACTTATAGCAGTCATTTACAAACCGGAAATACGAGTCAAAGAACAACATCAAGAGCAGACAGGACAATGTAAACGAGAAGGAGAGAGAGAAAGGAACCCATAGACTTCACAAATAACAGCCTTGGCAAAGACCCAGTTTAATGGTAATAATTTTTTTAACATTTTTGTCTGTATTCATCCATGTTTATTTTTTGGCCATCTTATTGGTATTTTTCCATATTTATTTTGTGATTTGAGAATAAATGGAGACGTAAAATGGTATATTTCCACATTTATTTAACTGATAAACATGCACTCATACTTTGCTACCTGTCACTTTTTAGCAAATTAAGCAGCCAAATATAACAAAACACCACACCCACAGGAACATATTAGCATTATACAACAAATATTTGTTCAAATATGCCTGTATTGAAGGAAATTTAATGCCGTGTTTTTAACTCTATGATGTCTATCTGCTCAACTGTTGACCTAAAATTTATGAAGGACAGCATGGAGAGTCATTCACAAGAAGCACAATTTTCTGTATTTTTTCCGCTTCTAAAAAAAAATACAGACAAGAAACACATTGTTTTCTGTCTGTATTTATCTGCAAAAATCAGTAAAAAGGGAAAAGAAGGAGCCTTAATTATAATGAAACAGAGTCCGCTGTGTATGGCTAGATATCATGTCTCTAGCATCCGTTCGGTTCTGGTACGGAGGAAGGATTTTGTGCATGTGCTGATTGTTAAAGATTGGACCATTAGTAGAGGAGTGTGACAACCCGCCCCAAATAATAATTACAATCTTTGTCTGGGTGAACCACAAAAGTCACTAAATTAACCTGTGCTTAACCATCTGATAGCTTGGCACAAAAGCAGCCAGGCTTGACTGAGAAGCAATGTGTTAAGTATTTATGCAACACTCAAACAGTAATAAAGGGTAAACACAACTCAAGAAAAATCCCAAATCAATTTAGAGAAAATTAGTACATTTTGATGAATATAATGACATAAAAATGGCAAAAAATCCAATCAGTAGAACAGAAATTATGAATTTTTCAAGGTTTAAGTAAGAAAATAGCACCAAAAAGCACAAACTGCCAATAATAGGCAATGGTTGTGGTAGAACAGGACCTCAATGCAATTTGATGCAGACTGCAAGGGAGCACAGGTCAGATATACCAACCAGGTTTGTCCAGGTCAAAGATTTTACCTTCTGACTTCAGTCCTTTAAGTCACAATCCCCCACAGGAGCACACTTCTAAAGCCCCCACGGACCTCTTGGGAGGCCCTTAGAGACTCCTAGGGAGGCAGTTAGAGGCCACAGCAGAGTCCAGTCCTGATCAGCTGGGCAGTTGCAGGAAAAGGCCTCTTGGAGCTTGTTGGGTCCCTGTAACTTTAACAGGAGGTCAGACTTATGACCCTTGGAGTCCACTTCTTTACCCTGGGTACAGTAGGGAGGGCAGGTCCAGTCTTCAAGGCACTTCTAAGGTCACCGACAGCAGGTCCTGTCCTCCTCCGTTCTTCCACAGGTCCAGAAGTGATCTGATTTCAGGTTCTGGGGATGCTACCTTTATGCCCAGTGCCAGCCTGTGGGTGGGGGAACAATCATTTGTGTACCTCCTAAACTAGCCCTGGTCAGGTACCCCTCTCTAAAAGGCTTGGGTCCAGCCTGGCTAGTGAAACAAAGGCAGGAGCAGGGATAGTGTCAGGTTCTTCTGTGTGTGCCAAGGCAGATCTTTTCGAACTGTAATTGTGGCAGGGGCATAGCTCCTCCCCAGCCACCCTGTCAGGAAGACCCACACTTCCCCACACCCAGGCTCTTTGTCCAATGTTTGGGAGCAATACACATCTCACTCCAGGGAGGCAGCAGAGGTCAGGTAACACGTGGACACTGACAGTAAGGCAGTTTTTAGTTTAGACAGGAAAATTATAACTTTCTAAAAGTGTAATTTTCAAAATAGAAATTTTAAATGTGACTTGACTATTAGATTGGATTTTAAATTACTATTAGTTTGAGTACTTGAGTTATTGTTCTAGCTATTCCCAAACTGAAGTTGCGCTTTATAAGGTGTTATAATGTAACCCACGGCTTTTCTATGGCAGACCCAGCCTTGCCACTGTGAAAAATGACTATGGTGATTTTTCACTGCCAGGACATGTAAAACGTAAACACACATATCCTACCTTTTAAATACCATGCACCCTTCCCTATGTGCATTTAGGGTTGTGACTTATAATTATTAAAAAGATCTCCGGATCACCAACCGACCCCTGCCCACACCACGTCTTCAACAAAGCCGACGCCACCATCGCACCCCATCTCCGGGACATCATCAACTCCTCCTTCCACACCGCCACCTTCCCGGAGAGCTGGAAGCACGCCGAGCTTACCGCCCTCCTGAAGAAACCAACGGCGGACCCCACCGACCTCAAGAACTACCGCCCCATCTCGCTCCTTCCGTTTCCGGCCAAAGTCATCGAGAAGACCGTCAACAGACAGCTTGCCGCCTTCCTCGAGACGAATGGATCCCTCGACCCCTCGCAGTCCGGGTTTCGGGCCAACCACAGCACCGAGACCGCCCTTATCGCAGCCACCGACGACATCAGAACCCTAACCGACAACGGGGAAACAGCTGCCCTCATCCTCCTGGACCTCTCCGCGGCGTTCGACACCGTCTGCCACCGCACCCTAGTGAAGCGCCTCAGCAACATCGGAATCCGAGAGAAAGCACTGGAATGGATCATCTCGTTCCTCGCCGGAAGAACCCAGAGAGTCCGCCTCTCCCCGTTCAGATCCGAAGCCACCGAAGTCATCTGCGGCGTTCCACAAGGATCCTCACTCAGCCCGACCCTCTTCAACGTCTACATGAGCCCCCTCGCAGCCATCGCACGCCGACACAACCTCAACATCATCTCCTACGCCGACGACACCCAGCTGATCCTCTCCCTCACCAACGACCCCACCACCGCCAGAGCCAACCTGCACGACGGGATGAGAGACGTCGCCGACTGGATGAGGAACAGCCGCCTTAAACTGAACTCAGACAAAACGGAAGTCCTCATCCTGGGCTCATCACCCTCCGCCTGGGACGACTCCTGGTGGCCCCCGGCCCTGGGCACCGCACCCAAGCCAACGGACCACGCACGCAACCTGGGCTTTATCCTGGACTCCTCCCTATCGATGACCAGACAAGTCAACGCCGTCTCATCTTCATGCTTCAACACCCTGCGCATGCTCCGCAAGATCTTCAGATGGATCCCCACTGAAACCAGGAAGACCGTCACCCAGGCACTCGTCACCAGCCGACTGGACTATGGGAACACCCTCTACGCCGGAACCACAGCCAAACTTCAAAAGAGACTCCAGCGCATCCAGAACGCCTCCGCACGACTCATCCTGGACATCCCCCGACACAGCCACATCACCGTACACCTGAAAGACCTGCACTGGCTCCCCGTCAGCAAGAGAATCACGTTCAGACTCCTCACCCACGCACACAAGGCCCTCCACGACCTGGGCCCAAAGTACCTCAACGACCGCATGTCCTTCTACACGCCCACACGCCAGCTACGATCAACCAGCCACGCCCTCGCCACCGTACCACGCATCCGCAGAACCACCGCCGGAGGAAGATCCTTCTCCTACCTGGCGGCCAAGACCTGGAACTCCCTCCCCACTCACCTTCGGCGAACCCAGGACCATCTCGCCTTCAGGAAGCAGCTCAAGACCTGGCTGTTCGAGCAGTAACTTACCCCCTCCCCCAGCGCCTTGAGACCCTCCCGGGTGAGTAGCGCGCTCTATAAATGCCGTGATTGATTGATTGATTGAAGGTGTAGGTCTGGCAAAAGATTTGTTTTGCCAAGTGAAGATGGCAGTTTAAAACTGCACACACAGGCTGGAAGGGCAGGCCTGGGGATATGATTTACAGTTCTACTTTAGCTGGTGGCACAGTGAGTACTGTAGCCCACTTGCAGCATTTACTTTACAAGCCCTAGGTACATGTAGCACCATATACTAGGAATTTATAAGTACATTAAATACATCTCAACTAGGTTTATGCCAATTTACCAATGTTTATAAAGTGCAGAAGCACTTTGCCTCTGGTTGGTTGGGGTAAAGTGCACAGAGTCCTTCGGCAGCAAAATCAGATTCAGCAAAAGGAAGGCAAAAATCTGGGGTGACCGGCAGAAAGGGCAAATCTTCAACAGTGATCCAAAGCCACCCCCCAAAATGTGTCCCCTCAAGGGTTAGTGGGTGGATATCACTTTGTAAAGGCACCACATTCTCTGTCATGAATAACCCACGCCCTCCTGCCACATGGGTATTGGCAGCTTATCCCTTTCACTCAGCAGCATAGCACAGATTGTGACGCCATCAGTAGGTTTAATAAATCGACATCATGGTTATTGAGGGGAGATAGTTGCATCCCAGCGACTCCCCGTCTTTGCCCAGGTTGGTCTGAAGTTGGTGCGCATTCCAAAAATCCCCATAACAACCGCTACGACCTCCTTGCAGAAACGGCTAATAACCATACAATCTACCATCACATGTGACAAATCACTCACCCCAGCATTACAGTGCCAGCCCCGATCAGAATCACTCACCCCAGCATTACAGTGCCAGCCCCGATCAGAATCACTCACCCCAGCATTACAGTGCCAGCCCAGATCAGAATCACTCACCCCAGCATTACAGCGCCAGCCCAGATCAGAATCACTCACCCCAGCATTACAGCGCCAGCCCAGATCAGAATCACTCACCCCAGCATTACAGCGCCAGCCCAGATCAGAATCACTCACCCCAGCATTACAGCGCCAGCCCAGATCAGAATCACTCACCCCAGCATTACAGCGCCAACCCAGATCAGAATCACTCACACCAGCATTACAGCGCCAGCCCAGATCAGAATCACTCACCCCAGCATTACAGCGCCAGCCCAGATCAGAATCACTCACCCTAGCATTACAGTGCCAGCCCAGATCAGAATCACGCTTCCCGGTCATGTCTATTTTTTGAGATCTCCATTGTGGAATTAAAGATATTGTCTTAGCATACCTGTAATAGCTGCAACCATTTATTGCTCAAAGCTAAACCAATGCTGCCAAGTTGTGCCCGTCTCTGATGTGTAAGCCCTTAACTGGCATTCTTGAAAAAAGAATTCTCGAATAACTTGCCCAGCTCCTAAAGTTTGCATGTTTGTATCCGCTTGAAGGTCGATCGTGTACTATCCCACGATTTCAGTTTACACACTTGCACGGCTCTTTGTTTCAGTTTTTTTACATGATCTCCATTAGAGCCCTGTGTATGAAAACATATACATGTGTGTTCTGTACTTGGGCGTTTTAGCTTTATGACTTTGGCCGGGCTCTGCACTCAGGAGGTTGGGTGCAGGGCCTCGCCTGCGGCCGGGCTCTGCAACCAACCTGCAGCAGGCTCTGCACTCAGGAGGTTGGGTGCAGGGCCTCGCCTGCAGCAGGCTCTGCACAGAGGAGGTTGGGTGCAGGGCCTCGCCTGCGGCCGGGCTCTGCACCCAACCTGCAGCAGGCTCTGCACAGAGGAGGTTGGGTGCAGGGCCTCGCCTGCAGCCGGGCTCTGCATAGAGGAGGTTGGGTGCAGGGCCTCTCCTGCGGCCGGGCTCTGCACCCAACCTGCAGCAGGCTCTGCACTCAGGAGGTTGGGTGCAGGGCCTCGCCTGCGGCCGGGCTCTGCACCCAACCTGCAGCAGGCTCTGCACTCAGGAGGTTGGGTGCAGGGCCTCGCCTGCGGCCGGGCTCTGCACTCAGGAGGTTGGGTGCAGGGCCTCGCCTGCGGCCGGGCTCTGCACCCAACCTGCAGCAGGCTCTGCACTCAGGAGGTTGGGTGCAGGGCCTCGCCTGCGGCCGGGCTCTGCACAGAGGAGGTTGGGTGCAGGGCCTCGCCTGCGGCTGGGCTCTGCACCAAACCTGCAGCAGGCTCTGCACTCAGGAGGTTGGGTGCAGGGCCTCGCCAGCGGCCGGGCTCTGCACAGAGGAGGTTGGGTGCAGGGCCTCGCCTGCGGCCGGGCTCTGCACCCAACCTGCAGCAGGCTCTGCACTCAGGAGGTTGGGTGCAGGGCCTCGCCTGCGGCCGGGCTCTGCACCCAACCTGCAGCAGGCTCTGCACGCAGGAGGTTGGTTGCAGGGCCTCACCTGCGGCCGGGTTCTGCACCCAACCTGCAGCAGGCTCTGCACTGAGGAGGTTGGGTGCAGGGCCTCGCCTGCGGCCGGGCTCTGAACCCAACCTGCAGCAGGCTCTGCACAGAGGAGGTTGAGTGCAGGGCCTCGCCTGCGGCCGGGCTCTGCACCCAACCTGCAGCAGGCTTTGCACTCAGGAGGTTGGGTGCAGGTCCTCGCCTGTGGCCGGGCTCTGCACCCAACCTGCAGAAGGCTCTGCACTCAGGAGGTTGGGTGCAGGGCCTCGCCTGCGGCCGGGCTCTGCACCCAACCTGCAGCAGGCTCTGCACTCACGAGGTTGGGTGCAGGGCCTCGCCTGCGGCCGGGCTCTGCACCCAACCTGCAGCAGGCTCTGCACAGAGGAGGTTGGGTGCAGGGCCTCGCCTGCGGCCAGGCTCTGCACCCAACCTGCAGCAGGCTCTGCACTCAGGAGGTTGGGTGCAGGTCCTCGCCTGCGGCCGGGCTCTGCACCCAACCTGCAGCAGGCTCTGCACTCAGGAGGTTGGGTGCAGGGCCTCGCCTGTGGCCGGGCTCTGCACCCAACCTGCAGTAGGCTCTGCACAGACGAGGTTGGGTGCAGGGCCTCGATTGCGGCCGGGCTCTGCACAGAGGAGGTTGGGTGCAGGGCCTCGCCTGCGGCCGGGCTCTGCACCCAACCTGCAGCAGGCTCTGCACTCAAGAGGTTGGGTGCAGGGCCTCGCCTGCGGCTGGGCTCTGCACCAAACCTGCAGCAGGCTCTGCACTCAGGAGGTTGGGTGCAGGGCCTCACCTGCGGCCGGGCTCTGCACAGAGGAGGTTGGGTGCAGGGTCTCGCCTGCGGCCAGGCTCTGCACCCAACCTGCAGCAGGCTCTGCACTCAGAAGGTTGGGTGCAGGTCCTCGCCTGCGGCCGGGCTCTGCACCCAACCTGCAGCAGGCTCTGCACTCAGGAGGTTGGGTGCAGGGCCTCGCCTGCAGCCGGGCTCTGCATAGAGGAGGTTGGGTGCAGGGCCTCTCCTGCGGCCGGGCTCTGCACCCAACCTGCAGCAGGCTCTGCACAGAGGAGGTTGGGTGCAGGGCCTCGCCTGCGGCCGGGCTCTGCACCCAACCTGCAGCAGGCTCTGCACAGAGGAGGTTGGGTGCAGGGCCTCGCCTGCGGCGGGCTCTGCACACAACCTGCAGCAGGCTCTGGACTTAGGAGGTTGGGTGCAGGTCCTCGCCTGCGGCCGGGCTCTGCACCCTACCTACAGCAGGCTCTGCACTCAGGAGGTTGGGTGCAGGGCCTCGCCTGCGGCCGGGCTCTGCACCCAACCTGCAGCAGGCTCTGCACTCAGGAGGTTGGGTGCAGGTCCTCGCCTGTGGCTGGGCTCTGCACCCAACCTGCAGCAGGCTCTGCACTCAGGAGGTTGGGTGCAGGGCCTCGCCTGCAGCCAGGCTCTGCATAGAGGAGGTTGGGTGCAGGGCCTCGCCTGCGGCCGGGCTCTGCACCCAACCTGCAGCAGGCTCTGCACAGAGGAGGTTGGGTGCAGGGCCTCGCCTGCGGCCGGGCTCTGCACCCAACCTGCAGCAGGCTCTGCACTCAGGAGGTTGGGTGCAGGGCCTCGCCTGCGGCCGGGCTCTGCACCCAACATGCAGCAGGCTCTGCACTCAGGAGGTTGGGTGCAGGGCCTCACCTGTGGCCGGGCTCTGCACCCAACCTGCAGGAGGCTCTGCACAGACGAGGTTGGGTGCAGGGCCTCGCCAGCGGCCGGGCTCTGCACAGAAGAGGTTGGGTGCAGGGCCTCGGCTGCGGCCGGGCTCTGCACCCAACCTGCAGCAGGCTCTGCACTCAGGAGGTTGGGTGCAGGGCCTCGCCTGCAGCCGGGCTCTGCACAGAGGAGGTTGGGTGCAGGGCCTCGCCTGCGGCCGGGCTCTGCACCCAACCTGCAGCAGGCTCTGCACAGAGGAGGTTGGGTGCAGGTCCTCGCCTGCGGCCGGGCTCTGCACCCAACCTGCAGCAGGCTCTGCACTCAGGAGGTTGGGTGCAGGGCCTCGCCTGCAGCCGGGCTCTGCACCCAACCTGCAGCAGGATCTGCACTCAGGAGGTTGGGTGCAGGGCCTCGCCTGCGGCCGGGCTCTGCACCCAACCTGCAGCAGGCTCTGCACAGAGGAGGTTGGGTGCAGGGCCTCGCCTGCAGCAGGCTCTGCACAGAGGAGGTTGGGTGCAGGCCCTCGCCTGCGGCCGGGCTCTGCACCCAACCTGCAGCAGGCTCTGCACAGAGGAGGTTGGTTGCAGGGCCTCGCCTGCGGCCGGGATCTGCACAGAGGAGGTTGGGTGCAGGGACTCGCCTGCGGCCGGGCTCTGCACCCAACCTGCAGCAGGCTCTGCACTCAGGAGGTTGGGTGCAGGGCCTCGCCTGCGGCCGGGCTCTGCACCCAACCTGCAGCAGGCTCTGCACTCAGGAGGTTGGGTGCAGGGCCTTGCCTGCAGCCGGGCTCTGCATAGAGGAGGTTGGGTGCAGGGCCTCGCCTGCGGCCGGGCTCTGCACCCAACCTGCAGCAGGCTCTGCACAGAGGAGGTTGGGTGCAGGGCCTCGCCTGCGGCCGGGCTCTGCACCCAACCTGCAGCAGGCTCTGCACTCAGGAGGATGGGTGCAGGGCCTCACCTGCGGCCGGGCTCTGCACCCAACCTGCAGCAGGCTCTGCACTCAGGAGGTTGGGTGCAGGGCCTCGACTGCGGCCGGGCTCTGCACCCAACCTGCAGCAGGCTCTGCACTGAAGAGGTTGGGTGTAGGGCCTCGCCTGCAACCGGGCTCTGCAACCAACCTGCAGCAGGCTCTGCACTCAGGGGGTTGGGTGCAGGGCCTCGCCTGCAGCCGGGCTCTGCACCCAACCTGCAGCAGGCTCTGCACAGAGGAGGTTGGGTGCAGGGCCTCGCCTGCGGCCGGGCTCTGCTCAGAGGAGGTTGGGAGCAGAGCCTCGCCTGCGGCCGGGCTCTGCACCCAACCTGCAGCAGGCTCTGCACTCAGGAGGTTGGGTGCAGGGCCTCGCCTGCGGCCGGGCTCTGCACCCAACCTGTAGCAGGCTCTGCACTCAGGAGGTTGGGTGCAGGGCTCTGCACCCAACCTGCAGCAGGCTCTGCACAGAGGAGGTTGGTTGCAGGGCCTCGCCTGCGGCCGGGATCTGCACAGAGGAGGTTGGGTGCAGGGCCTCGCCTGCGGCCGGGCTCTGCACCCAACCTGCAGCAGGCTCTGCACTCAGGAGGTTGGGTGCAGGGCCTCGCCTGCGGCCGGGCTCTGCACCCAACATGCAGCAGGCTCTGCACTCAGGAGGTTGGGTGCAGGGCCTCGCCTGCAGCCGGGCTCTGCATAGAGGAGGTTGGGTGCAGGGCCTCGCCTGCGGCCGGGCTCGGCACCCAACCTGCAGCAGGCTCTGCACTCAGGAGGTTGGGTGCAGGGCCTCACCTGCGGCCGGGCTCTGCACTCAGGAGGTTGGGTGCAGGGCCTCGCCTGCGGCCGGGCTCTGCACCCAACCTGCAGCAGGCTCTGCACTCAGGAGGTTGGGTGCAGGGCCTCGCCTGCGGCCGGGCTCTGCATCCAACCTGCAGCAGGCTCTGCACTCAGGAGGTTGGGTGCAGGGCCTCGCCTGCAGCCGGGCTCTGCATAGAGGAGGTTGGGTGCAGGGCCTCGCCTGCGGCCGGGCTCTGCACCCAACCTGCAGCAGGCTCTGCACAGAGGAGGTTGGGTGCAGGGCCTCGCCTGCGGCCGGGCTCTGCACCCAACCTGCAGCAGGCTCTGCACTCAGGAGGATGGGTGCAGGGCCTCACCTGCGGCCGGGCTCTACACCCAACCTGCAGCAGGCTCTGCACTCAGGAGGTTGGGTGCAGGGCCTCGACTGCGGCCGGGCTCTGCACCCAACCTGCAGCAGGCTCTGCACTGAAGAGGTTGGGTGCAGGGCCTCGCCTGCGACCGGGCTCTGCACCCAACCTGCAGCAAGCTCTGCACTCAGGGGGTTGGGTGCAGGGCCTCTCCTGCAGCCGGGCTCTGCACCCAACCTGCAGCAGGCTCTGCACAGAGGAGGTTGGGTGCAGGGCCTCGCCTGCGGCCGGGCTCTGCTCAGAGGAGGTTGGTAGCAGGGCCTCGCCTGCGGCCGGGCTCTGCACCCAACCTGCAGCAGGCTCTGCATTCAGGAGGTTGGGTGCAGGGCCTTGCCTGCGGCCGGGCTACGCACCCAACCTGTAGCAGGCTCTGCGCTCAGGAGGTTGGGTGCAGGGCTCTGCACCCAACCTGCAGCAGGCTCTGCACAGAGGAGGTTGGTTGCAGGGCCTCGCCTGCGGCCGGGATCTGCACAGAGGAGGTTGGGTGCAGGGCCTCGCCTGCGGCCGGGCTCTGCACCCAACCTGCAGCAGGCTCTGCACTCAGGAGGTTGGGTGCAGGGCCTCGCCTGCGGCCGGGCTCTGCACCCAACCTGCAGCAGGCTCTGCACTCAGGAGGGTGGGTGCAGGGCCTCGCCTGCAGCCGGGCTCTGCTTAGAGGAGGTTGGGTGCAGGGCCTCGCCTGCGGCCGGGCTCTGCACCCAACCTGCAGCAGGCTCTGCACAGAGGAGGTTGGGTGCAGGGCCTCGCCTGCGGCCGGGCTCTGCACCCAACCTGCAGCAGGCTCTGCACTCAGGAGGATGGGTGCAGGGCCTCACCTGCGGCCGGGCTCTGCACCCAACTTGCAGCAGGCTCTGCACTCAGGAGGTTGGGTGCAGGGCCTCGACTGCGGCCGGGCTCTGCACCCAACCTGCAGCAGGCTCTGCACTGAAGAGGTTGGGTGCAGGGCCTCGCCTGCGATGGGGCTCTGCACCCAACCTGCAGCAGGCTCTGCACTCAGGGGGTTGGGTGCAGGGCCTCGCCTGCAGCCGGGCTCTGCACCCAACCTGCAGCAGGCTCTGCACAGAGGAGGTTGGGTGCAGGGCCTCGCCTGCGGCCGGGCTCTGCTCAGAGGAGGTTGGGAGCAGGGCCTCGCCTGCGGCCGGGCTCTGCACCCAACCTGCAGCAGGCTCTGCACTCAGGAGGTTGGGTGCAGGGCCTCGCCTGTGGCCGGGCTCTGCACCCAACCTGTAGCAGGCTCTGCACTCAGGAGGTTGGGTGCAGGGCTCTGCACCCAACCTGCAGCAGGCTCTGCACTCAGGAGGTTGGGTGCAGGGCCTCGCCTGCGGCTGGGTTCTGCACCCAACCTGCAGCAGGCTCTGCACTGAGTAGGTTGGGTGCAGGGCCTCGCCTGCGGCCGGGCTCTGCACCCAACCTGCAGCAGGCTCTGCACAGAGGAGGTTGGGTGCAGGGCCTCGCCTGCGGCCGGGCTCTGCACCCAACCTGCAGCAGGCTCTGCACTCAGGAGGTTGGGTGCAGGGCCTCGCCTGCGGCCGGGCTCTTCAACCAACCTGCAGCAGGCTCTGCACAGAGGAGGTTGGGTGCAGGGCCTCGCCTGCGGCCGCGCTCTGCACAGAGGAGGTTGGGTGCAGGGCCTCGCCTGCGGCCGGGCTCTGCACCCAACCTGCAGCAGGCTCTGCACAGAGGAGGTTGGGTGCAGGGCCTCGCCTGCGGCCGGGCTCTGCATCCAACCTGCAGCAGGCTCTGCATAGAGGAGGTTGGGTGCAGGGCCTCGCCTGCGGCCGGGCTCTGCACTCAGGAGGTTGGGTGCAGGGCCTCGCCTGCAGCAGGCTCTGCACTGAGGAGGTTGGGTGCAGGGCCTCGCCTGCGGCCGGGCTCTGCACCCAACCTGCAGCAGGCTCTGCACTGAGTAGGTTGGGTGCAGGGCCTCGCCTGCGGCCGGGCTCTGCACCCAACCTGCAGCAGGCTCTGCACAGAGGAGGTTGGGTGCAGGGCCTCGCCTGCGGACAGGCTCTGCACCCAACCTGCAGCAGGCTCTGCACTCAGGAGGTTGGGTGCAGGGCCTCGCCTGCGGCCGAGCTCTGCACCCAGCCTCGCCTGCAGCAGGCTCTGCACAGAGGAGGTTGGGTGCAGGGCCTCGCCTGCGGCCGGGCTCTGCACCCAACCTGCAGCAGGCTCTGCACAGAGGAGTTTGGGTGCAGGGCCTCGCCTGCGGCCGGGCTCTGCATCCAACCTGCAGCAGGCTCTGCACAGAGGAGGTTGGGTGCAGGGCCTCGCCTGCGGCCGGGCTCTGCACTCAGGAGGTTGGGTGCAGGGCCTCGCCTGCAGCAGGCTCTGCACTGAGGAGGTTGGGTGCAGGGCCTCGCCTGCGGCCGGGCTCTGCACCCAACCTGCAGCAGGCTCTGCACTGAGTAGGTTGGGTGCAGGGCCTCGCCTGCGGCCGGGCTCTGCACCCAACCTGCTGCAGGCTCTGCACAGAGGAGGTTGGGTGCAGGGCCTCGCCTGTGGCCGGGCTCTGCACCCAACCTGCAGCAGGCTCTGCACTCAGGAGGTTGGGTGCAGGGCCTCGCCTGCGGCCGGGCTCTGCACCCAACCTGCAGCAGGCTCTGCACAGAGGAGGTTGGGTGCAGGGCCTCGCCTGCGGCCGGGCTCTGCACACAACCTGCAGCAGACTCTGCACAGAGGAGGTTGGGTGCAGGGCCTCGCCTGCGGCCGGGCTCTGCACAGAGGAGGTTGGGTGCAGGGCCTCGCCTGCAGCCGGGCTCTGCACCCAACCTGCAGCAGGCTCTGCACTCAGGAGGTTGGGTGCAGGGCCTCGCCTGCAGCCGGGCTCTGCACCCAACCTGCAGCAGGCTCTGCACTCAGGAGGTTGGGTGCAGGGCCTCGCCTGCAGCTGGGCTCTGCACCCAACCTGCAGCAGGCTCTGCACTCAGGAGGTTGGGTGCATGGCCTCGCCTGCGGCCGGGCTCTGCACCCAACCTGCAGCAGGCTGTGCACTCAGGAGGTTGGGTGCAGGGCCTAGCCTGCGTCCGGGCTCTGCACAGAGGAGGTTGGGTGCAGGGCCTCGCCTGCGGCTGGGCTCTGCACCCAACCTGCAGCAGGCTCTGCACTCAGGAGGTTGGGTGCAGGGCCTCGCCTGCGGCCGGGCTCTGCACCCAACCTGCAGCTGGCTCTGCACAGAGGAGGTTGGGTGCAGGGCTGCCGGCCCTACCTCCTGCCATCCAAGCAAAGCCAGACACTCATTTTGTTTTTTTCCTCTTCCTAAAACTGGTGAGTCAGAAGCTGCTCGTGAGACGGGCTCAGTATGTCGAATCCAGTATCTGAAATGCCCCTGAGTGAACTCGATTTTTTTCTGTGCCGCGCAAGTCACTTTTTACTCTTCTGCGCCCTATATTTTCCAGGTGTCTGAGTACTCCTGAGCACTGCCCTGGGGTCAGTCATTTTTGGGGTTCCCTCCCTTTGGCTGTGGGAAATGTGTTTCCACAAAGTGAAACTCGCAAGCCGCAGTCGAGTTGAAGATGGCGGAAACAATGTGGGTCTCATTTAGATCTTGGCGGACAGGTTACTCCATCACAAAGGTGACGGATATCCCGTCCGCCAACAAATAAATTCCATTATATCCTATTGGATTTATACGTTGGTGGGCACGATTTCCATCACCGTTTCGGCGGAGTAACCCGTCCGCCAAGATCTACATCAGACCGTGCTTTCAACCCTAATCCAGCCAATCATATTTTGTAAAAAAAATAAAAAGGTGGTCGACAGGATTCTCAGGCCATGACTTGCAAATGAAAACAGCAGAGAAATACAAAAGTGTTAACCTTTTAACACCCGCTCTCTCTTTAAGTTCAGCCTGGCACCATTTTCAAACACTAAAATCTCATAAACTACTGAACAGATTGACATCAAATCAGCAGAAAGTGCGTTTAGAGTAAAGTTCTACTTTCATGCCAGGTTTGTTGTAAATCCGTTCAGCCATCCTGGCTCGAGGTCTGCGCAAAGTTTCCTACTTGAGCTAAAATGGGAAAGTACTTTTCACTCCCCCTTAACTTCTTTTTTCTCTGGATGGATCTTCCTGAAACTTCCCATGACGGAAATTAGCTGAGTCGGTAGACTGCCTAAATGCCTGCAAATCCGTCCACTGGGCCAAAAGTTATAGGCAAATAAAAAAATTCCTTTCCAGTGGAAACACTGTCTAAACCATAACTGCGCAGTGGCACTGATTTTGTTTGGAAAACATGAGGCTGGAAAATCAGCTAAAGTGGTCTTAAGGCCTTGGCGGAAGCTCGTTGCGTTCTAATATGCGGAATTCCGCAAAGCACCCCAAAAACTCTGCGGGACTCCGTGAAATTTTGCAAGCGTGCGGAGCTGCTTAACATGCCCGTTCGCACTACATTTTTGACACTCGGCAAGGCACTCATAACCAGCAGACTGGACTATGGTAATGCCCTGTATGCCGGAATCAACAAACCCTGCTACACAAGCTCCAAACCATCCAGAACACTGCAGCCAGACTCGTCCTCGGAACCCCACGACATGAACACATGACCCAGCATCTACGAGACCTCCACTGGCTCCCCATCGAAACGAGAGTAACCTTCAAGCTACTCACCCACGCCTACAAATCCCTCCACAACATCGGCCCCAAATACCTAAACGAAAGAGTCTCCTTCCACGTACCCAAAAGGAACCTCCGCTCCGCCGACCTCGCCCTGGCAGAGACCCCACACATCCGCAGAACCAGAGCAGGTGGAAGAGCCTTCTCCTACGTCACAGCAAAGACCTGAAACGAGCTCCCAGTCAACATCAGACGCTCCCCCACTCTGCACACCTTCAGGAAGAGCCTCAAGACCTGGCTCTTCGACTGATACGGAGCTGCACCTCCCCCCGCCCCAGCGCCTTGAGACCCTTACGGGTGAGTAGCGCGCTTTATAAACCCCTGATTGATTGATTGATTGATTGATGCAATGTGCATTCTTGTGCTCGAAATTGCGCACAAACGGCACCACAAGGAGAAAATCTGCTCAAGGATGCAGCCACGGTCACTGGCGCTCTCTCGCACTCGCTATCTTCAGAAAAAAAGGCATCGGATATCAAAGGTGTGGCGTTAGCAGCCGGCGAGTCTCGCGAGTGATGGGGGGCAGTCCGCAAGTCTCGCTGGTACCCGGCAAATCTCACTGGTGCTCGCGCGTGCTCAGCAAGACTTGCCGTACTCACCAGTGGGCGCAAAAACCCGGCTCAAGAGCACCACCCGAAAAGAAATTCCGCTACGAGGAGGAATGTGGAATTTATTGGGAACGCGAAGTTCCCAAATTCCGCAAATTCCACGAGTGGAGCTGAATTTTACACCCAGGCCTAGTGGTCTCTCGACCAAACCTTCGAAAATGTAGTTCCCAGTGAATAACATGTGGATGGGGTGAATGGCCAGTTCTAGGTAATGCACAAAGTAAGGGTTCATATACGTTTCCTGTGCTAAGTTAATTCTATCAGAGAAAATCGCCGTCTCTGGTCTTCACTCCCTGAAAGCAGGATGTACTGAATGTCAGAGCGTCCTTGCAGGGTCTGCTGTCATTGGTCATTAGGGCTGTCGCTCACCCCTCCTAACCAATTATACTCTAAGATTGCACAGCTATAGGAAACAGGGCTATTGTTGCATTCCGATGACTGCTCTTAGGTACCGCCCAATCCTAGCGAAGAATCCTAGGTTAGAAGCCTGGAGAGATCCTTGCAGCGATGCTGCCTGATGGCTATTCTATGAGATGTGGCTTCTGTATCAACTAACATTCAGCGTTACCGCCTCGATTATTTCCTCGTTACAGTCATTACCCAATGAGGAGCTTATCTTCTCCCACAGACCCCTTTTTAGTCCCATTTTTAGTCTTAAAAAAGAAGGCTGGTACCCCTCTCCTATAAAAGGTCCACTCACCTATGTCACTTCCTGTTTTGTTTGTCTGTCTTCCACAGACCCTTCTGAAGTTCAGAGGACTTCAGTCTTGTCTCTTTCTATCAGGTGAAGTTCTATTGGGATACTCGGATGTTAGTTTCCCTCTTACTTCTCTCTCACTGGGGGTTGGAGAGGCCGGAGAAAGCCTGCATTTACTGCAACATGGCAGGGTGGGGCGAATGACTGCAGCGCTGCGCGTGTTTACGTGTTTCAGAGGAAGGTAATGAGCGAGCCAGGTCCATTGGGTGGACCCTCTAGAGCATGGGTACTCGCAAACATTTTCCCGGGGGCCACAAACTTTGGTCTGTGATGTGACAGAGGGCCTCAGTGATACCAGCAGTTGGCGGGCAAGGGTTGGTGGTAAGGTGAGTGTAAGGAAAGTGAGGCATATACATCTAGTGTCTGAATTGCACAATTTGAAACCAAAAACGTGGGATTAATCTTGGCTTCTCCACTTAACCAAATTGTGCGATCCTAGGCAATTGTTTTATTTCAATATCCTTTCTTTTCTTCATTGTCACATATGAGGACCTCGAAATACATGACATCAGGATGGGTGCTGTACAAAACCTTCTCCTGTGTTTGATTTAATAACCTATAATTTTGTTCATGTATAATAGAAACCCGGGTCACCCAAATAGTACACATAACAACTGGCTTGCCTCTTTCTACACTATTGCCATTGTCATCAGGGTGGGGGGAGAATGTTTCTCAATCCATGTTTGAAAAGTATCCCCTTTACAAAATACTTCTCAATGCACTGATATACTCTGAGGAAGTAAGTAGAAACGGTTCTGCATGTTAATCAAATATATATATATACTATTTGAAATTTGAAGAGACTTTATCATACTTTTAAACTTTTGCTGCAAGATGTCTTTAAAAACGAAGGTGTGTCTGAAGTTCAATTAACCTTTAACTAAATGCTTGCAGGTTCATTTAGCATCTTTTAATGTTAGTGCTGAGTCCCTCAAACATTAGACCAGTGCTGCTTTTGACCAGAGGGCCTCATGTAAAGGTCAGGAGGGCCGCATGCGGCCCCCGGGCCGTACTTTGAGTATCACTGCTCTAGAGGAAGGGGTATTTTCCTCCATTTTGTACAAATAAAAAAATTATACTAAGAAGGGGTCTGTGCGAAAAGATGAACTCCTCTTTGGTAATGATATGAGTGAAAAAAACTCATAGTAATGAAATTACCAGTAAGTAGTTAAACCATTACTACGTTCTCTACTAGCAGGAGGGTGTCTGGGGAGTCGGCCTGCTTTCTGCTGGCGGTGGGTTTGTCCAACACTTGTCTTCTTGGGCCCTTCCCCTGAACCTGTGTGTATGTGATGGGCCTTGTGGTTGGGCTCCAGTGCTAGTGACTCAGTGTGTGTCTGTGTGTGTGTGTGCGCGCGTGTCATTCCTTTTCACAGTTTCACTGTGTATTCCCCGCCCTACTGTTCTCACACGCACAGTAGTGATTTATGTGGAACGTACACGCCGAAGATTTGAATCTCCTGGGATGACTCAGCCTTTTATCCTTCTGATGTCAATGACTCTAAGTGTCACGGAGTTTATTTACTGCCAGAAGAGTATTCCGTTTGTGGGGTGTTTTATATAAATGATCATATAAAATGAACCATTTGGTGCCTGGCTTCAGGCAAGTCGCTTAGAACAAGGTGTTTTGTGATATTTTCTCAGACATGATTCACCCCGTGTCTGACTCTAACAATGGATTAAGAGGTCACATGTGGCCAACGTGTCAACACTTGTAGACTTCAAACACCCAGCGGTGCAGTCCGGAAGGGCGCTGCCAGGAACGGGGGATTTTTGGGTCACTCGGAAACACTTTGGATTGGAGGGTTTTCTTCAGAGGGTCAGCAGTAAGTCACTGTTCTTTTGGTCTGGCTAAAGAGAGCTTCAGCCTTCTGCCGTTGACACTTCAAATGTGGGAAATCTGCTTTGTTTTCCTGTGTCAAGTGTTCTGTAAATTAGACATGTTTACATGTATGTTGTCAGTTCACCACTGCAACAAGCACACGGAAACAGCAACATCACTACTTGAACCAAACGTCAGAACAAAGCGTGCGAGTCGCAAAGATTTTTTTGTGAGTAGCTGTTTCATACTCCTGGTTTAGAGGGGGTTCTACATTTCCAGGACTACTACACACTCACGATTAATAACACAGGGCCCGAGTCACAAGGGTAAACTGAGACCAAAGTCTAAATTTACCACTTTCGGTATTCACAAAGGGCATTCACGAGTAGTAAAGTTAGACTTTTGTCTCAGTTTAACTTAAGTTTTGTTCTTAAGTTTAACTGAGACCAAAAGTCCTTAAACTGAGACGAAAGTTAGACTTTCATCTCAGTTTACCTTTTTAAACTGGGCCCATAGTGCATCGCCAGCAGTGCTGATTGCACAAGGCCGACAGGTTCCGTGTGGGAGCAGCGCCACTAACAGCACAAAGTGTAGACACAGTGTGACAACAACACTACTAACAGCACAAGGCGTACAGACAGTGTGACAATAAACCCATTAACAGCACAAGGCGTACAGACAGTGTGACAATAAACCCATTAACAGCACAAGGCGTACAGACAGTGTGACAATAAAACCACTAACAGCACAAGGCGTACAGTGTGACAATATACCCATAAACAGCACAAGGCGTACAGACAGTGTGACAATTAAACCATTAACAGCACAAGGCGTACAGACAGTGTGACAATAAAACCACTAACAGCACAAGGCGTACAGACAGTGTGACAATAAAACCACAAACAGCACAAGGCGTACACACAGTGTGACAATAAAACCATCAACAGCAGAAGGCGTACAGACAGTGTGACAATAAACCCATTAACAGCACAAGGCGTACAGACAGTGTGACAATAAACCCATTAACAGCACAAGGCGTACAGACAGTGTGACAATTAATCCATTGACAGCACAAGGCGTACAGACAGTGTGACAATAAAACCACTAACAGCACAAGGCGTACAGACAGTGTGACAATAAAACCACTAACAGCACAAGGCGTACAGACAGTGTGACAATAAAACCACTAACAGCACAAGGCGTACAGGCAGTGTGACAATAAAACCACTAACAGCACAAGGTGTACAGACAGTGTGACAATAAATCCATTAACAGCACAAGGCGTACAGACAGTGTGACAATAAAACCACTAACAGCACAAGGCGTACAGACAGTGTGACAATAAAACCACTAACAGCACAAGGCGTACAGACAGTGTGACAATAAAACCACTAACAGCACAAGGCGTACAGACAGTGTGACAATAAACCCATTAACAGCACAAGGCGTACAGACAGTGTGACAATTAAACCCATTAACAGCACAAGGCGTACAGACAGTGTGACAATAAAACCACTAACAGCACAAGGCGTACAGACAGTGTGACAATAAACCCATTAACAGCACAAGGCGTACAGACAGTGTGACAATAAAACCACTAACAGCACAAGGCGTACAGACAGTGTGACAATAAACCCATTAACAGCACAAGGCGTACAGACAGTGTGACAATAAAACCACTAACAGCACAAGGCGTACAGACAGTGTGACAATAAAACCACAAACAGCAGAAGGCGTACAGACAGTGTGACAATAAACCCATTAACAGCACAAGGCGTACAGACAGTGTGACAATAAACCCATTAACAGCACAAGGCGTACAGACAGTGTGACAATTAATCCATTAACAGCACAAGGCGTACAGACAGTGTGACAATAAAACCACTAACAGCACAAGGCGTACAGACAGTGTGACAATAAACCCACCACTAACAGCACAAGGTGTACAGGCAGTGTGACAATAAAACCACTAACAGCACAAGGCGTACAGACAGTGTGACAATAAATCCATTAACAGCACAAGGCGTACAGACAGTGTGACAATAAAACCACTAACAGCACAAGGCGTACAGACAGTGTGACAATAAAACCACTAACAGCACAAGGCGTACAGACAGTGTGACAACAGCACTACTAACAGCACAAGATGTACAGACAGTGTGACAATAAACCCATTAACAGCACAAGGCGTACAGACAGTGTGACAATAAACCCATTAACAGCACAAGGCGTACAGACAGTGTGACAATAAACCCATTAACAGCACAAGACGTACAGACAGTGTGACAATAAAACCACTAACAGCACAAGGCGTACAGACAGTGTGACAATAAAACCACTAACAGCACAAGGCGTACAGACAGTGTGACAATAAAACCACTAACAGCACAAGGCGTACAGACAGTGTGACAATAAAAGCACTAACAGCACAAGGTGTACAGGTAGTGTGACAATAAAACCACTAACAGCACAAGGTGTACAGACAGTGTGACAATAAAACCACTAGCAGCACAAGTATTACAGACAGTGTGACAATAAAACTACTAACAGCACAAGGTGTACAGGCAGTGTGACAATTAAACCACTAACAGCACAAGGCGTACAGACAGTGTGACAATAAAACCACTAACAGCACAAGGCGTACAGACAGTGTGACAATAAAACCACTAACAGCACAAGGTGTACAGGTAGTGTGACAATAAAACCACTAACAGCACAAGGTGTACAGACAGTGTGACAATAAAACCACTAGCAGCACAAGTATTACAGACAGTGTGACAATAAAACCACTAACAGCACAAGGTGTACAGGCAGTGTGACAATTAAACCATTAACAGCACAAGGTGTACTGGCAGTGTGACAATAAAACCATTAACAGCACAAGGTGTACAGACAGTGTGACAATAAAACCATTAACAGCACAAAGTGTGGACAGTGTGACAATAAAACCACTAACAGCACAAAGTGTGGAGACAGTGTGACAACAGCACTACTAACAGCACAAGGCGTACAGACAGTGTGACAATAAAACCATTAACAGCACAAGGCGTACAGACAGTGTGACAATAAAACCACTAACAGCACAAGGCGTACAGACAGTGTGACAATAAAACCACTAACAGCACAAGGCGTACAGACAGTGTGACAATAAAACCATTAACAGCACAAGGCGTACAGACAGTGTGACAATAAAACCACTAACAGCACAAGGCGTACAGACAGTGCGACAATAAAACCATTAACAGCACAAGGCGTACAGACAGTGTGACAATAAAACCATTAACAGCACAAGGCGTACAGACAGTGTGACAATAAAACCACTAACAGCACAAGGCGTACAGACAGTGTGACAATAAAACCACTAACAGCACAAGGCGTACAGACAGTGTGACAATAAAACCATTAACAGCACAAGGCGTACAGACAGTGTGACAATAAAACCATTAACAGCACAAGGTGTACAGACAGTGTGACAATAAAACCACTAGCAGCACAAGTATTACAGACAGTGTGACAATAAAACCACTAACAGCACAAGGTGTACAGGCAGTGTGACAATTAAACCACTAACAGCACAAGGCGTACAGACAGTGTGACAATAAAACCACTAACAGCACAAGGTGTACAGACAGTGTGACAATAAAACCACTAGCAGCACAAGGTGTACAGGTAGTGTGACAATAAAACCACTAACAGCACAAGGTGTACAGACAGTGTGACAATAAAACCACTAGCAGCACAAGTATTACAGACAGTGTGACAATAAAACCACTAACAGCACAAGGTGTACAGGCAGTGTGACAATTAAACCATTAACAGCACAAGGTGTACTGGCAGTGTGACAATAAAACCATTAACAGGACAAGGTGTACAGACAGTGTGACAATAAAACCATTAACAGCACAAAGTGTGGAGACAGTGTGACAATAAAACCACTAACAGCACAAAGTGTGGAGACAGTGTGACAACAGCACTACTAACAGCACAAGGCGTACAGACAGTGTGACAATAAAACCATTAACAGCACAAGGTGTACAGACAGTGTGACAATAAAACCACTAACAGCACAAGGCGTACAGACAGTGTGACAATAAAACCACTAAGAGCACAAGGCGTACAGACAGTGTGACAATAAAACCACTAACAGCACAAGGCCTACAGACAGTGTGACAATAAAACCATTAACAGCACAAGGCGTACAGACAGTGTGACAATAAAACCATTAACAGCACAAGGCGTACAGACAGTGTGACAATAAAACCATTAACAGCACAAGGCGTACAGACAGTGTGACAATAAAACCACTAACAGCACAAGGCGTACAGACAGTGTGACAATAAAACCATTAACAGCACAAGGCGTACAGACAGTGTGACAATAAAACCATTAACAGCACAAGGCGTACAGACAGTGTGACAATAAAACCACTAACAGCACAAGGTGTACAGACAGTGTGACAATTAAACCATTAACAGCACAAGGTGTACTGGCAGTGTGACAATTAAACCACTAACAGCACAATTATTACAGACAGTGGGACAATAAAACCACTAACAGCACAAGATGTACACAGTGTGACAATAAAGCAATTTACAGCATAAGATGTCCAGACAGTGTGACAATAAACCACTAACAGCACCAGGTGTACAGACAGAGTGACAGCTGCACCACTAACAGCACAAGGTGCAGACACAGTGTGTTAGGAGCATTATTAACAGCACAAGGTGTACACTGTAGCAACAGCAGTGCTGCTGCATATGATAACACTGGGGCTTATTTACAAGCCCCTTGCGCTGCCTCACTTTTTTTTACGTAGAGGCAGGTCAATGAGTGCACCACACTGCTCCATATCTACAAACTGACGCATTGGGTCCAATGTGTCAGTTTGTAGAGCCCTGCGTCACATTATACCTGCACTAGGTATAATGTATGTAGGGTTGGCGTTCCCACACAATCTGAGGCTGTAGGTGGGGTAGGAAGCAATACAGGGTGAGGGAGGCAACATGAGAGGCAGAAGCAACAAGGGGGGTGGAGATAAGCAACGCGGGCGAGAGAGGAACATGCAGCGCCGGGGGGGAACTGAAGCACACGGGCTAGAGAGAGGAACATGGAGCTGTAGGGGGAGCACACGGTGAGAAAACAACGCCGGGCAAAACAAATAAAGGCAAGCACAACAAGGAGAGGGGCGGGGGAGAAGCGCGCGGACGAGCTAGAGCCAAACGCAGTGCAGCGGGGGGGGGAGCGCAGTACATGAAGGTGACGCCTAGAATACACATAAGAAGAAAAAAGTAGTGCATGAAAAGGGAGCAGGGAAAGGACACAAGTAATGTGAAAGAGCACCGGGTCTTGAAACGTAATCTCTCAGTCTAGTCGTCAAAGATTTCCCCCATTGGTCACATGGACCTTTATTAGCTGACATGAAGCGTTGGAAAGGAGTTTTCATCAACAATACATTTCTAAATTGAGAAGCCAGTGTGACTCCACAAAAAGGACCTGGAATCGCTAAATATGGTCAAAAGGTTTATTTTGGATTACCAATCAAGCCAGTATATGCGCAGACCAGAAATACGTTCAGTAAATGCAGGAATACAGGAGGTAAACTGAAGTATCTCAGAAGGTTAAGGTGCAACAGAATAATATATCGAATTGCAATAATCACAAATACATAAACACAAACTGAAGCAAACAGGTGTCCCATAAAGAAACTTTGAAAAGGAAGTTTCTCCCCCCTAATATGGACTAGATATACGGTCATCCAATAAAAATCTCTAAATCTGGAATTTAGGACAAAAAGGAAGAAAGGTGTCAGCATGATCCGACTTCAGTAAAAGTCTAAAAGAAAAGGAAATCAGGGGCATATTTACAAGCCCCTTGCGCCACTTTTGCTCCGCCGTTGCGTCACGCATGTGACGCAGCGGCGGCATAAACTCATGCGCCGCGTTGCGCTATATTTACAACGTGACGCATCTAGGGAGATGCGTCACGTAGTAAACCCCTGCGCCACATGAAACCTGCGTCAGGTTTCATGTGGGCGTACTGGCTGCAGGGGTGGCGTTCCGGCGCAGGAACGCCTCGGAAAAGTGACGTAGTGAAATCTACAAGATTTCACGCAGTCACTTTGTCAAATCCTTACGCCTGCTTCAAGCAGGCGTAAGGATTGACGCACCATGTTAGGGATAGGGAAGGTTGGAACAGTGCTGGAGTTGCGTCGCGCTTGCGACACAGCTTCAGCACTGCGCCAACCTTACGCCGGCAGATGCGTCACGCATCTGCTTATCCTTGCGCCACGATGCGCCGCATTGTAAATGCGGCGCATCAGGCGTGGCGCAAGGGTACAGCTTGCGTGACGCATCTTTCCTGGCGCATCTCTGCTGATTTGCAGGGATGCGCCAGGCATTGTAAATCTGCCCCTCAGTGTTTAGCATAAAGCTACGCACTTGAAAGAATAGGGCAAGCAGAGAGGTCTGTACCTCTCCAAGTCAGAAGGGAATCTGCTCTGCTCTACCCACAGCTGCGAGAACGCCAATGTAAAAGTAACGAGAGATTCAGGACATTCTTATCTCTCTCACACCACCAAGGACCAATCAGGACACTGCTTGAATGCATCTGCATCATCATTTCAGGTTCACACCGTATCGGTCTGCAGCTTCGTTCTTAACCTTGAACATCTTGACATCCTGGTACACGATGAACAGAAGGATTCTTTCGACCATTGTTTCTCCAAGTTCACTGCCAAGTTTCCTCTCAGGCCTCTGTGTCAGTCGTCAAATGCAGACAATAAGCCTGTCTCTAGTTGATGATGATATCAGGATAAACCTGCAAGGGAAAAAGAAAACCTGCTGGCAAAGCAAACTCCTAGGCCTCAACTGAAATGCATTCTGCTAAGTTAAGGTAGCATTTAATATGAATTGGAATACATGGTTATACACGCACATGTAACTTTAGGAATACATGTAAAACATTAGTAAAAGAGCACATGTTTACATACACAAATGTTACTTTCAAAATAAATGCAATATAGCTTGAAACGTAAGTGTGAATGTAAATGAGAATTACATCTCTTCATGTTTAAACTGAACATTAGTGCACACATATATAAATCTCTAATTCCTATTGTAAATACATTTCAGTAATACGTTTAAATGTTTCACACACGTTAATAAAGTTAAGGCATACAGTGAATATAATGTCAAGTGCACATATATAGTTTGCACTTTTGTGACATGTGAGGGTGGAGTCTAAATTACGCTGCTCCAAATGCATCCATGTTCCAGGGGAGGAAGAGGAAGTAAAGAGGAAGTAAGGTCCACATAGGCCCACATAGGCTGATGAATAAAAGGCAAACAAACAAAAAAGCCGGCCAATGGTAAGCAGAGGGCGGCCTCAAAGTCCACTGTAAGCTGACAATAAGTCCTTCCATCAACAAACAACTTGTGCTGTCTGGTAGGCGAGACCTAAAAAGCAGAAGACAAAAGAGAGAGCACAACAAAGGCCAAAAAGTAACACAAAAATGGCAAGCAGGGAGCTGTTTAGAACTGATATTAAAAATGAGGATAAATCGTTGAAATTGGGATATGTTTGCTGGAAGAGATAGATCCCTACTGCTACGAAAACACAATTGTGGGGAATGGAATGCCTACGCAGGTCACTCCTGCCACGGTTCCTGTATGACGTCAGCAGTGGAAGCTCATTTCTTTAGAAGCATAGGGCCGTATGTATCAACACATTTCCCCATTGACACAGAATGGGCTAAACCCTTTGATACATCTGGCCCTATAGTTTTTAGAATTAATTTTTAGGTATTACTTATTAGGAGACTGATGGGTGATCATGATATGTGTAGTGATCCGTACGTGCATGTTGGGAAATATGAATGTTCGTGTAAGGGAACCTGTGCACAAGACCAGAGCCTTTGTACGGAGTCCAAGAAAGGACAATAAGTAACAATCAGTAACTCGCTATATTACACTGTCATCTTTAAACCGCAGCACTCTTGAATGCTTCTGATTGGTAAATGGCTTTTAATAAGAGCTTGGAAGGAAGTAGCTAACATAATTAATGATTATTGGAACATGTTGTTTTGATGACAAGGTCAGGCTAGAATAAGAAAGATTAGCAGCCAGAGTGAAATGTTGGGAGCTGGCCAGCCAATCAGCATGCTCCCTTTGCAGTCTATATGTAAGGTTAGAGTACCACAAAGGGAGCAACCTGTGGCAGTAGCGTCCAGCGTGACGTCCCTCTGGTGCATTTTTGGCACAGAGAAAGCGCTGCGGAAGCGTGAGTACCTGCTCGCTTGAACGTTTCGGTGATAAAAGGGGTCCATTCTCCCTCGGTGCTTCCTCAGCCTCTTCTCAAGCACTGCTGATTCACAGCTGTCCGAGCTCATCCTCCTGAGGAAAGCCCAATCAGCCAAAGAAAGGTAGAAAAACATAAATAAACATCCAGGGTCCAGGTATAAAAGTCCTGCCCTCCTGGGATCGGACCGCGATGAGAGAGTTATCTCTGAGTATGCAAAAGTTAGAAACTTGTAATACGGCAGAGAAAAAAAAGAATTTGATAAATAAAGTAGGCGTATAATAGAGCCAAATGTGACCAGCCAGAGTGATGTCCCTAGAGGTGGTGCACAGAACTTATTCTTAATAGGTTTCTGCCAATGGTTCTACGACAAAGAAGACGCAGGAACGTGTTAATGATGTGAAATGTGGATGTAAGCAGGTGACTGACAGAGAACACACAACAAAATGAACACCCAACACAGAGAACTTTAGATCACACTTGGCAAGGAGCAGAGTGAACAAAAGAAAGGACCAAACATAACACGACGACCATTTTCTATAAATACAAGGAACACAGACAGAAGATTTGTACTGGTGGTTTCTCATGGGCTAAACAGATTTTCAGAGTCATAGGTTCACATTTTTGCAGAAGAGTTTATCAAAGAACATTTCTAGAGACTTGGGTGGTTTCTCCCGTGGGTAGAGTCACCAAGGCTCAGAGGACCTGTTTTTGAACAAGGACAGTTCCAGCTGGGAGTACTGAAGGCAGCCGGCCATTTCTGAGAAGAAGCAGGCCTGTTATTGCTGGAGCACACGAGACACGCTTTATTCTGAGGCAATCACCGGAAACGGAAGAGGCGTGTGCTATTCCATCCCCCACCCCCTCCTCCAGAGATGAAGGCTGATTGGCTCAGCCCATTTCGACACATGCTTACAATGGTACCGATCCATGCTGCAGGTACTGACAGCCGTCCTCACGCAGTAGACGCTCACAGGTGGTGGGGCTCTAGTAAGGCTCTTGAGTGCGTCGGAGCCCTTCCCCCCCCCAGGGGTGTAATCACCAGGGTCTCAGCCCATTACTTACATCAGTTGTACACAAGAAGCAATTCCCTGAGCTCTGCACTGACAGCTAAAGAAAGTCACCAGCTGTCATTCACTCACCCCTTACACAGGTTATACTTCTGGTTTTGCCGTCCAGTTATAGGTAATATTTGAAATTATTTGTAAATGTTACTTATGTGTTGATATAAACACAGCTCCGTGTGCTTGAGATTTCTAACGTATGTTTAAGTCATTTGGAAATAGTTTGAAATTGAGTTATTGGAGTGAGTGCGTGGTGTTTTGCGTTTATAGAAGTACTTTGGGACCGATTCACAAAGGTACTTACGTGTAGTAAAGTTGTGAGTGTGGAGTCTCCACACTCGGGGTGGATTCTACACACTCGAGGGCAGAATCTCTGCACTCTGGCGGAATCTCCACATTTGGGGCGGAATCTCCGCACTCGGGGCGGAATCTCTGCACTCGGGGCGGAATCTCTGCACTCGCGGCGGAATCTCTGCACTCGCGGCGGAATCTCTGCACTCAGGGCAGAATCTCTGCACTCGAGGGCGGAATCTCTGCATTCGGGGCGGAATCTCCACATTTGGAGCGGAATCTCCGCAGTCGGGCAGAATCTCCGCACTCGGGGTGGAATCTGCGTGCTCGGGGCAGAATCTCTGCACTCGGGGCGGAATCTCCGCACTCGGGGTGGAATCTCCACACTCGGGCGGAATCTCTGCACCCGGGCGGAATCTCCGCACTCGGGCTGGAATACCTGCACTCGGGCAGATTCAGCGTGCTCGGGGCGGAATCTCCGCACTCGGAGCGGAATCTGCGTGCTCGGGGCAGAATCTTCGCACTAGGGGCAGAATCTCCGCACTGCAGCTCTCAGAGAAGAGATTCTGCCCCAAGTGTGCAGACGGCGCCACGAGTGAAGAGACTCTGCACTCGTACCTTTACTACACAGTACCTTTGTGAATCGGGCCCTTTGCGTATAGCACGGTGAATGGCTCACTCATGTTTTTTTGCAGCACCAGGTAATCCCAGGTAGTCGCACGCGCTTTCTAAAACCAAAAAAATCAAATGAACTCAATGCTGCTGTTCCATGCAAGCCACCGTCCTGGGTTTGCATTCAATCATGTATATGATATGATATCACGAAAATGGGGATAGTGGCCTGGCTAATTAATATTCATTAGTTAAGTCATTCTGCAACCACTTGTGTCTGGTCATTTTACAGCGCAACCTATCAGTACATAGGTTGCATGATGAAATCAAAGCCTGGTTGCACAAAGTTGGAGTTCAATTTGCATCCACTTTTTGAAAACAGGCTTTTGGTACATTAAGCCCACGGTCAACGGTTTAAAGTTTTGATAGAATTGAAATGGAAGTTGCCACATGTGCTTATTGTCATTGATAAAAACAAATAAAAACTGAAAGAACTCTCTACTGAGGGCATCAGGAAAACCAAGAGTATTTTTCACAGTACACCTATGTAACCCATAACAATGTGGGCAGTCCGTCTGTAGCTCCTCCCACAGGGCGTCAGTACAGCCCCCGGCGTACATGCTACTTCCTGCTCCCTCGTCGCCGCCGCTAGCTTATTCTTGATGGAGCCACCAAGACCCGCACTAATTGCGGGTGTCCAGTGGAAGTTCTGACCTAAATAATCGCCCAGCGATAATCCACCCTCACCCAGTCTTCTTTCCCTGCACCCCAGGAACGCCGCATCGCTCTGGGAATTCAGAAAAGGACTCAAGACATGATTGTTTGAATGAACAGAGCACCGCAAAGCAGCTAGAAACCCCAGCGCCTTGAGACCCTCTTGGGTGATTTGCAGCGCTTTACAAATCCTGATTGATTGATTGACTCAGTCTCCTCCTTCATCTGCTGGAACCTCATTTCTTCCGCTGCGACATTGGTAATAACATCCGACCAGAGATTATGCTGAGTGTTTATCCCTGGAGCACCAATGAAATAGGGACATATCATATCCCACGTCATACATGACATCCCAGGACATATGACATACACACTGTCATTCCTTTTCTGGAAACTTGCCTTACACAGCCTCGTCTAAGGAAAGTCTGTTCTCTTCTGGTGGTACAAGATCTTAGGGCGAAAGGTAAACTCTTCTGGCACACCCTGGAAATGGCCTGAGTGTGGCCGGGAGTTTGACACCAGTAGGACTGGTGTGGTAACTTGATATCCTTGGTCATAAGTTGGTCGATGACCTGTTGTGTATCGAGACTGCCTTATGTTGCTTGTCCACGTCATTGTGATCCCTGAGGACGGGGCTCTCAACAGGCCAATCACCCTATTTATAGCAGGCATGGGCAGGTATGCCTGCTGTCCCGATGACTACCATCTTGGGAGAATTGAGAAGGCGAACGTCAGCCTCCTAATGCGATTTACCCCTGAATGGAAGATGAGATGGCTATAAACACTCCTCAACGCTGATCGGAGCCCCTGAAGAGCGGCGAAGGAGCTCGTGCCATCGCTCTTCATCGCTGCCAGCCCAGCTCTAATGGATTGCACTTTCATTAGTCGATGGCAGCATTTTCCACTTCACATATTCCTTGAAAGCAAGGACGGAAAACAATATCGCAGATCTGATTGCCAGGCCTGCTTCCATTTCTTATGTCTGTGGATAGGTGCTTTCAAGGTTTAGTGGTGACGCGTTTGGTGGTGACACGTCTGGTGGTGACGCGTTTGGTGGTGACACGTCTGGTGGTGATGCAATTGGTGGTGACACGTCTGGTGGTGACACATCTGGTGGTGACGCGTTTGGTGGTGACACGTCTGGTGGTGATGCAATTGGTAGTGACACGTCTGGTGGTGACACATCTGGTGGTGACGCATTTGGTGGTGACACGTCTGGGGGTGACACGTCTGGTGGTGACGCGTTTGGTGGTGACTCGTCTGGTGGTGACGCGTTTGGCGGTGACACACATCGGGTGTTGGATGGGATTCCTACAGGTTCCACTTTAGACGGTTGTCTACACATAGTCCAGAGGAGTGAGAAGATAAGACCAACCTCTGCCACCAGGCAGCCGATGCAAGTCAACTTTAGCCGTCTCTTCTATGTGTTTGGGTCCTCGGCTAAATCATTAATTTTATCTTGTGTACTTTCGAAAATATTGTGCTCTGCACCCTGGAGGCTCAGGACATGGATTGTCCTTCTATGTCTACTAAATCTGTGCATGAGACCGCAGAGAGAGAAACACCTGACATCCAGTGCTGTACATCTGTTATTATGTCTCATCACAGGGAACAATCCATCCTCTGGGCATAGTACATGAGACTGTGTAGAGTAATGAAGCAGCTGTGATGTACCGGACAGCATAGACGAGAAGACATGCTGTCAAGACCAGAGCTAGGGCTGGCAGTGAGTAGAGGCCCCCGTACTACGAGCATGAATTTAGCCAGATTGGCTTTTTTCCTGCTTCCACACTTAGGGCTGATTTCGATCTTGGGAGTCGGGTTACTCCGTCACAATGGTGAGGGATATGCTGTCCGGCAAAATATAAATCCCGTAGATTATAATGGGATTTACGTCACCGTTGTGACGGAGTAACCCGTCCGCCAAGATCTCAACCAGGCCCTTAGTTGCACAGATCACAAGGTTGATGTTTGTCAATCTTTGATTGGACGAGGCAGCCACACCTGGCTTTGTCCTGTTGGCAAGTCACATTTTCGCCCTGCGCCAGCCACCCTCTTTTCAGAAAACCACTCGTTTCTACGCACTGTCAGAGATCCGCTGCGTTGAAGAACGACAAGAGGACAACTTCACGCTTAGTCCTTGTGGGTCTTGTTCCACCTTCAGCTCAAGGTTTCAAGCGGGGGTCCTCTCCAGTCCATCTCCAGGGGCCGGTGCTTTTGAGACCCTTATTCACAATATACCCTCTGGTCATGCTGGGGTGACTCTTGGGTAACACAGGGCCACTCTCTTCCCACATAATACAGACATCAATAAAGGGCCTTGCCTGCTGAGGACACTTGGAGGTGAGCAGCCCCGAGGATGCCAAGGCAGTGAAGAGTCAGAGGATGAGCCGAGACTGCTTTTACTTTACAGCGCAAATGAAAACTTTGGAAAGATACAAACCTGGATTCTCCCGCTCTCCATACACACGACGGACCGGAAGTCTGCATGCATTACTCAAGAGAGCAATCAGTGTATTAGAACGGACCATGGGTAACTGTAAGCAGAACAATGCTTCTGTGAGGCGCATTTGTTGTAAAACTTAAAGAATAAAATACTAATAAAACATAAAGAATAAAGGGCTACCAGAAAATAGTTCGATGCGTCACTGCAGAATCATCCAGAGTGACATGTAACCCTGTTTCATCCTTAAATCCCTGACATTAAAGAACTGAAAACATCTGGTTGAACTTCGAGTCGGATTTAAGTCTTCAGAAACCCCGACCCTGCTCGGCTGTCCCTGAAGGCCGAGCCGAGCCGGAGCCGAGCCAGAGTTGTATCGTCAGGGGCCCCTGAGACTCTCGTGTCTCCCAGATATGCACAGGCATAAGGCTGAAGGGGGAACCCTGAAGGGCACCACTGCGTTACTCCCCTGGACCACCGGACCAACCACATGAAGGGGCATATTTACAAGCCCCTAGCGCCACCGGAGCATCACTTTTTTTTACGCTCTGGTGGCGATTTGTGCTAGCCCATATTTACAAGTCCGCCCTAAGCCACTTAGCAAGGCTTAACACAACAGCCTAGTAAATAATGCCCTCTGCATCGCAGTTTTCTGCGGCAAAGGGGAGTGCAATGGGTGTTGCTGTGGGCGTTCCCACGCGACACGCATGGCTTTTTGATGCTGCTCTAGATTTACAAGGATCTGTAAATTTGAGGCAGCGCCAAAAACTCAAAAGGGGGCATTAAAGTGGCGCAACAAGGAGAAAAACTTTGATTTTTCCTCGTTTTTTGGTCTTTCTATGTGTGCTGCATTCTGCAGCACACATAGAAGGAGCAAAACACCATTAATGATTGTTTTTGTGCAGGAAGGTGCCCCTTGCTGCACAAATACAATCATCCCTGCAACGCAGGCACAATTGCACCATAGTGCAAGGGTGCCTGTGAAGGTGCTAGGCAGCTGTTTCAGAGCGGCGCAGGGGTGAGCACAGCGATGCGCTGTATTTTTGTTAATATGGCACATCCCTGCATTTTGAAAATGACACAGCTCAGCACAGCAAAATTGCTGCAGTACTGTGCTGCGCCATTGTCATGTAAATATGCCCCCAAGTCTTTCATTCAACCATGCAGTTCACTTCCTTACCTGCGTTTTAGTCTCTACCTCAGTTTCACCTCTGCCTCCTCCACCTTGTTGTCTTGTTGCCGTCGAGAGAGCGCTCAGATTTCATTTGAAGGATGTGAGGGGATGAGGGCAGGGGTTTCTTCATTCTGAAGGAGGCTGGCTACGGTGCTTCATTTGTAGAATTAGTGTCAGAGCTCAGTTTTGCTCAGAAGCCTGCAGGTGGCGCTACACATAGTGGTCTTGCTGAATACCACGGCTGCATAGTCTTGATTCCACACGGTGCCCCTATGACCGCCACCAAACACTCTCTGCCCCATAATCGCATGCGTGCAGGTTCTTTCTCGTCCAGCTTCCTTTATTTGTCACAGTTTTTCCATCTTTTTCTTCCTCTTTCTATCCCCCTTACACGCAGAACTCAGCGGCCAGACTCATCCTGGACCTCCCCAAGTGAGCCCACAACACCCCCCACAGTTATAAATTTGTGAAAAAATAAGTGCCGGGCTCTCGTCAGGAGGCAGTTTGCACCAGCCCATTTCTCCAGTTAGTGCCGCCCAAAACAGAACCAGCTACCAATCATAAAAGTGGGGAGATGATGTGGCGTAATGGGCAGAGCTGCCGACTTTGGAGCTGGGGAACCAGGTTCAAATCTCGGCATTGGCTCCTGTGTTCTGGGCAAATCACTTAATCTCCCCTTCCCCTTCCCTACCATAAAAAGCACAGGAGTTGCTGCTTAAGTGCCAGTGCTGAGCACTGGAAACCACTGGCTCACATTAAGCACTGACCCCCCACCTCAAGAATCTCCACTGGCTCCCCATTCAGAAGAGATGTCAGTTCAAGATGTTGACCCAGACCTTCAAAGCCCTTCACAACCAGGGACCAGCGTACATCAACCACCGCCTGAACTTCCACCTTTCCTCCAGACACCTGCGCTCCGCCTCCCTCGGCCTCGCCATCACCCCCTGCATCTGCCACAGCAACAGTGGAGGACGCTCCTTCTCCTACCTCACCGTGAAGTCCTGGAATGACCTCCCCCTTCACCTCCAGACCTCATCCTCTCTACTGGAAGTCAGAAAAGGACTCAAGAGCTGGCTGTTCGACTGATCCCCCTTCAGCAGTACCCTAAGCAACTGGATACCCTCACTGGTGATTAGCCACGTGATACAAATCCCTATTGATCTTAGGTGTTTTTCTCTCTTGCTCCGGGTGAAAGTCTGATGTTGAGAAATAAGTGCTGGTCCCCAAAAACGAGCGCTAGTGGGTCGCACCTGCAATCACTGGCTCCAACTAAGCACTGGCTGGCTAAAGTGACCACTTAGTCTGCCATCCTTTGGAATCCCACGCCAGCTGCCTACACCAGGAGCATCCATGGATCGTCTCCCTGCGACTACAGCCTGCTCAACTGTGGCACACCGCTGCGGGCCCATGATGCAGTGGCACACCTGTTGCAGGGATTCTGCTCTGGAACAGAACTATGCTTGGGACCATGGAACATCAGTATGTAGGGACTGAGTCACCATACCACCTCAGTATCTATGAGTCCGAGTCCGACTAACTATCAATCAATCAATCACAAGATTTGTAAAGCGCACTACTTACCCGCGAGGGTCTCAAGGCGCTGAGGGAGAGGAGGGGGGGTGTTGCTGCTACTGGTCGAATAGCCAGGTCTTGAGTCGTCTCCTGAAGGTCAGCAGGTCTTGGGTCTGTCGTAGGTTGAGGGGAAGGGTGTTCCAGATCTTGGCGGCGCGGTGAGAGAAGGATCTTCCTCCGGTGGTGGTTCTCCGGATGCGCGGGACGGTGGACAGGGAGAGGTCGGCGGAGCGGAGTTGACGGTTGGGAACGTAGAAGGAGAGTCGACTGTTGAGGTAGGCTGGGCCGGTTTTGTGGAGTGCCTTGTGTGCGTGGATCAGGAGTTTGAAGGAGATTCTCTTGTCGACGGGGAGCCAGTGTAGGTTTTTCAGGTGGGGGGTGATGTGGCTGTGGCGTGGAATGTCGAGGATCAGGCGTGCAGAGGCGTTTTGGATTCTTTGCAGTCGTTTGATGAGCTTGGTCGGGGCTCCTGCGTAGAGGGCGTTTCCGTAGTCGAGTCTGCTACTGACGAGTGCCTGGGTGACTGTTCTTCTCGTGTCTGTCGGGATCCACCTGTAGATCTTGCGGAGCATGCGCAGGGTGTTGAAGCAGGAGGAGGAGACTGCGTTGACTTGCTTGGTCATGGTGAGCGTTGAGTCGAGGATGACTCCCAGGTTGCGTGCGTGGTCGGTTGGTGTCGGCGGTGCCCCTAGTGACGAGGGCCACCAGGAGTCGTCCCAGGCTGATGGGTTGGAGCCCGAGGATGAGGATCTCCGTCTTGTCTGTGTTCAGCTTAAGTCGGCTGCACTTCATCCAGTCGGCGACGGCTTTCATTCCTTCGTGGAGGTTGGATTTGGCGGTGAGGGGGTCCTTGGTGAGGGAGAGGATCAGTTGAGTGTCGTCGGCGTAGGAGATTATGTTGAGGTCGTGCTGTCAGGCGATGCGTGCGAGTGGAGCCATGTAGATGTTGAACAGTGTCGGGCTGAGGGAAGATCCGTGGGGTACGCCGCAGATGATCTCGGAGGCTTCGGATTGGAATGGGGGGAGGCGGACGCTCTGGGTTCTGCAGGAAAGGAAGGAGGTGGTCCAATCCAGGGCCTTGTCTCGGATCCCTGCGTCGTGGAGGCGTGTGCGTAGTGTGCGGTGGCAAACAGTGTCGAAGGCGGCGGAGAGGTCCAGGAGGATGAGGGCCGCCGTCTCGCCGTTGTCCAGCAGGATCCTGATGTCGTCTGTGGCGGCGATGAGGGCGGTCTCGGTGCTGTGGTTGCTGCGGAATCCTGACTGGGAGGGGTCCAGGATGCTGTTATCTTCGAGGTAGCGGGTGAGCTGTCTGTTGACGATCTTCTCGATGACCTTAGCTGGGAATGGAAGCAGGGAGATGGGCCGGAAGTTCTTGAGGTCGCTCGGGTCCGCCTTGGGTTTTTTGAGTAGGGCGTTGATCTCGGCGTGTTTCCAGCTCTCTGGGAAGGTCGCGGTCTCGAAGGAGAGGTTGATGATGTTGCGCAGGTGGGGTGCGATGGAGCTGCCGGCTTTGTTGAAGATGTGGTGTGGAAAAGGGTCTGATGGGGAGCCGGAGTGGATTGTGCCCATGGTCTTGATTGTGTCCTCGGTGTTCACGTTGACCCAGGCTGTCAGGGGGTCGTGGTCGATGGGGTGTGGCGGGTCTGATGTGCCGGGGCCTGTTGGGGTCGTCTGGGAGTCGAAGCTGTCGTGGATGTCGGCGATCTTGCGGTGGAAGAAGGTGGCGAGGGAACCACACAGGGCTTGCGACGGTGGGATGTCGTTGGCGTTGGAGCTGGGGTTGGAGAGTTCCTTCACGATGCTGAAGAGCTCCTTGCTGTTGTGTGCGTTGTTGTCGAGGCGGTCTTTGAAGGAGGTCCTCTTGGCGGACCTGATGAGGTGATGGTGGTTGCGGATGGCGTCTTTGTGGGCTGCGCGGCTGTCCGGCGTCTTCTCGCTGTGCCATTTGTTCTCCAGTTTCCGGCAGGTGCGCTTGGATGCTAGGAGTTCCGGGGTGAACCAGCTGGCTCTCTTGCTGGTGTCTTTGTAGGTTGGTTTTTTCAGCGGGGCTAAGGTGTTCGCGCAGTCGTCCATCCATCGGCTGAGATTGCGGGCGGCGGTGTCGGGGTTGGAGGGGTCGGTGGGTGGGCTGAGTGCGAGGTTTGTCTGGAGTTGGTCTTCGGTGACTTTTCTCCAGCATCTGCGGGGGATCTGTAGGGTGCGGTGGTGTGCGGCGGGTTTCCGGAAGGTGAAGTGGATGCAGTGGTGGTCGGTCCAGGTGAGTTCGGAGGTGTGGCTGAAGGAGACGTGGGAGCTTGAGGAGAAGATGGCGTCGAGCGTGTGTCCGGCGATGTGGGTCGGCGTCGTGACGAGCTGTTTCAGTCCGAGGTTGGCGAGGTTGTCGATCAGGGTGGAGGAGTTGCTGTCGTTGTTGTTCTCCAGGTGAAAGTTCAGGTCTCCGAGGAGGATGTAGTCGGTGGAGGTCAGGGCGTTCATGCTGATGAAGTCGGCGATGGAGTCGCTGAACTGGGGTCGGGGTCCGGGGGGTCTGTAGATGAGGGTGCCTCTTACGGTGGTGTTGGGATCCGTGTGGATCTGGAAGTGCATGTGTTCGGCGGTGCTGAGAGTGTCGTCGGTGCTGTTCGAGACCTTGATGGTGTCTTTGTGGACGATGGCGATTCCTCCTCCGATTCCGTTGGTGCGGTCTCTGCGGGTGATCTTGTAGCCGTCGGGGATGGCTATGGCGATGTCGGGTGCGGAGGATTCGTTCATCCAGGTCTCTGTCAGGAAGGCGACGTTCGGTGATGAGGTGTCGAGTAGGTCTCAGAGCTCGATGGCGTGTTTGCGTGCGGAGCGGGTGTTTAGTAGGATGCACCGGAGATGGTTGAGGTCCTTCTTGGCGGGAGTCTCGGGCTCTCCGAGGCAGGTGAAGCTGCAGTTCCGGCAGGTGAAGGGACCATGGGTGCGTTTCGGGGCGGCCTTGAAGCAGGTGGAGGTCCGTCCTGTGTTGAGAGCGATGAGGGTGCTGGCGTCGTATCGGAGGTGGTCTTCGTGGCAGATGCGGGGGCCAGGGGTTCTGGCGCTGGGCGCGGTCCAGGCGCGGACGGGCGCAGACGGGCTTGCGTTAGGCGCACCAGCGGCGCGGCCGCACAGCGGCCGCCATATATGGGGAGGTGGGAGGGACGAGCAGCTGGGAGGCGGGTGGCAGGGGCAGCGAGTGGTCAGCGAGGGGGGGCGGGGCCGCAGGGGACACAGCGGTGGGAAACAGGAGGGCGAGGGGGTACAGAAATCAAAAGGGGCACAGGGGGGCACAGAACGAAAAAACAGTGCACAGCAGTGGGGGCACAGAACGGAAGGGCAAAAACAGTGGAAAAACAGTGGGGGCACAGAACGAAAAACAGTCACAGCAGTGGGGGCACAGAACGGAAGGGCAAAAACAGTGGAAAAACAGTGGGGGCACAGAACGAAAAACAGTCACAGCAGTGGGGGCACAGAACGGAAGGGCAAAAACAGTGGAAAAACAGTGGGGGCACAGAACGTAAAACAGTCACAGCAGTGGGGGCACAGAACGGAAGGGCAAAAACAGTGGGGGCACAGAACGAAAAAACAGTCACAGCAGTGGGAGCACAGAACGGAAGGGCAAAAACAGTGGAAAAACAGTGGGGGCACAGAACGAAAAACAGTCACAGCAGTGGGGGCACAGAACGGAAGGGCAAAAACAGTGGAAAAACAGTGGGGGCACAAATATAGAGGGGAGAGACAGTAACAGTGACGCTCACAACGACAAGAACCTACCTACAGCCTACCACTGGCCACCAGGGATGAGGCGCAGGTGGTAGCCTGCGGGTGGAGGAGGGCCTCAGATCAGCAGCAGCAGGGAGCTGGATGCACAGGTGGCGCTGTGCGGATGGGGGGGCGACCTACCCAGAGGTCAAGGGTCGCCCTCACTGTCACCTCTCCTGACCTTCCCAGAGAAACAAGTGAATTGGCACCCCAGAACACAACCCTCTCAGGGATCGCGGTAACAGGACACTCCCTTTCGCTCTCTCACTTGTACTCGTACACAATAAAATAAACAAAAGACATGAAGGAAGTTTGGAATATTTATTCAAACTATTGTGTCCTAAAATGCAGCATTTGTGCCACAATTAAAAAACAGAGTCCCAGCAATGACGCTCAACATCCTGTGATTCTGGGCAAATCACTTAATCTCCTCAAGTCTAACAACAAAAAAAAGAAAATGAATGTGTCCTTATGTAAAGCAACTGGTGCTCATGTAAAGCGCTCTGATACCTGATACCTTTGGGTCAAGTTCACGGTATATAAAACTCAGGGGGAAAAAAAAAACAGGAGCTGAAAGTACAAGGGAGGCAATTGAGGGCAGAAAGCGTAACGAGCCCCTACAAAAGGACAGCTCTCCTGGAGTCCCCCTCTGGACTGCCCCCTGCTGTCCTCTCCTACCCAGACTTTAAATGACATGGCAGGTATAAAACTCAGACACGGCTGGAATTGTAGTCGGTGCACATTGTTGTGATCTGGTCACTTGTCTTCTTTGTTGAAACTAAACACACGTCTGGACCCGCCCTTGTCCCTCGCTGGCCTTGCCTCAGATCCGCTGTCGAAGCATCGGGTCTTGACCCACAAAGCACCACTTGGGAGACAATTTGCCCTACGAATAAATGTCACATACTCCACACCCTGAGCCATAGTGGCAATTTTAAATGACACTTAACAGAAACAAGCATTGGCAAAGCCAATGTGTCTGGCCTTCGCTGGTGCAGTGGTTAATTGTTTTATTTGTTAATGCAAGTATATGCCACAAAATAAAATGGAAAAAAATGCCACCACCTAAAAGTGCTTGCAATAAACTTGTTTACATTAAAGAAACATTCACTGAACTGATTTAGCTTCATTACTAATGATGGTATTTAAATAGCAAACCTTTCAGTTGTGAATTGCATTTCATTATTAATATTATTTGTGAAGGAGAGAAGAATAAATCGCCATCAAACTACAATGCTACGGTGTCGCGCCAATACTTCATTAACTTTGAACCAGCTTTGTCAGTGAAGAAAAGGGAACCATTTTTATGCATTTGCGAATAATGTGCACATATTGTGCTCGGACTCAAAGTGAAGGGAGCCAATGGATAAAGTGGGCTAACCCACTGCCCCATGCAGTATGCTGTAGTGGGCGGGGGCAAAATGTGAATGACAGTTTAACAGACCAATTGATGAAGCCCTCTGAGCAAAAGCCCCTCTATGTATGTATGGTATGCATTATTTCTGCTGGAATAGCCATAGTCTGGCAAACCAGCTAAATCTGTCTCAAAGGCCAGACCTAATAATGCGATTTGTATTTAAGTCAATGATGATTTTATCAACTAAAGTGATATTATGAAATACAAGAATGCACACATCCGCTAGTGTTTGTATGTATGAGTGTTTTAGACGTACATGCCAATTTTGACACAAATTGTAAATAAAAGATATTGGGCCAGATGTAGGTAAAAGCAATTTAGCGAGTCCTTAATAGCGATTTTTAGGGAATCGCTATTAAGGACTCATAAATGCTATGTAGGTAGGAATCGCAATAATTTTTGCGATTCCTACACATTCCTATTTACGACTCGCAAATTGCGAGTCGCAAATAAGGAATGGCTTCCCATTCATTCCTATGGGCCAAGAGGCCCATAGGAATGAATGGAATTGCGTAGCACAATTTGCGAGTACCCAGTAGGTACTCGCAAATTGCGCGCAGCCACTTCAAGGGTGCAAGGTTTCCAGAAGGACTCCCTGTTGCACCCCTGAATTGTGCATGTGTGCACATGTGGGGCACATACATGCCCTAAGGGCATGTATGTGTGCCACATGGCACTTTAAAAAAAGCAAAAAAGTGCTTTTTAAAAGGAAACCACAAATTACCACCAACTTGAAGTTGGTGGTAATTTGCGATTCCTTAAGGCAATATCGCAATTTGTGATGCCTTCTTGCATAGCATTTAGAGAATCGCAAATTGCGATAGTCTAAATGCTTGCGCAAAATAAGGAAACGCAATTTTTGCGATTCCTTATTTTGCGAGTAGGTTTAAACTTACCTACATTGCTCACAGCCAAATTGCGATCGCAAATGCTGAAATTCTGCGAATTTCAGCGTTTGCGCTCGCAATTTGGCTTCCTACATCTGGCCCATTGTGCGGAATCTAATTTGTCGGCAGCAGAATCTGAATGCAAGGGGACAACCTGGGCAGTGAGATACCATCACAAACCTGCTTGAAGTTACCTTGAAAGAGGCCTTCACCCTATCTTTGGCCTCAGATTCACGTTCCTTGTACCTGTTCCAGGAGTGGGACGCCACTGTTTCATGCTGTGCAGGTTTGAGTGTCTGCTCACCAGGCCTCTGGTGTGTCTCCTGTGCTGTGCTCTGGTCTTCTAACAACACGAAGCTAGTGTAGCTGCTGGTTGGCAGTCAGTACTTTATAAACAAATGGTATAATCTCCAAAATCCTTCCGCGGCAGAGGGTACTCAAGACCTGGCTGTTCGAGTAGCCCCACCCCACGCAGCGAATGGATACCCCTCGGGGTGATTAGCGTGCTCTACAAATACTGATTGATTGATACTAATTCTGCCACAGAACCAAAAGTGAAGTAAGTGGGTCACCATTTTGAATGAAATAGGAACCCAATACACAGCAGTTAGTCACTACATCAGTCTGTTGCAGAACCTCCAAACTAAGCACAAACCTCCTACTGCCGAAGCTCCTGAAGTGTTGGCTTCCCCACACTGGATGCCTGGCTCCTACCTGAGCTGAACCAGCTACGTGGCCTGTTGCACCCCTAAGGCACCCAGCTCCCCGCCCGCCGCCATTAGCAGAGTCGCCAGTTGCGGGCAGCACTCACTATTCTCCCAGCACCACTGGTGCAAGAGAGACCTCAGGAAGGGCCACCACGTTCTCTAATAACACTTCTCTTACATCGGCCAGCCCGCCGGTGTTGTCTCCTTGCACAACAGTCTTCTCCCTGGGGTCCTTCTTGCAGCTGCAGCCAGCGTCTCCATTTCCATGCCGTGCTTCCCAGAATGCTTCCCTGAAGCCTCTTGAAAGGCAGATTGCCTCAGGGAAGGTATATTCTTCCAAACCAAGATGGCCACCACTGAACAGTCCTTTCTGAAAATTCACCCAATCCAAGGGAATGACCTTATAGCCTGATGTAATTTCCTGGTTTTTTCCCCTATAAAAGAGGAATTCCTGGTCTACTCTTTGCATTGCAACGCTTCAAGTTGTTCTTTGGTCATGTTCCTTGCTGCTGACCTTCTCTTCGAATTCCTGGAGTTGTCACTAGTCCTGTCTTCTGTTGTAATCCAGGTGTCTTCTTGTTTTCCTGGTCCTCCCTCCTGCCATGCTGTGAATCCTTCAGTAACAGTTGTTTCCAACTGGGTCGTCTCTTTTTTTCATCGAGCCGCCTGAATCGCGAGTCTCACTACCATCATGGCGGTTTTATACCTTTGGGCTTTTTACCTCTTTTTGGGGCTTCTTCTGGAAAACACTCTCTGCTTAGGCGCTACCTAGTGCCGACGGCAAGGTGGCTACAGGAAGGAGTCGCCCTTATCTTTGGCAGACTAATACTGTAAGGGCTGGACGTCCAGACCCAGCAACACCCTGAGATCTTCAGCTACGTGTCAGATCCGCGACACGGCCATCCACACTCCGCTGACGTCAGAGTCACATCAGAGTTTGCTCTATCCTTGGTAAGCATGGATGGTGTTTTATCATTATAGATGTTAAATATTTTTGCGTAGGTCACAAAGACCCTCATGTATGAAGCTATTTTATTGTTGGTGAGACTCCGATTCGTAAAATCACAGTCTTTCGGACCGTAAAATGGCATTTTCAAATTCACCATAGCCAAATGATAATTCGATAAGCCCAAATTTTGCCGAATCACTAATTGGCCTTGGGAATATTTAACAATTCGGTATTTGGAAGGGGTGTGTTAAGGATATTCCTTCCAGATACCGAATCTTTAAGGCATGTATTAATGTTTTGCAACTGAAATCCAGTTGCAAAACATTAATATTTTATTACCTCCTCATGGAGATGGTAAGACATTTGCAAATGGGAAGGTCTCTCCATTGGACCCCTTCCCCTTCGTTAATGTTCGCATAAATGTTTTTTATGAGCAGGCATTGGTGCTTGACACCCACTGCCTGCTCATAAAAGAGGTTTGTGCCATTTAGAATTTTTTTTTTTTAAATGCGGCCCATTTTCTTTTAAGTAAAACCGGCTTCATAAAAAAAAAATTTAAAAAAAAAAAAAGATTGCTTTATTTAACCCCTTCGCTGTTAGGCCTTTCCCCCCCTGTGCTAAGCCTTTTTTTGGCTATTTGGGGTAGTTCGCGCTTAGGCCCCTGTAACTTTTTGACCACATAAGGTATCCACGCCAAATTTGCGTCCTTTTTTTCCAACATCATGGGGATTCTAAAGGTATCCAGGGTTTGTGGATTCCCCTGGAGGGGACCCAGAAATTAGCCAAAATACAGCTAAATGTTGTTTTTTTTGGTAAAAATGGGAAAAAAGTGCTGCAAATGAAAGCGTCTGTTTTTCTCCCTGCAAATGGTATCAAAAAAGGGCTTATGGGGCTGAAATCAACATGTTCCCAGCTTTTAGGGAATGACAGACTTTTGACAGAAAACCAACATTTTTTACACAGTTTTGGCATTTTACCGGGATATAGCCTATTTTTGCTATTTTTTGTGCTTTCAACCTTCTTCCAGTTAATGGTAGAAATGGGTATGAAAGCAATAATGGATCCTGGAAAGCTATACATTTTAGAAAAGTAGACCAAATTCTGAATTCAGCAAGGGGTCATTTGTGTAGATCCTTCAAGGTTTCGTTATAGAAACTAACCGTTGAATATAGGAAAAATTGAAAATTAGTTAAAAAAAACAGCCATTTGTGTCAACGTTTTCACTTGTAACTTCTTCTAATTATGACAGCTGTTTGAAAGCAATATACCGTTACATCCGCTGTACCTTTCTAGTTGTGGGGATATATAGGACTTGTAGGTTCACCAACAACCCGACGAACCCAGAGCCAATAACTGAGCAGCATCTTGCAATGGTTTTTTATTATGTGCCGGGTATATAGCAATTATTCTGGGAAAATGTTTACATGGAAAAATCGGTATGAAAGACACCTATGTATTTCTGAAATGGGAACAAAATATAGAGTTTAGAAACAGTAGATATTTGCACATTTCCGAAATTGGGAGTACCCATACTAGCATGAGAATTATAGGTCATTTTTCAAAATGATTTCTTTTTTACACATTGTATTTCATTTGGAAGGCAGAAATGCATCGAAAGTCAATAGGTAATAACAGTTGCTCTACAATTCTGTGTTACCCTAAGTCTCCCGATAAAAATGGTACCTCACTTGTGTGGGTAGGCCTAGTGCCCACGACAGGAAACGGCTGAAAACGCAACGTGGACACACCACATTTTCACAATGAAAAATTACCCTTTTTTTGCAAAGTGCCTAGCTGTAGTTTTTTAACCCTAGCTCTGCCGGCACCTAGGGAAACCTAGCAAACCTATACATTTTTGAAAACTAGACACCCAGGGGAATCCAGGCTGGGTTGACTTGACTGGCTCTTTCCAGGTTCTGTTACCCAGAATCCCTTGCAAACCTAAAAAAGTGTCAAAAAAACCCACATTTTCCTCACATTTCTGTGGTGGAAAGTTCTGGAATCTGCGTGGATCCACAAAATTCCACCCACCCCGAGTTCCCCAAAGTCTTCCGAGAAAAATGGTACCTCACTTGTGTGGGTAGGCCTAGTGCCCGCGACAGGAAACTGTGCAAAACGCAACGTGGACACACCACATTTTCACAATGAAAAATTACCCTTTTTTTGCAAAGTGCCTACCTGTAGTTTTTGAACCCTAGCTCTGCCGGCACCTAGGGAAAGCTAGCAAACCTATACATTTTTGAAAACTAGACACCCAGAGGAATCCAGGATGTGGTGACTTGAATGGCTCTCACCAGGTTCTGTTACCCAGAATCCCTTGCAAACCTAAAAAATTGTCCAAAAAACACCTTTTCCTCACATTTCTGTGGTGGAAAGGTCTGGAATCTGCGTGGATCCACAAAATTCCACCCACCCCGCGTTCCCCAAAGTCTTCCGAGAAAAATGGTACCTCACTTGTGTGGGTAGGCCTAGTGGCCGCGACAGGAAACGGCGCAAAACGCAACGTGGACACACCACATTTTCACAGTGAAAAATGACCCTTTTTTTGCAAAGTGCCTAGCTGTAGTTTTTGAACCCTAGCTCTGCCGGCACCTAGGGAAACCTAGCAAACCTATACATTTTTGAAAACTAGACACGCAGGGGAATCCAGGATGGGGTGACTTGACTGGATCTCACCAGGTTCTGGTACCCAGAATCCCTTGCAAACCTAAAAAATTGTAAAAAAAACACATTTTCCTCACATTTCTGTGGTGGAAAGTTCTGGAATCTGCGTGGATCCACAAAATTCCACCCACCCCGCATTCCCAAAAGTCTTCCGAGAAAAATGGTACCTCACTTGTGTGGGTAGGCCTAGTGCCCGCGACAGGAAACGGCCCAAAATGCAATGTGGACACACCACATTTTCACAGTGAAAAATGACCCTTTTTTTGCAAAGTGCCAAGCTGTAGTTTTTGAACCCTAGCTCTGCCGGCACCTAGGGAAACCTAGCAAACCTATACATTTTTCAAAACTAAACACCCAGGGGAATCCAGGATGGGTTGACTTGACTGGCTCTCACCAGGTTCTGTTACGCAGAATCCCTTGCAAACCTAAAAAATTGTCAAAAAAAACACATTTTCCTCACATTTCTGTGGTGGAAAGTTCTGGAATCTGCGTGGATCCACAAAATTCGACCCACCCCGCGTTCCCCAAAGTCTTCCGAGAAAAATTCTACCTCACTTGTGTGGGTAGGCCTAGTGCCCGCGACAGGAAACGGTGCAAAACGCAACGTGGACACACCACATTTTCACAGTGAAAAATGACCCTTTTTTTGCAAAGTGCCTAGCTGTAGTTTTTGAACCCTAGCTCTGCCGGCACCTAGGGAAACCTAGCAAACCTATACATTTTTGAAAACTAGACACCCAGAGGAATCCAGGATGTGGTGACTTGAATGGCTCTCACCAGGTTCTGTTACCCAGAATCCCTTGCAAACCTAAAAAATTGTCCAAAAAACACATTTTCCTCACATTTCTGTGGTGGAAAGTTCTGGAATCTGCGTGGATCCACAAAATTCCACCCACTCCGCGTTCCCCAAAGTCTTCTGAGAAAAATGGTACCTCACTTGTGTGGGTAGGCCTAGTGGCCGCGACAGGAAACGGCGCAAAACGCAACGTGGACACACCACATTTTCACAGTGAAAAATGACCCTTTTTTTGCAAAGTGCCTAGCTGTAGTTTTTGAACCCTAGCTCTGCCGGCACCTAGGGAAACCTAGAAAACCTATACATTTTTGAAAACTAGACACCCAGGGGAATCCAGGATGGGGTGACTTGACTGGCTCTCAACAGGTTCTGTTACCCAGAATCCCTTGCAAACCTAAATAATTGTCAAAAGAAACACATTTTCCTCACATTTCTGTGGTGGAAAGTTCTGGAATCTGCGTGGATCCACAAAATTCCACCCACCCCGCGTTCCCCAAAGTCTTCCACGAAAAATGGTACCTCACTTGTGTGGGTAGGCCTAGTGCCCGCGACAGGAAACGGCGCAAAACGCAACGTGGACACACCACATTTTCACAGTGAAAAATTACCCTTTTTTTGCAAAGTGCCTAGCTGTAGTTTTTTAACCCTAGCTCTGCTGGCACCTAGGGAAACCTAGCAAACCTATACATTTTTGAAAACTAGACACCCAGGGGAATCCAGGATGGGGTGACTTGACTGGCTCTCACCAGGTTCTGTTACCCAGAATACCTGGCAAACCTAAAAAATTGTCAAACAAAACCACATTTTCCTCACATTTCTGTGGTGGAAAGTTCTGGAATCTGCATGGATCCACAAAATTCCACCCACCCCGCGTTCCCCAAGTCTACCGAGAAAAATGGTACCTCACTTGTGTGGGTAGACCTAGTGCCCGCAACAGGAAACGGCGCAAAACGCAACGTGGACACACCACATTTTCACAGTGAAAAATGACCCTTTTTTTGCAAAGTGCCTAGCTGTAGTTATTGAACCCTAGCTCTGCCAGCACCTAGGGAAACCTAGCAAACCTATACATTTTTGAAAACTAGACACCCAGGGGAATCCAGGATGGAGTGACTTGACTGGCTCTCACCAGGTTCTGTTACCCAGAATCCCTTGCAAACCTAAAAATGTCTAAAAGAAAACACATTTTCCTCACGTTTCTGTTGTGGGAAAGTTCTGGAATCTGCGTGGATCCATAAATTTCCTCCCACCCAACGTTCCCCCAGGTCTCTCGATAAAAATGGTACCTCACTCGCGTGGGTGGGTCAAGGACCCGTGACAGGCAAAGGCCCAAAACCTATTGAGGCGACATCAAAATTACCTATCACAAACCAACCTGGTTTTGAAAGGGAGTCCCATGAGTTTTTGGCCCGGGGCTCGGCGGCCATCTAGGGAAACCTACCAAACCCACACATTTCTGGAAACTAGACACCCGGGGAGTCCAGCGAGGTATGGCTTGCGTGGTTCCCCCAACATTCTCCTACCCTGAATCCCCTGCAAACCTCAAATTTTGCTGAAAAAAAATCACTTTTTTCTCAAATTTCTGTGTGGGAAAGTTCTGGAATCTGCGTGGATCCACAAATTTATTTCTATCCAGCGTTCCCCCAGGTCTCCCGATACAAATGGTACCTCACTTGTGTGGGTAGGCATAGTGGCTGCAACAGGAAATGGCCCAAATCGTACTGTGGAGACTTCAAAATTACCTATAAGAAAACTACCTGGTTTTGCGGGGGGCACATGGGGTTTTGGCCTCGGCTCGGCGGCCATCTTGGGAAAGTACCAAACCCACACATTTCTGAAAACTAGACACCCGGGGGAGTCCAATGAAGTATGGCTTGCGTGGATCCCCCAACGTTTTCCTACCCAGAATGCCATGCAAACCTCAAATTTAGCTGAAAAAACCACATTTTCCACATATTTTTGTGTGGAATCACCGTGCCGGCACAAATATCCTACCCCACAGCATTCCTCTGAGTCTCCTGAGTAAAATGATACCTCACTTGTGTGGGTGGGGCAAGGGCCTGTGACTGGGAAGAGCCCAAAAATAGGGAATAAGGGTATAGCACCGAGAATTCTAAGTGCTACATTTTTTTAAAAATACGTTTTTAGCCAATTCTGCATTGGACACCCACACAAGTGAGGTATCATTTTACTCGGGACACTAAGGAGAACGCTGTGGGGTAGGACATTTGTGCCGGCACGGTGATTCCACACAAAAATATGTGGAAAATGTGTTTTTTTCAGCTAAATTTGAGGTTTGCATGGCATTCTGGGTAGGAAAACGTTGGGGGATCCACGCAAGCCATACCTCATTGGACTCCCCCGGGTGTCTAGTTTTCAGAAATGTGTGGGTTTGGTACTTTCCCAAGATGGCCGCCGAGCCCGGGGCCAAAACCCCAGGTGCCCCCGCAAAACCAGGTAGTTTTCTTATAGGTAATTTTGAAGTCTCCACAGTACGATTTGGGCCATTTCCTGCTGCAGCCACTATGCCCACCCACACAAGTGAGGTACCATTTTATCGAGAGACCTGGGGAACACTGGGTAGGAGGAAATTTGTGGATCCACGCAGATTCCAGAACTTTCCCACACAGAAATTTGTGAAAAAAGTGATTTTTTTCAGCAACATTTGAGGTTTGCAGGGGATTCTGTGTAGAAGAATGTTGGGGGACCCACGCAAGCCATACCTCGCTGGACTCCCCCGGGTGTCTAGTTTCCAGAAATGTGTGGGTTTGGTAGGTTTTCCTAGATGGCCGCCGAGCCCCGGGCCAAAAACTCATGGGACCTCCCTTGCAAAACCAGGTTGGTTTGTGATAGGTAATTTTGATGTCGCCTCAATAGGTTTTGGGCCCTTGCCTGTCGCGGTTCCTTGACCCACCCATGCGAGTGAGGTACCATTTGTATCGGGAGACCTGGGGGAACGTTGGGTGGGAGGAAATTTGTGGATCCACGCAGATTCCAGAACTTTCCCACACAGAAATTTGAGAAAAAAGTGATTTTTTCAGCGAAATTTGAGGTTTGCAGGGGATTCTGGGTAGGAGAATGTTGGGGGACCCACGCAAGCCATACCTCGCTGGACTCCCCCGGGTGTCTAGTTTCCAGAAATGTGTGGTTTTGGTAGGTTTCCCTAGATGGCCGCCGAGCACCGGGCCAAAAACTCATGGGACCCCCATTGCAAAACCAGGTTGGTTTGTGATAGGTAATTTTGATGTCGCCTCAATAGGTTTTGGGCCCTTCCCTGCTGCGGGTACTTGGCCCACCCACACAAGTGAGGTACCATTTCTATTGGGATACTTGGAGAAATGCTGGGGGGGTTGGAAATTTGTTGTTACTTTCTGCAGCATGAAAATTTGGGCACAATAATGCAAGGAAAATGTGACAGTCACATTTTGAGGTTTGCAGGACATTGTGGGTAAGATAACTTGTTGGGATTCACAAGAGAGACATCACCATGTACTCCCATGGGTGCTTAGTTTATAACAATATCTACAGTTGGTAGGTTTTCTTAGATGAAATGTACACCTTGGCAGACAGACAAAAAAGACAAAGATTACTGCACAGCCATCTATTCCTCAAGCACACACACATACTGGTTGGATTTGGCACGAGGGCGAGTGATGGTTCAGTATATAAAATTTTATTAACAAGAGATTTCACAAAAATGAAATGCACTGTCAATAATTGAAAGGACAAAAAACTGAACCAGCGAGTCGCAGCTCGTGAGCTGTTAAGCCACGACAAGGCACCAACCGCTTTACAGGCCATTCACACACCTTTCATACGTGATACACACAAGACCATTCACACCACCAGGCACGAAACCAACACATTACAACATTCACAAAAAGGGACAAGGTACACCCTGCTTGAGAAAGACAGAAAAGACAAATATTTCTGCACAAGCACCTATTCCTCAAGCACACATACATACTGGTTGGATTTGGCACGAGGGTGAGTGATGGTTCAGTATATACAGTTGTATTAACCAGAGATTTCACAAAAATGAAATGCACTGTTAATAATTGAAAGACGAGAAACTGAACCATTGACTCACAGCTCGTGAGCTGTAAAGCCACGACAAGGCACCAACCTCTTTACAGGCCATCCATACACCTTTCATACGTGTGACACATACAAAACCATTCACACCGCCAGCCGCGGGCCCAGCACATTACAACACTCACACCAGCAGACAGCGCCATTCAAGGGCCCATCACTTTCACACGCCCACATTCCTGACACAGCAACCACACCAGCTCACGGATTGCGTGGAGTGGCGTTTAGCTAGCAGTGTGTGTAGTGACCAGCAGCAAGTCACTACTCACACACCGCCAGCCAAGCGCCCGTCCACGCACACTGCCAGCCAAGCGCCAGTCCATGCACACCGCCAGCCAAGCGCCAGTCCACACACACCGCCAGCCAAGCGCCAGTCCACGCACACCACCAGCCAAGCACCAATCCACGCACACCGCCAACCAAGCGCCAATCCACGCACACCGCCAGCCAAGCGCCAATCCACGCACACCGCCAGCCAAGTGCCAGTCCACTTACCGCCAGCCAAGCGCCAGTCCACGCACACCGCCAGCCAAGCGCCAGTCCACGCACACCGTCATAAATTTTTTTTAAACAAGAAAGAAAACACAAACCAATTGCAACTAAATACAAAACTATAACTACAAAAACAACAGCAGTAACTAAAGACATCATTCTATTGCCAAACGTTAAAATGAACAACTATATAAAACCATACAGACCTGGCAGTACACTATTAGACTCAGGGTTGCTCCCAAAAACTCTTTTGAGTGTGATACAATCTGAAACATGTGGGCACACACAGCCCAGGATTAGAAGGACAATCGGCACAGTGCATACGACTCTCCTTCCGCACACCTCTTCGCAAGCAGACTCTACATCTCTTACATGGATTGTTTTTTTTGGGCGTGGGAGGAATTAAATCAGGAAAGTGACGATCTTTCAATCTAGCCACATCCTCCACCACTCCAACTCTAGGAACACTTGCCTGTTCCACAACAACAAGGCTGCCTATCACAGACTCCTGAAACTGAACAAAAGTCAACTTTGACGCAGGAGAACACTCCTTGTACACAACAAAAGCATTGAAAGTTGCTAAATTGAAGAGATGGATGGCCAATTTCTTATACCAAATGTAAGTCTTACGAATAGCAGTGTAAGATTCCAACCTCTGATCTACTCTATCGACACCACCCATGTGCTTATTGTAGTCTAAAATGCACACAGGTTTGCGCACTTCAGCAATCTGACCCCAAACAGCCACAGGTGAAGTACTCTCATCATGGATGGTAGTCAGCATGTACACATCCCTCCTGTCCACAAATTTCACAGCTAGTAGTTCATCACTACGCAAGGAACTGCACTGTCCCCTCTGAAGCTTTTTGCAAACAAGCTCTTTTGGATAACCTTTACGGTTAGAGCTGATTGTGCCACAAGCAAAAGTATCCACTTTGAACAATTCCTTAAACAATTGTACAGCAGTGTAGAAGTTATCAAGGTACAAATGGTGGCCTCTGTTAAACAGTCCTCTAGCAAGATCCCACCCAATTTTCTCTGAAACTCCAAAAGTGGACGGACAACCAGGGGGGACAATAGTGGAATCCCTACCAGTGTACACCCGAAAATTAAAGACATATCCTGTCCTACTCTCAGACAACATAAACATCTTAATTCCATAACGTGCCCTCTTGCTAGGAATGTACTGCCTAAAAACCAAACGGCCCTTGAATAGGACCAAAGACTCATCAATAGGTATTTCTTTCCCTGGAGTATAGAGCTCTGAAAATCGATCTACAAAGTGATCAAGAACAGGCCGAATCTTAAAAAGACGGTCACAGTCAGGGTTATCTCGTGGCAACGCAAAAGCATTATCAACAAAATGCAGCATCCGAAGCAAAAGTAAATACCGATCACGACTCATAATTGCAGGAAATATGGCCGTTGCCATCCAGGGACTGGTAGACCAATATGAAGCCATGGACGGCTTCCTTATCAAGCCCATCAAAAAAGTAAAACCCAAAAACTTCTTCATCTCATCCAGATTTGTGGGAGTCCACCGGGTAGCTCTAAAGTGGGGCCTAAGTCTGGCACTGTTGTCCCTCAAAAACTGTTCAGCATACAAATTAGTCAGCTCAACAATCTCACCCAAAAATACATCATCCATGAACAACTGAAAAAACTGTATAGGCAAAAAAATTTCACAATCCACGCTACACCCTGCATCACCAGTAAAGGCAGGCAACACCGGCTGCACCATGTTTGGATCAACCCAGCGTCCAGCATTTCCAATGGGAAGCCTAGCAGCCTCAGGCTGCAATCCAGATGCCTCTTGCACCATCGGCACATCAGTGTCCTCCTCTAAAACAGGCACTTCATCCGCACTGAGAGTAGCTTCACCCACACCGAGAGTAGCTTCATCCGCACTGAGAGTAGCTTCATCCACACTGAGAGTAGCTTCATCTGCACTGAGAGTAGCTTCATCTGCACTGAGAGTAGCTTCATCATCCGATGATTCCATGTGGAGAGAAAACTCACTGCTTGAATCTTCCCCTCCCTCCTCTCCCTCAGACGCACTGTCAGTCTCATAATCCTGCTCAGAGGAAGATTCAAGAAGCAAACCAACCACCTGCTGAGCAGTCATTCTACGGCTAGCCATAATGCTTACTAATAAAGGTTACTTGTCAAACAAGTCAACAACAACAAACCCTTTGTAAAAAAAGAAATAAACAAAATGTAGCTTTATCACAAAGACCTATATACTCCAACACTACGCCACTCACTTGCCAGAAGCAGCTAGACTCACCACCACCTACTCTGCACAGACACAGTAAGGACCAACAGTATCCCACTAAAAAAGAAAAAAAAGAAAATTACACATAAGACAACGCAAAACACATCGCAAAGAATTTCATGCACAAAACACTAACTAAATATGCTGCTATTATGCCACCACTTACAAAAAATTCATTCATGCATGACATTAATACTCAATTGGAGTAAACACAACGAAAATGTTTTTCTTACCAAAAAAATGCAACTACGCAAAACTGCAGATCAACCACTGCCGAAACCGCAAACCAGAATCAAAAGCTTTCCACTAGAATAAAAAGGAGAAAAAACACATTACAATCACATATGCAAATAATGCACTAGTCCACACACTATCCACCAGCCAAGCAAAGGTGGTAGGTGGGCCTAAAAGCATGAGGCCGATCTGCCCCCACAGGGAGCAGAAACAGCCAAAAAATTCACCCTCATAAAGGGGGAGCGACCCTTGCCCAAGGGGTCACTACCCAACACCAACATTTAAAAAGCCCTGGTGTCTAGTGGCTTCTGCCCCCCTAGGGGACAGATGGGCCTAAAAACATATGGCCGATCTGCCCCAAAGGGGGCAGAAACGACCACAATAAATACCCCATAAAGGGGAGCGACCCTTGCCCAACTCAAGCAATCCCTGGTGTCTAATGGCTTCTGCCCCCCTTGGGTGCAGATGGGCCTAGAATAACAAGGCCGATCTGCCCCCAAGGGGGGCATAAACGGCCAAAATAAATGATCCCCCAAGGGGATCGACCCTTGCCCAAGGGGCCGCTCCCCAACAACACAAACAAACAATCCCTGGTGTCTAATGGCTTCTGCCCCCCTTGGGGGCAGATGGGCCTAGAATAACAAGGCCGATCTGCCCCCATGGGGGGCAGAAACTGCCACAATAAATGATTCCCAAAGGGGAGCAGCCCTTGCCTAAGGGGCCGCTCCCCAAAAACATATTTTAAAAAAAATAAAAATCCCTTGTGGCCTAGTGGGCTCACAGAGACTTTTTTATTAATTCAATCTGCCCCCACAAGGGGGGCAGACCATTACTAAAAGAAATATCCCCCAAGGGGAGCGACCCTTGCCCAAGGGGCCGTTCCCCGACACAAAGGCACTTTGTAAATAAATAAAAAAATCCCTGGTGGCCTAGTGGTCACATAATGCCTTTTTTAAATTATTTAAATATAGATCTGCCCCCCCCAAGGGGGGCAGACCCATCCACAAAATATTCACCCCCAAGGGGAGCGACCCTTGCCCAAGGGGCTGCTCCCCGACACAAAAGGCACTTTGTAAATAAAATAAAAAAATCCCTGGTGGCCTAGTGGTCACAAATGCCTTTTAATTTCATTTTATTGATAGATCTGCCCCCCCCCAAAGAGGGGCAGACCCATCAAAAAAATGTGCACCCCCAAGGCGAGCGATCCTTGCCCAAGGGGCCGCTCCCCGACACAAAAGGCCCTTTAAAAAAAAAAAAAAACACATTCCTGCTGCACGATCGCGCCCAAGCGCGATCGTGTAGCAGGAATGCTTGAAAAAGACATCGGAGGAAAAGAAAACACTTTCCTTTCCTCTGATGCCTTTTTAAAATGTCCCCCCACCCTCCCCGAGGCCAAACTTGCCTCTTACCTGCAGGACGCGCTGGAAGCAAATGGCTTCCAGCGCGTCCGGTATCATGTAATGACATCAGCGCGCGAGGTGCGCTGACGTCATTACATGATGTGGTGAGGGGTGCGGGGGGGTGAAGCGGAAGGGCTTCCCCTTCCATTGTGGGTGGGGGCAGGATGATAGGCGGCCCACGGGGGAGCGCCAGCGCTTCCCCCGTGGGTGGGGGCCAAGACGGCCGGGAGCCGTCGTGAGCACACGCCAACCGTGGCTCATGACGGCTCCCGGCCGTCCTGAGCACCGATGGGGTTAAAAGCATTCACAGTCATGGTGGTCTGCTGACCCCAGTGGCCACCATGCCTGTGAATGTAGCCAATTGCAGTGGATCACAATTGTTGAATGCATATTAATGAGGTAGATTTGAATTGCAACCTACTACGATTCTGCATTTTGAGAACTGACCCAGTGGCGGCCGGCATGGCTTGCGGGAGGGGAGGCAGGCGCAGGGGGGTCTTGCAGTGGGGTGGGGAGGAACGCCATTGCAGGAGGGAGGGAGCACTTCAGGAGCAGGAAGCAGGCAGCCAGGCTCCCTTCCCTAAGCCAATCACAATGCTGCAATGCAGCGTTGTGATTGGTCTGAGCACCTTGACACAACACTCAGACAGGGTCTGGACCGGTGGGCATGTTCTCCATGCAGGCTGCAATGCAGCTTGCATGGAGAACGGGGAAAGTGTGCATGACTGGTTTGGGCGTGCTGAGAGGTCCGACCAAACAGTCATTGCACACTTAGGAGTGGGCAAACCACTCCTCCCCTGTCCTGAGAGCAGAGCAGCCCCGCCCAGCCACCCACCCACAAAGCAGCAGCACAAACATAAGATTTCATGTTTTTGCTTCTCGCACTGCTTGAAGGCAGTGGGGCAACGCTCCTTCACCGTAGCGGAGGAACCGCCACTGAACTGACCTAGAAGTACATAGCTCGGTTCGCAAAATACAATTGCATTCAGTAAAAGTCAGTGTGCTTTTACCGAATCCATTTTTGTACATTCCTATAAAGGAATTGTAAATTGTGTATCATTAATTTACGCAATTTATGATTACTTAACTGGAATCTTTGTACATGAGGGCCTTACTGTCTTAGGATGGGTGTGCAGTGTGTTCTTTGTCTTGTTTTTTTATTTTATGTTCTGTTTCTTGCGCCTGGGTCCTTTCTTCCCCACTCTCTCTTCATGTTTTGTTTATTCTTTTGCTCTCTCTCCCCCACGTGATTACTGTCACAGACAGCGGTGGACAAGGAGGTAAAAGCAGCTCCTGGTTATGTGTTCATACCAGACCAGCGGTGTAACTAGTGAGTGTCCCAAGAGAGCCTGACCCCTTCCAGGGGACTTTGTTTCTTTTGGGGGGGCAAGTTATGTATAAGTCTACTAGAAAATGGTGTGTTTTCCCTCAGGGCTGTTTTCCAGGCTGGACAGCTGATGACCCATCACCAATCAATCCACCCACAACAACAGCATCCTTGTCTCCAGCCATCTTGGAGGTTTCACTGGATGATGTAAGGCCAGCCCATCCCTGGAGACTGACCACCAGTTCAGTGTCTGGATCTGAACTAATTCTTGCCACATAGATGAACTATCATTCTGGCAGCTGGAGATTACAGGCTCTACCTGCAAGAATATGAACGCAGCCCAAAGAAGCCCCCCGCCCCAATAGGAAAAAAATCATGAGCCTTTAAAATGGCAACAAAAAGCCCTACTTAGGAGAAGGGCTCCCGGTTTTATGGTATTTATTTTTTTGACATTTCCGTATGTATTTATCCATATTTATTATGGGTTTTGTGAAGAAAAATAACGCTGAAATTGGTATATTTCCACATTTATTTAACCAATAAATATGCAGTCATACTTGAATGCCTGCCAGGTTTCAGTGATATGAACACCCATAGAAGATAAATCAATGCACTTATATGAAAATATGCACATTTCGGTATCAGCCTTGTGCATACCTTACTACTGTTAAAGCCTCTTTACTAAAATTCCTCTCTTTTTTAACCCCCTTACCTATCAATCCACACAGTTATTGGCCTGGCAGTCATGGCAAAGTGTATTTAGAATCACTGAAAAAGCAACCCAATTTCCATTTTTATCCACATTTAAAAATAAATACAGACAAGAAAATAAATGCTTTTCTGTCAGTATTTATCTGTAAAAATCATTAAAAACAGAAAACAGGGAGCCTTAGTTAGGAGTCTGGTGGAATGGTGTTCCAGAGGGGATGACGCTCCGCCACTGATATGGATTGCTGAGCCTGACTCCATTTTTAAATACACAGCGTTAGCCTGATTCATTTCCCATTGTCGGCCTCAAACAAGCTGTCTGAACACTTCCCGACACGCACGCTTATTCAGTTTGCACAACAGCACCTTCTTGCTTGATCAGCAGAGTGGAAGACATGAGTCTGGCCAGGAAGCCCTGAATATCTCCTTCTCAGGGTCCTCTGGTACAGACAACAAAGTACGAAGCCGAGCGAGGATATGTACACAGAGGGGATTCGTATTATGAACACTGGTTCCAGATGGATTTATCCACCACGTCTCTGCCTTGTTTTTCACTCATAATTAGCTAGACTAATCAGTGGTGATTTTGTTTTATAAACAGTGAGAGTTGGCCATTTGGGATAGAGAGGCACTCACTCCCGAAGTATCCTGAAGAGGTCAGATTCCAGACTGCTCGGTGCTGCCTCTCTAGGACTGAGTTTGGACACATGGAACAGAAGCAGAGTTCATCTGAGCTCCGCTGCCAGAGAGCATGTCTTCATTGAGAGAACTGGCGTGTTCCTTTCTCCTTCAGCTCCAGATGACAATCTGATAAACACAGAGGCACCCTGTGTTCAGGTATGCAGGGCGTCAATCCAAATATTCACCCATTATGAACAATTAGTTTACTTCATGCTCTCAGAGTAGTGAAAAAGAGTAGGGTGTAAGTCACCCGCTCTTTCAAGGCACTACATAACACTGACCCTGCATACCTCAACAATCACATCTGGTTTCACAAACCTTCCAGACACATCCGCTCATCCGAACTCTTACTTACACAAGTCCCATGCATACGGAAAACCAGATCTGGCGTTCGATCCTTCTCCTACATCGCTCCTAAAGTGTGGAAGGACCTGCCGCTACACATAAGAGCCTCCTCCTCACTTCTTGAATTCCACAAGGAGCTGCAGACCTGGCTTTTCAAGCAGACCCACTAGACCCTAGGTGTGCCTTGACTCACACCTTCTCAGCGCCAGGATACCCTCCCGGGTGATAGGCACTGGACAAAGCAGCATAGCATTTAGGAAACATATTCTTAGAAATGTTTGTCGTTTTCACATTTCTAGTAACCCTAACTATAGCAATATGTTTTATATGTTTTGTGGTCACAATGCATGTACTAAGTAGCAGGTTACATTGTTAGTACGGATGCTGGAATGCAACATTCTAAGCACAAAATGTGGGTTTACAAATTACCACTGCATCCCTGAAAGCAAAGGGCCTGTCTGTTTCCTAGAAAGCACCTCTCCCTCGTGCGATGGGGCAGGGTGTAGGTCTGTAGTTCACCAGATCTGTCTTTCTCATATATAGCACGTTGAACTAAGTCCTTGGGTTATAGAGATAACACTTTGACGCAAGTGGCGTAGTTAGGGTGATCACCAGTCTGTAATTTACACGAGCAGTCCATAATTTAAGCCCAATGTCCATTGTCCATAATGACACTTGTGAAGCAGCCCGTTTATTTATAATTTCAATGATGTCAGCCACAAGTCTCAGACACAGTGGCGGAACATGGAGGGGGGAAGAAGTACAGAAGGGCGCCTGCTGAAAAAGACTCATTATGGTTGAGTGCTTAAACCCAAAGAAAAAAGTAGCACCTAAAACAAATGAGACACTAGTAATGTGTCATGCACCAGGGAAGGGACAAAGACACAAAGTGGAAGGAAGCCTCCAGCAGCCGACCAATAGGAAGCAATCAAATGAGTGATAATGAAGCCAACCAATGGTAACCACTGTGCGGTCTCTAAGCCTGAGAGTGACAATGAAGCCAACCAATGGTAAGCACTGGGTGGCCTCTAAGCCTGAGAGTGACAATGAAGCCAACCAATGGTAACCACTGTGCGGACTCTAAGCCTGAGAGTGACAATGAAGCCAACCAATGGTAAGCACTGTGCGGTCTCTAAGCCCACTGATAGAAAACAAAAGAGCTTGACAGTGGCGTAGCAAGGGGGGCCGGGGGAGCATGAGTTTTGGGGGCAGCGGCCTCCACCCCCACGCCCACTGTTCTTACCTGCGGCTGTCGCAGGGTGGCTAAAGCAGGGATCGCCAGCACCCCCCTCACCCGCTCTTACATGCAGCCGTCTTAGGCACCGCCACTGGTGGCAAAAGGTCTAACTACGCCACTGAGGCTTGAAGAGACAGCGCACGCGCTGTCTAGGCGAGACCTAAAAACTAAGGTATTATCGGAAGGAAACAACATTGTCTCTTCTGATTGTACTTCTCTCTTTGTATTGTGTGCCTCTCTCTTTTCCTGTATTGTGCATCTTCCTGTATTGTGTCTCTTATTAAATACTGACCTGTTTCCTAGGCAGTGTTGGCCCTACATAAGCGCTCACTGCCAAAGGTGCAAATAAGCCAAGACATTTCGGGTACCACTGAAGGGGTGTGGCCTCTGTTTGCTTTATTTATTGTACAGATGTTCACTGCATTGCCTGCAGCTGGGATGAAATGATGTCTATTCAGAGGCAGAAGCGTTATTAATATTATTGTGGGTTGAAATCATTTAGTGCACAAAGAGAAGGTGATGTATCCTGAATCGGGAAAAGTTTAAGAGTGAGGTGAAGGGGTATTAGGGTGACCAACTGGCATGGGTGCAAATTCAGGACGGTAAGTGTAAAAATTCAGGACAAAGGGTTAAAATTGAGGACAAAACTTCGGGACAAAAGGTACGTTTTACAGACACCTCAGAGGAAGTTGCGCAAAAGTATATTAAGTAAGTAAATAGACAACCACTTAAGTACAAGTGAAAATAAGTTTATATTAGGTTGAAAAAATCGTGCACTTCACGGTTTTTCGGTATGCGCGCAGCTTTGAGCAACTGTGCAGGTCTTTTTGTGGTATTTCATATGATAATAATCTATTTATATGGTTACTGCACTGGGTTGTCCAGTCTGATATTTTGTTTACAACTCATGGTCCTGAGCAGGCATGTTTGGTGAGAGAAGTGGTCGGGAAGATCTGCTCGGATAGACTTTGTTACTAGCATCTCAGATCTGAGTGCCATTGTGAGATGTAAAGCGGCACGCATAGGTGAACTAAAGGGAGGATTGCTGTGATGAACCCACTATAGGGAACGCATTATGGGTGTTTCAGCAAGTGGAACTTAAAATATGGAATCTGACTTTGCTTATGGGGGCTTTGCAGAGAGTTGCACTAGCTGACGGAAGTCACAAAGGTGCTTTTCCCTGCAGCTTTCTTAAAGAAAAACAATGGTTCCTGTGGAATAATATACTATGAGGTTATGATACATAAGCACAATCGCGATATAGAGGGTTAGATAATGGCAGAGCGCGAAGGAACCACTAACACACCGATTCCAGTGTAGTATATTTTATGGATTTTTTAAACAATAAATTTAGGAGTAAACATTATACATCAAAATAACATTTGTGCGTAGTGTCCCAAGTGACAAAGGGAACCTAAACCTAAGTGACAATGTGAATATTAAATACAAGGTTTCCACAGTTTGTACAAGTCGACCATTATCAAAATAATTCCATGTGAACAGCAGCCATATACAATGATATGTGCTGGGGAAATGGTTCGCTTCTTCTGTTTGTCGACGGCGTTTCGACCCTCAAAACAATGTGGGGTCTCTTCAGGACTATTGATGAAGGGACATCTGAATATATGGTTGCGCAGCCTTGTGAAAATGATGTGCCACACGTGAAGAAAAGAGGAAAAGGTTTACTCACATGAGGACCCGTCCGGGTACTCAATGTGAGGACAGGCTGTCAATCCAATGGGGTATGTAGGTGGGCCAGAGGGGCTCAATTAGTTTTAGATTCAGAAAAAGCCGATACCCGATCAAGCTGACTGATGCAGCTTTTTCTGAATCTAGACGCGGAGCGCTGTCCCGCTTTTCCATTCCTCTACCGAGAAATACTCTCAGTGCATTGTCACTGTTAATCCACAAAGGGATTCTACAACGCTATGGCTGTGGCATAAAACTAATTGAGCCCCTCCTGCATGGCGCCTCCTGCATGGCACCTCCTGCATGGCACCTCCTGCATGGCGCCTCCTTCATGGCACCTCCTGCATGACACCTCCTGCATGGCACCTCCTGCATGACGCCTCCTGCATGGCGCCTCCTGCATGGCGTCTCCTGCATGACACCTCCTGCATGGCGTCTCCTGCATGGTGCATCCTGCATGGCGTCTCCTGCATGGCGTCTCCTGCATGGCGTCTCCTGCATGACACCTCCTGCATGACACCTCCTGCATGGCACCTCCTGCATGACACCTCCTGCATGGCGCCTCCTGCATGGCGTCTCCTGCATGACACCTCCTGCATGGCGCATCCTGCATGGCGCCTCCTGCATGGTGTCTCCTGCATGGTGTCTCCTGCATGGTGTCTCCTGCATGGTGTCTCCTGCATGGCGTGTCCTGCATGGCGCGTCCTGCATGGCGCCTCCTGCATGACACCTCCTGCATGGCACCTCCTGCATGACACCTCCTGCATGGCACCTCCTGCATGAGACCTCCTGCATGGCGCCACCTGCATGGCGTCTCCTGCATGACACCTCCTGCATGGTGCATCCTGCATGGCGCCTCCTGCATGGTGTCTCCTGCATGGTGTCTCCTGCATGGCGTCTCCTGCATGGCGTGTCCTGCATGGCGCGTCCTGCATGGCGCCTCCTGCATGGCATCTTCTGCATGACACCTCCTGCATGGCACCTCCTGCATGGCGTCTCCTGCATAGCACCTCCTGCATGACATCTCCTGCATGACACCTCCTGCATGGCACCTCCTGCATGGCGTCTCCTGCATAGCACCTCCTGCATGACATCTCCTGCATGACACCTCCTGCATGACACCTCCTGCATGGCGTCTCGTGCATAGCACCTCCTGCATGGCATCTTCTGCATGACACCTCCTGCATGGCCAGGCAGTGCACACACGCAGTGCTCATGCTCGCCTGTGTGTGCACGATGCCATCTGTTGCATTGATCGCTGTAAAACAGTAGGAACAGATCATGGATGTAATTGGAAATTGGAAACAAACATTCTTTCAAGCTTTTAGTTCAGGGTCCGCATTGACTGCTGCGGCATTGCTATCAGACACGTTTTTCAGTTTCAATCGCATCTTTTAACGGTCAGTTTGCCATCCTGGTTTCTTAAGAATCCAACATTATTACATTTCTGTGCAGGCTCCATGGGCAAAGGACGTCTGATGCCAGGCGGTGTGAGGTTCTCCAGCCCTGCGGTTCAGGATCCCCGAGGAGGTGGAAGCTTGCCTGTCTGCTGCTTTTTAACCTTTTAATAAGCTGGATTATATATAAATGTTTGCTCAATACCGCTACGTATCACACAGAACGAAGAACATAGACCCATTTTGATTTGTTCTTCTGTTTGGCATCTATTTACTTACTTACATAATAAGTAACCTCCTCAGATGTGTCCCTAAAATTGATCTTTTGTCTTATATTGTTTTCATGAATTTTGCCCCTCTGTCCTGAATTTTTACACTCGGGCCCTCATTTACGGGGATTTGGCGTAGGGCAGCGTGGCAAGTCACCCTGCTGCGCTGCCCTACTCCAAAGTGAAAGGGCAGGAGGGCACCGTATTTATGCAATACGGTGCATCCCTGTCCCTTCCCTCTGCACTGGCGCCGTTTCGTCAGCCTAGTGCCATGCCTGTGTTGTCGGAAGGATTGTTTTTGTGCACGAAGGGGCACCTTCCTCCACAAAAAAGAATCCTGAGAAGCGTTTCCCTCTTGCTATGTGTGCTGCATGCAGCACAGATAGAAAGTGGAAAAAACGAGGAGAAATAAAGATATTTCTCCTCGTTACGCCTCACCTCAGGAAGCGTAAAGTTTTTGCACTTCCCAGGTTTACATGATCTTGTAAATCTGGGACAGTGTCAAATTCCATGGGTGTTGCGTGGGAAAACCCACTGCAACGCCCATAGAACGCCTCCCTTGCGCAGAGTAAGGCGGCGCAGTGATTTGCATTGCCTTGGCTTACTCCATATGTATAAGGCTATCCAAAGTCACGCATCATGTCTTTGCATGGCCTCATAGATATGATTTTGTAATCTGCGCTGCTGTAGCATCACAAAAGGTCATGCTGCGGCGGCACAGGGGGCTCATAAATAATCCCCTCAGTACCTAGAACTTGCGTCTATGCCAGGTGGTCACCGTAGGCCCAGTGTTACTGCACCTGAATTTCACATCTCTTCAATTCGTGGGTTCTCTGCACAGGGGCAGTTTCACATGCACACCCCAGCAGCGACCAGCTCTTCCACCCCAGTGGTGCCCAGCTCACACACCCCAGCTATGCCTGGCTGCCACACCCCAGTCATGCACAGCTCCCACACCCCAGCTGCGCCCAGCTCCCACACCCCAGCCACGCCCAGCTCCCACACCCCAGCCGCGCCCGGCTCCCACACCCCAGCCGCGCCCGGCTCCCACACCCCAGCCGTGCCCTGCCACCTCAACCTAGCTGCAACCAGCTCCCATACCCTAGCTGCACCTTGCTTCAAACCCCAGCCCCACCTGGCACCCACACCCCAACCATGCCCAGCTCCCACACCCCAGTCGCACCCAGCTCCCACACCCCAGCCGTGCCTGGCTCCCACACCCCAGCCGTGCCCTGCCACCTCACCCTAGCTCCAACCAGCTCCCACACCCTAGCTGCACCTTGCTCCCAAACCCCAGCTGCACCTGGCACCCACACCCCAACCATGCCCAGCTGCCACACCCCATCCGTGCCCAGCCCCCACACCCATCCGCACCCAGCTCCCACACCCCAGCTGTGCCCTCTCCCACTCCCAGCTCCCACTCCCCAGCGGTGCCCAGCTCCCACACTGCAGTGGCACCGAGCTCCTACACCTCAGCGGCGCCCAGCTCCCACATCCTAGCTGTGCCCAGCATCCACACCCCAGCTGCACACGGCTCCCACACCCCAGCGGCGCCCAGCTCCCACACCCCAGCGGCGCCCAGCTCCCACACCCCAGCGGCGCCCGGCACCCACACCCCAGCTACACATGGCTCCCACACCCCAGCTGCACACAGCTCCCACACCCCAGCTGTGCCCAGCTCCCACACCACAGCTGTGCCCAGCTCCCACACCCCAGAGGCGCCCAGCTCCCACACCCGAGCTGGGCCGTCTCCCACATCCTAGCTGCGCCCAGCTCCCATACCCCAGCGGCGCCCAGCTCCCACACCCGAGCTGTGCCCGGCTCCCACACCCCAGCTGCACACTGCTCCCACACCCCAGCGGCGCCCAGCTCCCACATCCTAGCTGCGCCCAGCTCCCTCACCCAACCTGCGACCGGCTCTCACACCCCAGCTGCACACGGCTCCCACACCCCAGCGGCACCCAGCTCCCACATCCCAGCGGCACCCAGCTCCCACATCCTAGCTGCGCCCAGCTCCCACACCCCAGTCGCACCCGGCTCCCACACCCCAGCCATGCCTGGCTCCCACACCCCAGTCGTGCCCTGCTACCTCACCCTAGCTGCAACCAGCTCCCACACCCTAGCTGCACCTTGCTCCCAAACCCCAGCCACACCTGGCACCCACACCCCAACCATGCCCAGCTGCCACACCCCATCCGTGCCCAGCCCCCACACCCATCCGCACCCAGCTCCCACACCCCAGCTGTGCCCTCTCCCACTCCCAGCTCCCACTCCCCAGCGGTGCCCAGCTCCCACACCGCAGTGGCACCGAGCTCCTACACCTCAGCGGCGCCCAGCTCCCACATCCTAGCTGCGCCCAGCATCCACACCCCAGCTGCACACGGCTCCCACACCCCAGCGGCGCCCAGCTCCCACATCCTAGCTGCGCTCAGCTCCCACACCCCAGCTGCGCCCGGCACCCACACCCCAGCTACACAAGGCTCCCACACCCCAGCTGCGCCCAGCTCCCACACCCCAGCTGCGCCCAGCTCCCACACCCCAGCGGCGCCCAACTCCCACACCCGAGCTGCGCCCGTCTCCCACATCCTAGCTGCGCCCGGCTCCCACACCACAGCTGTGCCCAGCTCCCATACCCCAGCAGCGCCCAGCTCCCACACCCCAGCTGCGCTCAGCTCCCACACCCCAGCGGTGCCGAGCTCCTACACCCCAGCTGCGCCCGGCTCCCACACCCATCTGCACACGGCTCCCACATCCTAGTTGCGCCCGGCTCCCACACCACAGCTGTGCCCAGCTCCCATACCCCAGCGGCGCCCAGCTCCCACACCCCAGCTGCGCTCAGCTCCCACACCCCAGCGTTGCCGTGCTCCTACACCCCAGCTACGCCCGGCTCCCACACCCATCTGCACACGGCTCCCACATCCTAGCTGCGCCCGGCTCCCACACCACAGCTGTGCCCAGCTCCCATACCCCAGCGGCGCCCAGCTCCCACAACCCAGCTGCCCTCAGCTCCCACACCCCAGCGGTGCCGAGCTCCTACACCCCAGCTGCGCCCGGCTCCCACACCCATCTGTACACGGCTCCCACACCCCAGCTGCGCTCAGCTCCGACACTGCAGCGGCGCCCAGCTCACACCCCGCAGCTGTGCTCGGGCTCCACACCCCTGCCACACCCAGCTCCCACATACACCACTGGAAGCAGGTAGGACCCACCTCTTGCTTTGAAGGGCCTGCTCTGCCCACAGACGTCCTCCTTGACTCTCCCCCCACTCCGCGCCCCATGCTCAGATTTACCACCTGATTAGAGTAAGTGGTAAATCTGACCAAATTTATCCCCGAAATCAGGGAAAAACAGCGGAAGTGGACTCGGCTGTTCTGGGTTCACATATTTATTTTTCATTCTGGAGACAAACAGTCAGAATGGCTGGAGTTTGACGAGGGGAGACATCACCGTTCTGTTAATCCAGGTCCAGTATTGATCCATCATAAATCCATCTTACTTATAATATGGGATTAAATCCATAGCTCACAGTTAAGTAATGTAACCACAAAATATTGTGGGTCTGTATCTGGAGATGATATTGTATTTATGGGTAACTGGAGCATTCCTTCATTTACAGGCCTGCTCTACATGTATAAATCAACCTTTCACTTTCTTCCCCCGTACTTTCTTTCAGTGACCTGACCCCCCCACATCATATTCGCACACAGAACTAAACATACACTTCAAGGTAAGAGTGGGCCCATTTTTAAGTGTTGCAGCAGTGACGTCAGCTCGGGATATTTCATACTTCCCAAGAAAGTACGAAGGATCTTGAAGGTTCCAGTAGTTGGTGCAAGTAACTTTGCCCAGTCCCTGCAGCTAGATGTCTCACCAAAAACGGAAAGTGCTTCAGGGTGCAGGTCAGGGCCGGCTTTAGGGCAGTGTGGCCTGTGCAGCCGCACCTGGTGCGGACCTCTGTGGGCGCTGTGTTTAGAAATAATTTATGGGTTTAAAAGCGCCTGCTGCAGAGTTCATTGTGTGTCCAGCAGTTTTCAGGCAACAATGAAAGTGACAAGATAACTCTAGTGATTAATGTTTCTGCTAGAGAGAGATCGGAGTTTTGACTCATCATTAAGTAGCGCAGGGGGTTAATATGCCTGCTGCAAAGAACGTGTACCATTCAGATCACAGAACTGTATTTAATGTGCAGAGCTCAGTGTTGTTACTGCTTTTGTCAAAGAGGTCCTTTTGTTACTTGCAGTTCATAAGTTACAATCCTAATATAGCACAGTGAGCTATGAACTGTCATCAAATAGAAGCAAGCAAACTGCATGGTATAGGTTAGAACGTTATTTTTGCCCCCCCAGTCTTTCATTATCCTAATGTTGACAAAAAGTTAACGTTTGGGTATATATGCATTCTTAGTGGTCAAGCCAACCCCAACCACTGTGGTACGTTTTTCGTCCAGAGTTTCTGCCTCTCCAGACCAAACACTCCTAAAATATACTGCCTACTAGTGTGAATGGCAAGCAATTCCTACACCTTGTAATCCTTATTGTCTTATGTAACAATTCCTATAGACTGATTTACACACATGATTCATTGTCTCTGTAAAATGTGTATGTGATGTAAAGCAGAGTCGTTTTAAGGCATGGGCAAAGTGGGCTCTGGCCCAGGGCCCACCTTTCAAGGACCCCCTGATAGAGCCAGCTCGGTTCTACAGAGTCTTGCCCTGAAGACCTTGAATAAATCTTTAACAGATGGTTCTATTACCATTTTCCTTTAATTTATTTTTAATGTGACTGATGTGTAAGAGCCATTTACAGACTTTTTGCAGAGAAATGTTGTGCTTATATTGAATGCAACATCCATAAAAAAGATTCTTTTAGATCAAAACAGGACCTCACACATGAGACTTGGGCGGGTGTCACAGAGATTATTTGCAGTAACAGTAGTGAGCTGCTGCTGTGTTACAATATTGAAAACACACATCACTATATCCGAATATTAGATGTAAACGAATATGACTCGTTACAACGCAAGTCATCACAACGCGTGCCATAACAACGCGGTCGTTACAACGACCACGTTGTTACCACGCACTGCCATTACTATGCAAGTCATTACATCGACTTCCAGTAGATGGCGTGCTGACATTAGAAATGTATCATTTACTATTCCAAATCCAGCCTACGTAACAGTAGGGAAGGTGTTGGAATAGTAAACTATACTATTTCTAATGTTAGCACGCCATCTACTGCAAGTCGATGTAATGACTTGCGTAGTAATGGCAGTGCGTGGTAACAACGCGGTCATTGTAACGACCGCGTTGTAAGGGCATTGCGATGTGATGCCCGCATTGTAGTGGCTGTTTCCCGATGTAAACACATTTAGAATTTGGAAGAGTGTGCCTGTGCAGTGTCAGTGACCTGGCCAAGGAGGTCATGAAACAGCTGAATTTGAATCTTAGATTCATAGCTGTTCCGAACAGGGGCCCCCAAAATACGTTTGGCCCAGGTCCCCCACAATCCTTAAGATGCCCCTGATGTAAAGTGCTCTGACACCTTACACTGGTAAGCGTAGCGCTATAAAACAAATGAAATGCATGTGAGAGATGGGCTATGGAGAGATGAGGGGCACTGTTGAAGGGTTGTATTGAGGGAGTCAGTAGAGAAGGTCATGGGGGAGAGGGGGTTTCAACCAGCCCTAAAGCAGGCCCTAGGGCAGGTATTTGTGTTTCCCCACTGTCTATCACCTGAGAGGCAGCAGTGAAACACAACGGCTGCCACCCAGCCACGTCATCTTCAGGCCCTGCTCCCAGAAGTCTTGCTTTCTATCGTTAAAATAATAAATAAATAACGTTTGTACCTCGCATGACGAAACAGCCAAACATTTTCTTTTAAATGTGCAAAGTAGCAAGCTTTCATGCTTTACAGTTTTGCACAGCTCAGCTTCTGACCACTAGCTCATAGCAATATTGTACCATAGCAACTCATTATGAACAGCCCGCAGACAGCACAGGAAACAAGGCCCTGCAATGCATCATGTATTAATCCATGATGCCAGTTTCATCATGTGCGGCCTAGAGACGGGCGAGCCGAGCCAAGGGCCTGGATTGGCTCTTAGATCCCGTGCACGAGCCGGGCCCTGAAAATATTGGCCATGTAGATCATACAACAAACATTATGTAAAATATGATATAGTCTCTCCAAAATTCAAGGAAGTGTATTTCTTTAACAGGTGGACGTTTTACTTTAATACATCACATCATATCACTGCACTGAGAAGTATTGATATAATTTTTCATCGTGTTTAGTTTATTCGTTCATTAAAACCATAAACAATGATCACTAAAGGTAACAAGCATTTGCAATGCAATAGGTCTCGCATATGCAAGAGTTTTAAGCAATTGGCATTGTAAATGACAATGCCTTTTATTTATCTGTTTTGCTAATTAGCACATAAATAAAATGCATTGTCATTTACAATGTCAATAGCTCAAACCTGTAAATGCGAAACCTATTCAAAGAAGCGGCCACCATTGTCAGGGCCGGACTGGGAACCGAAACCTGCCCTGGCAAACTGCTCGGCCGCCCCCTCCCCCCTGGGGGGGCAGAGGGGGTGCGGCCGAGCTGTTTGCAAGGGCCGTTTCGGCCTATTTTGTTACCGGGGGCCGATATTGCAGGCCCCGGGTAACAAAAATGCCCCTCAGGGGCCCAAAACCGGCCCCCACCCTGGCGGCCCACCGGGGAAACGCCAGGTGCCCGCTACGGCCAGTCTGGCCTTGACCATTGTCCCGGGCAGCTCAGAAAGTGAAAGCACGCATGGCGCGCTGAATGTTGCAGGAAAGCATGTGGTGCCTGCAGTAGGAGAAACTCATTAAAGAAAATAGTGCTTACAGACTAAAAAAGATATACAGTTTAACAACTGAATTAAAAGGGCCAGTTCTCGTGGGAGGTTACGAATGAAGACCAGGCGGTACTAAGGAGGGACTAACAAGCCTATTAATGAACCAGAAGCCAGCATTTATGAAGGGCAATGACACAAGCCAATGACAAATATGGGCGGAGAGTGGGCGGGGCTTCTATTCCATACTCCAATACAGCATGCCTCGCAGAGCAGTGCGCTGCCCAGGCTCGACCTAAAAAAGGAATGCAACATAATTAATCACACCATTCTCATTACACCCTGCATGTAAATTCCATTCATCCATATAATCTTTAAAAATACAATTTTGTGGGGTACAAAATTACAGTCCTCTACTCAAAACCATCCCAGTGTTATAAGAGCCAGAATAAAAACATTGCGAGAACAACAAGACGTCATACCAGAGACACAAAGTACTAGAAGGGTCCAGATAGAGGACGGCAATAACCCAACTATAAGGCAATCCGCCAGCAGCCTGTCCCGTGCAAGAGGGCAAACGTGCATCCCTCATCTTGCACCGCACGGGGGCTGAGCTAGCACTGAGAATTACTTATTAAAAGTGATAGTTTTTTAAACATGAACTTAGAACTATTCCTGCCCCCACCCACACCCTGGTGAAAGGGCCATTAGTTAACGAAGAGGCAAAACAGTTGCCATGTGAACCCTGTAGGTGGCCTAGATTTTTATATATAGAGCAATTTATAGACTATTAAATCAAATACAATATGTTTTTGTACAGTTCGTATTCTGAACTCAGTATTTGAAGATGCTTACATCAGTAGTAGTAAAGGAAAAGGAGTTTTGCTCAAATAAAATATTTGCCTAAGAACACACAAATTGGTTAATCAGGGAAGCTGTGATTAATTCAGTTTTCTGGCTTCACTTTGCACAAGTCAGCCACTAAATGTAATGCTTTATTTTTACCTCTTTGCATATGACAGTAGAGGGAGGGCGGCAGACAGAAGCCTCATGAAAGCTCGGTTTGTTATGGGCTCGAGGTTCCAATAGGACCGCGAGCTGAGCCAGAGACGGACTCCAGGCTCGAGCTTGGCTCGAGCTTTCATCGGCTCACCCACCTCTAGTACAGCCTGACCATTGTAGTCCCGAAATCCTAATGCGGGCGGGGTCTGTGGGCTACCTTCTGACTCATCTCTCACCCCCTCCATCAAAAACACACAAACATCAGAGGAGAGTGGGAAATCCCTACAGTGGGCGGGGTCATGGACTGCCTGCTGACTCCTCTCTCGTACCCTTGATCCAAAAACACACTAAAATCAGAGGAGAGTGGGACATCCCCACTGTGGGTGCGGTCTCTGTGCTGCCTTCTGACTCCTTCTCACCCCTTAATCAAAAACACACAAATATCAGAGGAGGGTGGGAAATCCCACTGTGGGTGTGGTCTCTGTGCTGCCCTCTGACTGATCTCTCGCCCCCTTAATCCAAAAACACACAAACATCAGAGGAGAGTAGAAATCCCCACTACGGGCGGGGTCTGTGGGCTGCCTTCTATCTCATCTCTCACCCTCTTAATAAAAAACACACTAAAATCAGAGGAGAATGGGACATCCCCACTGTGGGTGCGGTCTCTGTGCTGCCTTGTGACTGATCTCTCGCCCCTTAATCAAAAACACACAAACATCAGAGGAGAGTGGGAAATCCCAACTGTGGGTGCAGTCTCTGTGCTGCCTTGTTACTCATCTCTCACCCCTTAATAAAAAACACACAAACATCAGAGGAGAGTAGAAAATCCCTACTGTGGGTGGGGCCATGGGTTGCCTTCTGACTCATCTCACCCCCTTAAACCAAAAGCACACTAAAATCAGAGGAGAGTGGGACATCCCCACTGTGGGTGCGGTGTCTGTGCTGCCTTGTGACTTATCTCTCAACCCCTTAAACAAAAACACACAAACATCAGAGGAGAGTGGGAAGTCCCCTCTGTGGGTGGGGTCAGTGGGCTGCCTTCTATCTCATCTCTCACCCCCTTAATCCAAAGACACACAAACAACAGAGGAGAGTGGGAAATGCCCACTGTGGGTGCGGTCTCTGTGCTGCCTTGTGACTCATCTCTCACCCCTTCATCAAAACCACACAAACATCAGAGGAGAGTGGGACATTCCCACTGTGGGTGCGGTCTCTGTGCTGCCTTGTGACTCATCTCTCACCCCTTCATCAAAACCACACAAACATTCAGGAGAGTGGGACATTCCCACTGTGGGTGCGGTCTCTGTGCTGCCTTCTGACTCCTTCTCACCCCTTAATCAAAAACACACAAACATCAGAGGAGAGTGGAAAATGCCCACTGGGGGTGCGATCTCTGTACTGCCTTCTGACTCCTTCTCACCCCTTAATCAAAAACACACAAACGTCAGAGGAGAGTAGGAAATCCCTACTATGGGTGGGGCCATGGGCTGCCTTCTGACTCATCTCTCACCCCCTTAATCCAAAAACACACTAAAATCAGAGGAGAGTGGGATATCCCCACTGTGGGTGCGGTCTCTGTGCTGCCTTCTGACTCCTTCTTGTGGTATTTACAGTTTCTTTACCCAACTTATCCTCCCTGTTGTCCACTTCCCATGTCCCTTCACCTGCGTGTGGAATACCCTGCGCAAGGAGCTCTAGAATGTAGAGAGCTCCTTGCTGCCTAGCTACAATGCATTTAGTTGAGTTGCTGCTGTGTCACCTGTGGGTAGGACGCTGTTACTTCTCTAACCTGTCAAACCAATAAAGTTCATCTTCAACTGTTTCCTGGCTACCTACTTCTTCACACTGGCGACGAGGATGGGATGAAGGGGAAGGGTGTGTGGTGTATCCTTAAGTTCTGAAAGAAAATCTGCACTTTTACTACATTGCCTTGGCTCTGAAGGCCAAGATGTATTTGAACACCTTCCTGACCTAACTGATGCCGAATCGGACAATCTCAATGAATTTGAAATTTGCCTCAAAAAGTTGGATAAACATTACCTTCCTAAACTTAGCACTATTCTTGAACGCTATCACTTTGGGAAACGCTTACAAAAACCTGATGAGTCTGTTGAAACTTACATCACAGCTCTACGTAAACTTGGTGCAACTTGCAAATTCGATGGATCGCTTGAAGAACGGATACGCGATCAGTTCATGCTTGGTTGTAACGTCGAGAAAATAAAAGATGAACTGTGGCAAAAAGACGATCCCAAACTTGACAAAGTCATCGTTTTAGCCAAAAGAATCGAACATTCCTTAGCTTGCGTAGAGGTGATCAAAAAAGAGAATGGGGTGCATGAGGAAAAGGTTCATACCGTCTCAAAAAAATCTACTAGACCTGTTTGGAAGCAACGTGAACCTGTCTGGAAACCACGCGAACCCTTTAAAACTACTTTTGATTCAAGATACAAAGACAATGCTGTGATAAAGTGCTACCAATGCGACCTCTTTGGCCATCTTGCCAACGACAAATCGTGTCCTGCTCTCAACTCTAAGTGCCGTAACTGTGGTAAAGTTGGTCACGTTGCTAAAGCTTGCAGGGCAAAGCAAACCAAGCCTAAACGTGTCAAAGAAGTGGTCTTGGAAAACGATAGTGATTCTGACTTTGATTACGATGATTTTCATTGTGGTGAGATTGTCACACCTACTGAAAAAAACAAATGCAAAGGTCCAGTTGATGCCGTTTTAGTTAATGATTGCAACATTAGAATGCTCTTCGACTCTGGTGCAAAGATCTCTCTTATTCCCAAAGAATTCTTCGACTTGAAATTACAAGGGAAAGTAAAAATATACAAACCTGACATTAAACCGTTAGCTTACGGGGGCCAACCCATAAAATTATTTGGTTACTTCATTGGTAACATTGAATACAAAGGGAGGTTTGCAGCTGGTAAAATTTATGTATCTTGCAGAGGCGACAGCATAATCAGCTGGTTTCACCAGGCTGATTTGGGTGTGTCATTGGTTCCCGGTGCAGACCCCTGCATCATTCTGAGAGACATTTCCCCACATATTCTTCCATCGAATGTTACTCTAAACAATAGAGATTCACATGCTGTCTCCTGTGTTGGTGATTCGACCTCGACATTACGATCTGAGTTTAAGGAAGTTTTTAATGAAAAACTGGGTTGTCTTTCTGGTTATGTTCACAAAATCACTCTCAAACCCAATGCAGTCCCTGTCACCTGTAAGGTACGCAGTGTTCCCTTGGCCATGAAAGAGCCTATGTGTGCAGAACTAGAGAAATTAAAAGTGAGGGAATCATTATTGAGACTGAAGCTAGTCAGTGGCTCGCTCCAGTTGTTCTTGCACGCAAGGCCTCTGGCGAGGTACGTCTATGTGTGGACTTGCGTTCTCTCAACCGTGCTGTTTTTGCAGACAGATATCCTCTCCCTAACATCACTGAGATGCTCGCACAGTTGAGAGACGCACGTATTTTTTCCACTCTCGATCTACGTGCAGCATACCACCAGGTTAAAATAGATGAAGACTCCATGGACCTGACAGCGTTCATCACCCCTTTTGGAACTTACAAGTTCACACGTCTCCCATTCGGTTTAATTTCGGCAGCCTCTGTATTTCAGAGGGTGATGGAAGACGTTCTGAAGGGGGTGGATGGAGTCAAAGTCTATCAAGACGACGTGTTGATTCATGCCACCTCACAAGTTGAACATGATTCAAGGCTGAGGTGTGTGCTCGAACGCTTTCGTTCTAGGGGTCTGACACTCCGTGAGAATAAGTGCAAGTTTAACCTCTCTGAAATAGACTACTTAGGTCATCGTTTGACTTGTAACGGCGTGAGACCTAAAGAACGCCTTGTAAACGCAATAGATGATCTTCCTGTACCTCAATCCAGAGATGAGCTCGTTACTTTCTTGGGTATGGCAGAATACTACAATAAGTTCATACCATGCTTTGCTTCACGCACACATGACCTGAGGTCTCTTGTAAAGAAAGGTGTGAAGTTTTCTTGGTCGCCTCAGTGTCAGTTGGAGTTTGAGGGTATCAAGAAAGCTCTTCGTGCTGCTCCCTCTTTACAAAGTTTTGACACCTCCTCGAGCTCCACACTTATCACTGACGCAAGTTCAAAAGGTTTAGGGGCCGTTCTTAAACAAACGAAGAATGGTAAAGAAGAAACCATCATGTTTTTGTCAAGAGCTCTTGTTGGTCCCGAGCTCCAATACTCTGTAATTGAAAAAGAGGCGTTATGTATCTTTTGGTCCATCAAGAAGCTAAAGAAGTTTCTCTGGGGAAGTTCATTTGTTGTACATTCGGACCACAAGCCCCTTAAAGATTTGTTTTGCAAAAAGGGGCTAGATGCTGTCTCGTCTAGAATTTGCAAGTGGATTATAGCACTTCAAGACTTTGATTTCGTAGTAAAGTACATCCCGGGGGTAGACAATAAGGTTGCGGATTGTCTCTCACGTCTGGTACCTAAACAGTTGGATGGTCTTGCCTCTGAAGACACATGGGAGATCGATAATTTCAATGTGTGTGAGGTTGTTGAAGATGTTGTGTCTGAAGCCGAATGGAGGGATTCCTTGCAAAGTGATCCTGTCTTGCATGAGGTCCGTAAACTAGTTTCTCATGGGTGGACGGGCATCAAAACTCTGTCTGAAGGGGCACGGAAGTTCTGGAATGTAAGAGATGAACTTTCACTCTGTAATGATCTGTTGTGGAGAGGAACACGCCTTGTTCCTCCGTCATCCCTGAGGGAGAAAATTGTTCAGTTAGCACATGATGGACACCAGGGCATCTCGAAGACGAAGGAGAGAGTTTGCTTACATTTTTGGTGGCCAGGCGTTGATATTGTGGTTGAGCGGTTGGTCAGGGACTGTGCTGAGTGTAGAGCTTGCGATAAAATTTGTAAAACCCGGACCCAACCTATGATAATACGTGAATCTCCTACTCGGTGTTGGCAACACGTGGCCCTGGATCTCTTAGGGCCAGTTCATTCCAAGGCAGGGCAACATTATGTTTTGGTTTTGATAGATATGTACTCTAGGTGGCCTGAGGTGAGGGTCACCCAAACTGTAGAAACAAAAGATGTGGTAAAATTTTTAGAGGATGTATTCTGTAGGGAAGGTCTTCCTGAATCTCTCTTGACAGACAATGGTGCACAACTAGTGTCAAGAGAGATGGAACACTTTCTAGCTAAAAAAGGAATTGTTCATAAACTTTGCTCTCTCTATCACCCAGAATGCAACGGAATGGTTGAAAGATTCAATCGTGTTCTGAAAGAATCTATCCAGCTCGCTAAAGAGCAGGGACGTGACTGGAGAGCTGCAATATTTGAAAGAGTGAAGGCTTACCGCTTGACTCCCCACTCCACCACTGAGAAAGTTCCTTTTGAGCTATTTAGAGGGCGCACACCTAACACTCTTTTGTTTCAGTCATGGATGAGAGGGAAAGGTGGCGACATTGAGATTCCTGAGGATCCTCGATGGAGGGCACTTCAGAATCTCAAGTCAGCTAAAATGAAAGCTAACTTCGATGTGAGGCATGCCGTCTCTCACACCTCAGTTAACATAGGTGATTTAGTGAGAGTACGTTTCCCACAGAAGTCTGGGGGTGCCAAGTTCTCTACCCCTCGTAAGGTTGTCAAGCTTCTCCTTAATGCTGTAAAACTTGATGACGTACGGATCTGGAATTTGAATAGGATAGCTCCTGTACGCCCCTTCATTCCCTCCTATTGCCATACCAACAGTTCTTCTTCCAGATTTACTTCTCCTCTGCGTAGGAGTACTCGTGTATGTAAAGTTCCACTAAGATTGCATGATTATACTGTGAGCTGAACATTTTGTCTCTGTAGCCACCACTTTGTATTGGGGGAAGGTGTGTGGTATTTACAGTTTCTTTACCCTGCTTATCCTCCCTGTTGTCCACTTCCCATGTCCCTTCACCTGCGTGTGGAATACCAGGCGCAAGGAGCTCTAGAATGTAGAGAGCTCCTTGCTGCCTAGCTACAATGCATTTAGTTGAGTTGCTGCTGTGTCACCTGTGGGTAGGACGCTGTTACTTCTCTAACCTGTCAAACCAATAAAGGTCATCTTCAACTGTTTCCTGGCTACCTACTTCTTCACACTTCTCACCCCTTAATCAAAAACACACAAACGTCAGAGGAGAGTAGGAAATCCTTACTATGGGTGGGGCCATGGGCTGCCTTCTGACTCATCTCTCACCCCCTTAATCCAAAAACACACTAAAATCAGAGGAGAGTGGGATATCCCCACTGTGGGTGCGGTCTCTGTGCTGCCTTCTGACTCCTTCTCACCCCTTAATCAAAAACACACAAACATCAGAGGAGAGTGGAAAATGCCCACTGGGGGTGCGGTCTCTGTGCTGCCTTCTGACTCTTTTCTCACCCCTTAGTCCAAAAACACACAAACGTCAGAGGAGAGTAGGAAATCCCTACTGTGGGTGGGGCCATGGGCTGCCTTCTGACTCATCTCACCCCCTTAATCCAAAAACACACTAAAATCAGAGGAGAGTGGAAAATGCCCACTGTGGGTGCGGTCTCTGTGCTGCCTTCTGACTCCTTCTCACCCCTTAAACAAAAACACACAAACATCAGAGGAGAGTGGGTGCGTCAGTGGACTGCCTTCTGACTCATCTTTTACTCCGTATTCCAAAACACAACACACAAACGTCAGAGGAGAGTGGGAAGTCCCAAGTGGGGGTGCCGTCTCTGTACTGCCTTCTGACTCATATTTTACTCCAAACACAGACCCGGTGCTGGGAGGCCGCTTGCAATAAGTCTAACCACTGGCAATGCTTGGAGTTGCTTTCGTTCTTTTGCCCTCCACGCCTCCTCAGTTTAGACCCAGCCTTATGCAAATCAGTCTTGACCCTGCTCCAATAGGAACAGTCCAGCCTGAACTGGTGGTCCTCCCTGAACCAGAACACAAACAACCCAGGACCGGTTATGCCCTGATTGAAGCTCTTCAGTCTGGTGTTAGTTGGTTCCAGTGGCAAAAGAGCGGTGGGTTGGAGTGCTACCTTGAGTGATTGCCAGTGGGTACACTTATTTCAAGCATCCTCCCATCACCTTTTGTGTGGTGGCCATGGGTTTGCCTAGACGTGGCTCACCCTGCCATTAGAATCAAGCTATGCCTGATGAGCCCCAATCAGGGCGAAACCGCTCCTGGGTTGCTTGTGTTCCGGTTCAGGGTAGACCTGGATTGGCAGTTCGGGCTGGACTGTTCCCATTGGGCACAGGGTCAAGACTGATTTGCATGTGGCTGGGTCCAAACTGGGGTGGCGTGGTGTGCAAAAAAACGTTGGGTTGGAATACTACCCCGAGTGATTGCCAAGTGGTTAGACTGGCAATCGCTTGGCAATAGCAAGCATTCCTCCCATCATCTTTTGTGTGTTTCTTATCTCTTAATCCCTCGATCAAAGACACAGTCACGTCAGAGGAGTGGGAAATCCGACTGTAGGCAGGTGAGCCAATGGGGTGCCTTTTGCCTCATCTCACACCCTGTCATACACACACACACACACGCCTCAGAGGAGAGTGGGAAACCCTCACTGAGGGGTGGGGTCAATGGGCTGCATTCTGGCTCATATCTCACACTTCATACAAAGACACATCGGCATCAGAGGAGAGTGGGCAATCACCACTGTAGGCAGTGGGGGTGGAGGTTACACACACACACACACACACGCACACACACACACACACACACACACACCAACCCCCCCCAGAGGAGAGCGCCAAATCCCAACCGTGGGCAGTGGGGTTCCGAGGGCTCATCTCTCCCCTTATTATACTAACACTCACACACCTCAGAGGAGAGTAGGAAACCCCACTGTGGACTGGGGACAGCGATGTCCCTCCTCGTTCCATTACCCTGGAGACTGTTCTGCCCATTGGGCCTAAAAGCAGCTCTGAGACAAAGGCATAGAAGTGACTTTCAGGTCATTTACTGTTGCAGAGAAATTAACTTTGTACTGGTGCTGGCCATTTGTATAGTGGCCCTTTCATCAAAGACCAGTACAAATCCAACATTTGCACCAATTTACTGGAGCAAAAATAACAAGCATTGGCAAAGCCAGTCAGTCTGGCGTGGGCTGACAGCCTTTTTGCTTTGTCAATACTTGTTTTGTTTTGACATGTGTGCCCCTATTCCTGTATGTAGGAGCTGGTGTGTGGAATGCTGAGAGTGAATGATGTAATAGAGTGTGGGTGTGTGGTGTGGAGTGGTAGGTAGGAGAGACGGACAGTTGGAGAGAGGATGGAGAACTGACAGGACCTGCCTACTCTTGTTGTAACCTAAGAGCCTCACATGAAATAAAGAACTTACCTCCTATTTGAATGGCTCAAGACTCTTGTATGAAGAAGTTGTCCTCCAACTTCAAGACCATGTTTTTCTTTTATAAAACATTGTTGTGGGAGCTTCTGAGCCCTTGCACACATTCAAAAAAATATATAGGAAAAGCAAAAATAGTTTTATGGTCTTGGAATGCATACATTGCTATAGCAGTCCCTGCAATAAAGGGAACTACTTTGTGTGCAGGTGTGCTCCTTGCGAAAGAGTAGAATGCTGTCACTCACAGTGAAGTTAGAAAATGGGTGAAGTAGGCTGACCCATTGGGTAGGGAAGAAAAATGTGAATGGCACAAAAACAGACCAGTGGACGAAAGGGGCTGGCTGAAATCCTCTGTAAGTAAGCATATTATACATATAATTTTAGTAAAATCAAAAAGGTCTTGACTGATACCAGACATAATAATTTGTATGGACGGTGGGTGGAAGCAGGTTTCAAGACTATTGCGAAATCGCTCGTCACTGGTGCAATTTATACGATCTGGCCCTCAGATAACAAATATGGCTGCTGCATACCGTGTGGTTGCAGCGTTTGACTGAATGGTGCGCGGCAGCGGATGTAGCTCGCATCCGCCTAGGAGGCAGCGGCCCATCGCGTGTGGCTCGGCTACTGAGCTCAGGGAGCAGGCAGGGTTCGCAGACAGCTATTAGTGGGACCAAGTTAAAATCCTATTAGTTTAAGCTCCAGATTCGATTATCAGCACCTATAATTACCAGCTTGGCAACTGCGGGCTAATTTAAAGCCAATCAGCAGCAATTCTCAAAGATCATTAGTACTGCGCGGAATGGGCTGCGGAGGTCTGCGCCGAAGGCCCTATCACCCTTAAATCCAGGCAGTGCCTCTGAAGGAGCCCCGCACCCCCTGCCAGCTGCCACTACTCCAGTCTAATGACTAGTTATTCTGTAACCAGATCCACACTTTAGATGATGAATGTGCCTTTCTGCTGGGCTCGACTGCTGTCTGTATTCTGTTCCCTTTGCCTAGCGCTAGGAAGCTCTTACAGACTTGAGTGCGCTATACATTGATGCACTTAAACTAATAAGCCACATGTGGTTTTTGTCCAAATACTCACCGTTCATCACTCAAAGCCAATAGGTATCACCTTTGGGATGTATTGCCTTTGCCAATGCCTTTTGGTGATGCTCTACAGCTGAAAAAAACCATTATTTAGGATGCTGTACAACATTATTCAAAAGGGAAAAAGAAAAAAAGCACGATAACGCAGCTGGTCCTGGCAGCTGGGCCATTTCGTTGGCGCGTAAATGCATGATGAAGTAAGTGCGTGCGTTCATCATCACGCAATTGTGCGTATGCGGCGCCATGAGTGCACCGACAAAAGGACGCAGGCGCCATTTTAGTGTTTGTTACCGGTCCAAAATGGATCGGGAGATAAACAATGAAAATGGAGTAGTGCAGAAGTGATTTTTTGTATGGTGGGAAGACTGGCAGCAATTCTCTGCCGCTCCCTCCCAAAAATTAAAATTAAAAAGGACTGGCAGTGATTGGGGGAAGGGAAGGGTGTGTGTGGCGAAGAAGCAATGTTGAGGTGGCATTAGGGGAATAATAAAATAATAAAGCTGGGTGAGGGGTGGAAGGAAAAAGCAGCACACAAGGGTGAGAGCAGCAAAGGGGTGGGAAGAGCGGTTTTTGGTGGAGGGAAGCCCACAAGATGAGAGCTGGAAGTCATGCACTCCATTGAGTGCGTAACCAAAACGAAAAAAGTAGTTCCCTAAAAGTACGCAGTGAAAGAAAAGAAGTCAGACAGTCAAAAGGACGGTAAAGAGGCTCTGCTCCAGGACAGGGAACAGCACTAGAGGGACAACATGGGACAAGGAAATCCATCCAATAAGAAGCAAAGAAAAAAAAAGTGACAGTACAGCCAACCAATGCCAAGCAATGGGCAGGCTCTAAGCCCACTGTACGTTCTTGGTAAGTTCACAATAGGTCTTTCACAACCAGACAGCTTGCACTGTCTAGCAGGCGAGATTTAAAACATGCTGCAGCCCTCTGAGAGTTGTATATTGTGTTATGTGCTGTAGGTTATGTTGCATTAGGTCACCTCAGGTGCTATATAGCCCAGATCAGCCAGGAGAGAGACTCAAAAGAGCACCACATCTGCAAACCCGACCCCAGAAATTCTAATAATATGTGATTTCAATCTACAGATGGACAGGCTGAAAAGTAGGTGCTCTCAACATGTGATGGGCAGACCAAAAATTGGGGATTTCAGTCAGACAGAGCGGAGAATGTGGTTCCAGTCTACAGGTGGACATGCCGAAGAACAGATGACTTCCATCTACAGCCGGACATAGCGGGGAATGTGGTTCCAGTCTACAGGTGGACATGCCCATGAACAGATGTTTTCCGTCTGTGTGTGGACAGAGTGGGGAATGCAATTCCAGTCTACAGGTGGACACGCCAAAGAACAGACGACTTCCATCCGTGGGCAGACAAAGGGGAGAATGCGATTCCAGTCCGCGGGTGGACTTGCCAAAGAACAGATGGCTTCCATCGATGGGCGGACAGAGCGGAGAATGCGATTCCAATCTATAGGTGGACATGCCGAAGAACAGATGACTTCCATCTGTGGGTGGACAGAGCGGAGAACGCGATTCCAGTCTACAGGTGGACATGCCGAAGAACAGATGACTCCAGGTGAACATGCCAAAGAACAGATGACTTCATCTATGGGTGGACAGAGGGGAGAATGTGATTCCAGTCTTCAGGTGGACACGCCGAAGAATAGACAACTTCCATCTGTGGGCGGACAGAGTGGAGAATGTGATTCCAGTCTACAGGTGGACATGCCGAAGAACAGATGACCCCCATCTATGGGTGAACAGAGCGTAGAATGCGATTCCAGTCTACAGGAGGACATGCCAAAGAAAAGATGATTCCCATCTATGGGCAGACAGAGTGGAGAAGAGAATGAGATTCCAGTCTGCAGGTGCACATGACGAAGAACAGATGACTTCCATCGATGGGCAGACAGAGCGAAAAATGTGATTCCAGTCTACAGGTGGACATGCGACCAACAGATGACTTGCAACTATGGGTGGACAGAGCGGAGAATGCGATTCCAGTCTACAGGTGGATGTGCCGAAGAACAGACGATTTCCATCTACTAGCAGATAGAGCGGAGAATATGATTCCAGTCTACAAGTGGACATGCCATAGAACAGATGAATTCCATCTGCGGGCGAATAGATTGTAGAATGGGATTCCAGTCTACTGGTGGGCATGCTGAAGAACAGATGACTTCCATCTGTGGGCAGAGGGAAACAGCCATCACATTGCATGCGTTACAACGCATGCGATTACAATGCGGTCGTTGCAACGACCGCGTTGTTACATCGCAGTACCATTACATCACAAGTTGTTACAATGACTTGCTGTAGGGGGCGCTGTAAACTAAGGAATAGTATAATTTACTATTCCAACACCTTCCCTACAGTTGCACACACTGGAGTTGGAATAGTAAATTATACTATTCCTAAGTCCAGCGCACCCCCTACAGCAAGTCGTTGTAACGACTTGCATTGTAATGGTACTGTGATGTAACAACGCAGTCGTTGTAACGACCGCGTTGTAATCGCATGCGTTGTAAATGCATGTGATGTAAACGCCTATATTTGTGGGCAGACAGAGCGGAGAATGCGATTTCAGTCCACAGATGGACGTGCAGAAGAAGAGATGGTTTCCATATGTGGGCGGACAGAGCGTAGAATGTGATTCCAGTCCACAGGTGGACGTGCCGAAGAACAAATGACTTCCATCTACGGGCAGACAGAGCAGAAAATGTAATTCCAGTCCGCAGGTGGACGTGCCCAGGAACAGATGACTTTCATCAATGGATGGACAGAGTGGAGAATGTGGTTCCAGTCCGCAGGCGGACACGCCGAAGATAGATGACTCCATTTATGGGTGGACAGAGCAGAGAATGTGATTCCAGTCTACAGGTGGACATGACGCAGAACAGATAATTTACATTGATGGGCGGACAGAGCGGAGAATGAGATTCCAGTCTACAGGTGGACATGCCTGAAGGTTATTTGAATTCCACTTACGGGCAGCCAAGCCAAAGCCGGGGTGATTTCAATGTATGAATAGACCGTCCAAAGCAAAGGAGATGTCAATCTTTGGATGGAGAGGCCAAAGAATAAGCAATCCCATTCTACTGTTGGACAGGTTGGAGAACAGGTGACTTCTGCTTACAGGTGGGAACACCAAGGAATAGGTGATTTCAGGCGAGGGAGGAGCAGCCACCAGAATTTGAAGTCGTAGGATAGCTCATCTTGAGCAACATAGGAATGTAAATCCAAGGCCACTGGTGACACACTCGACGTACCCAGCTGTGGAGCATCACATATTTATTATTATTTCTACCTTGCGTTGCACCACATTTACCAGGCCACGCCGGGCCATGCAGGGTGGGCTTACGTGGATTGGTAAATGTTATTCTAAGTTTTGCTTCGCCCTTGGGCCCGCTTGCATGGTGCAACGTAAAACCATGATAAATACGCCCCTCAGTTTTTGACCCGTTTCCGCAGAAACTAACAACAGGGCTGTATGTTGATGTGTTTAGACAAGTGGCAGAGTTTTGTGCCTTCAGTTGTCTTGTATCACCTTACTACGTCTGCCTTTGTTTAGCTACTGCCTTGCGGACAACCAGTTCCAGTCTCATGGGTTTGCCTCCACCCCTTTCACCTCAACTTATGCTCCAGTCTCCGTACTCTTCAATAGAAACCTGTCTATTGTCATGAGAGTATCTGAAGTTAGCAAATGTGACCTCTTTATTGTTCTATGTAAACCATGCCAATGCATCGTAGATGCTTCAGCTATGCTATAGTAAAATACGCAAATCGCTGCCTTGTTTTACTCTGCCCCAGGGAGGCGTTCCATGGGGAGCGTGGGTGTTCCCAAGCATCCACCCATGGATTTTGGCGCATTCACAGATTTACCATTAGGGGTAGACCTGGGAATGCGTCAAAATGCTACGCCTCCCCAGGGGAGGTGTAACGAGTAGAAATATGCTTATTTCTCCTCGTTTTCTCCTCTTTCTATGTGTGCTGCAGAAGAGAAAAGGCTTCAGAGGATTTTTTTGTGCAGGAAGGTGACCCTCATACGCCAGCAGGATCTGACTCAATCCACACTCCACTGACCTTATCCATTGGTTGAATCACACTCATTCACATCCTGCTCATTCCACATGACACTGACATCATGTGGATACCACCAACCTCATCCATTAGAAGGATCTCACTCAATCACATATCGCTGAACTCGGACGCCAGCACACCGTTACTCATTCCACATGCCATTGACCTTATCCAATGGTAGGATCTCACTCACTCATTCAAAAGCCACTCTTACAACATACCAATGATCTGATCCAGTGGTAAGACTCACTACTTTACATATTGCTGGCCTCATATGTTGCAGGATCTTACTCATTCCACTGACCTTATCCATTGGTAGATTTCACTCATTCAAGTGTTACTCATTCCACATACCACTGAGCAGAGCTGGAAATAGAAAAACATTACTCCAGGAACCTATAAATTGGGAGTCAAGATGTGGCAAGAAAAAGGGGTTGGAGTCACTTGGGGCGGAGCCCTGAAAAGCAGTCTGACAGTCAACTTGTACATTTATTTTTTTCAAATTCTGCCACAAAGAAATTGGCAAAAGTGACAGTAAATCTGGTCTGGCTTTATTGGTTGCAAAGGCTGTATTTTAAAACAACTTACGGAATAAGGTACCTGCTGTAGACAGCTTTGTGTGCCCAGTAAATCTCATTAAATAATACTTATGGTAAGGTAACTCTGGTGGTTAATGCACTTGCTGGAGAGATCTGTGTTTTGTCTAGTAACAGTTTTAACTCATGAAGTAGCATAGAGGTTTAATTTGTCTCTTGCAAAGTACAGTGTGTAACAAGCAGATGGCAGATTTCTATTTTATGTTGATAGGTAAGTGAGTTACTACTGTTGACATATAGGTCCTTGTATAAGTACAGACAACCCCAAGCACTGCCTTGACTTTCTGTTTCTCCCAGCCATGCACCCTTAGCATATAATCCCTAACAGTGCTTTAAATGGGCAGGTACTGTCCTGTACTGAGTACCTGCACTTGAATGGGAGAGCACTGGCACTTCTCGGGAGCAAACAGGTCCATGGATGAGTGAGATCCTTCCAATGGAAGAGGTTAGTGCTATCATATGACGTCAGTGGCACGTGGAGTCAAGTACGATTGAATGAGTGCGCAAAGATAGGTGACTCTGGCTGCGATCCCAGAGCATTCCACACTCAAGGGAAAATTCTCCGGCCCCGGGGAAGGGATGCTCTGTAGTTGAGGCTCCTGGCTCAAGCCTTGCAAGATGGATTGGCTGTAAACAGAGGACACCGAAAACCACTACGTCCTTACTGCTCCTGCTGCCCAGATGGCTGCCAGCGCCTCCATTGTCACTCCACTAGTAAACCAAGATGGCTGATGCACAAAGGGGGGGATGGGGAGCTAAGAAGAAGAGGTTTATGCCAAAGGTCTAGATTCATACCTCCGACATCCACCACCCCTAATGAAATACTTACTTTTGAGCAAGCTGTCCTAAAAGAGGTAGCACTCACGAGTGGACCCCCTCCATTAAACAATATGTCCAAGTTTGAGAAAAATCTACTCAGGGGGATCACAGATGACAGCCATTGTGGTGAAACCAGCTGACAAAGGCGGCGCCATCGTTTTACAGGATGTTACCACCTATGATGATGAATGCCGACGCCAACTGGCAGATACACGCTACTACCTTCCAATTGATACGGATCCCACTGCACGTCTGACCCTCAAGATCAAAGGACTCATCACAGAGGCCGAGACGGAGGGATGGATTACCAAACAAGAGGCTAATTTCCTAAACGACGAACAACTTCTCACACCATACTTTTACCCCCTCCCTAAAATGCATAAGGGAGTCAACCCTCCACTGGGACGACCAATTGTCTCCGGCATTAATTTGCTCCTGTAACCACTCAGCAAATTTTGTGATTTTTTCTTGAGACCCATTGTAATGAAGACTTCGACATACCTCAAAGACACAACGGATGTTCTTAACCTTATACAAGCCTTCCCAGCACCTAAGAGGATTGACCCGCTGGTGACACTGGACGTCGAAGCTTTGTATACCAACATTCCCCAGGACGCCACTTTAGAAGTCCTGGAGAATATACTCAACTTGGAGGATCCATGGCCATTCAAGACCCCCTTCACCTTAATTGTCGAGTGTGCCTCCCTGGCCCTCAAGGAGAACTTCTTTGTATTCCAAGGCCAACTCTACCACCAACTACAGGGTACATGCATGGGAAGTGCCTTTGCTCCCAGCTTGGCATGCCTCTATATGGCTGCCTTCGAAAGCAACTACACTGAGAATGAGACAAACCCATTTCGCAGTAACATACTGCGTTGGCGTTGTTATATTGACAACATCTTACTGTACTGGAGCGGCAATTCAGAAACATGTGGGGCATTCTGTGATTGGGTTAGCACTTTGGATCCTTACATAAAATTTACCAATACTATATCGGAGAGGTCTATACCATTTCTCGACCTGTCCAGCTCAATTCAAGAGGGCCAATTGATGACAACTAATTACAAGAAACCTACTGAAAGGAACAGTCTGTTACTCTACGAGAGCCACCATCCTAAATCCCTCAGGGGCAATTTACCAGTAGGACAGTTTCTCCGATTACGCAGAAATTGTAACACTATCAGTGAATATGAAAAACAGGCATCTTCCCTCAGATCCAATCTATTGGACCACCACTATCCTCACAGGTTGATACACCAGGCCCATAAGAGAGCTAAGAACAATCACAGAGACAGTCTGTTAGAGAGTAGAGAAAAACCTCCGACTGACACACTGACCTGTGTAACGACTTTCACTCCCACTTCCAATAAAATACAGAAAGTCATCAAAAAACACTGGGCGATCCTCAACACAGGAAACTTTAATCCTGGACCATCACCTCTTTTTGCTTACAAACGCACACAAAATTTGAAGGATCTTCTTGTACACCCTCGTCCTTCTGTCCAACCCACAACGCAATCCACCCTATGGGGTCTTCCACCAGTTGAGGGTCAATTCCCATGTGGATCCTGTTCTGTATGCCCCTTCACAACAACAACGAAGAGCATAAACCTGGGTTTACAAAGACCATGGCAACAAAAATGGCACACCAATTGTAATACCAAAAATTGTGTCTACTTGATCACATGCCCTTGCCAACTCCGTTATGTTGGCATGACTACTAGACCTGTCAAAATACGGATTAGTGAGCACCGCAGCAAGATACGGTGCAAAAAAACTAACACTAAGATGTGCTCACACTTCCTTGAAGCACACCACACACCCAATAGTCTACGTTGGAATATTATCGAATCCAACCATAGCTGGCCAGCTAAAACCTTGTTTGCACAGGAACAACGCTGGATGTTTCGTTTAAAATCCAACACCCAGGGACTGAATGATGATATACCCTGGGCGGAATTCATTGGGCGATTCCCTCTCCCTCAGCTTTTCTACACACCACCGCCTCTAGACTACATCATACAGGGGTTTGTGTACCACTGTAACACTAACACAGTTCTTAGATTCTTGAATTTTTTAGGCATCAGTACTTCTAGCCTAGGACAGATATGAGGCATCACCACACATCTGATGGTGATATCCCGGCCCCGGTGACAACCCTCCAATATTGGCCGCCACTGCTCCCAAAGCCTCCTCGACAATGAAACCTGATTAAGTAATCACTCATAATAACCTTTTAAGTTCATGAATACCTTCTCACTCCAACAACTCTTACTATTTCCCTATGCATCAATTGCTTAATGTTGACATCAGGGATCTTATGCGGAGGTCCTCTTTACTGTATACCTCTCTGATGCCAGTTCCTAGCCACTGCCACCACTGAGTTCTCTGATTAGGATTAGAATCTGTGTCCTGCAGGCTGCATACACACAGGTCCCCGCAGTCACCTTTTAACTCAGTGAACTGTCTCATAAGCAATGAAACTATGGATGTCTAGATGCCACACGAGGCTAAAACATGCACTGCCTCTTTATTTTTCTGTTGTTTTATTTTTATTCTTTCCTCTTTGTCGCCTGTGGTTTCTTTTCCATTATGTTGATTTGTCTCTTTTCATTCCTTCTCTCTCACTCTTGTCTTGTTTTCTTCGGCAGCTCCATTTAATGCTTTGCTCTGCTCTGTTCCCTCTTCTACCCTTGTCTACATTTTTCTCTTCTCTCCGTCTCAGCCCTGGTCCCTCCCTGTCTCTGATTGTCATATTTTCCTTTCCTCTTCTCTCTTCGTTTTATTGGTGTGCACGAGGGCTGGGGGAAATGGAGTTTATGGGAACCAAGGTCATCACATAATCGGTGAGGCCCAAGTCCTATAATGTGCTTAATAAAAGATGACATACGACCCACAAGACACACTAACATGCAGGCCCACTGGAAGAGATCCCAGAGGGGACCACACATTTCACACTCACTAGTATCAAATCAAAACTTTATTTGTATCGGTTAATTAAAACCATTACAACATATTAAAACATATGCAACAACAATGCAATTCAGTTGCGATTAAAAGAAATGAGTATGTGTTCGTGAAGTAGGAGCACTTTAAAAACCGTATCTGGTATTGATATGACATTATAAAGTGCGAGTGCGTTTGTCTTAAGATGCGTTTCGGCTTTATCGGGGGTGCGGTTATTGTCAAAATGCAGCTGTGCTGTGTGAAGTAGTTTTAAAATACATTTTTGTGTAAATAAAACTGATTAATCTTGTGTCTATGGGTTCATGACTTGGGTCCGTTAGGGCTCATGTTCTGCATTTGTTCCTTCTTCCTGTGTTTTTGAAATGGAACTGTTCCCGTGGCTGGCTTGTGTGTCCGCTTCCCGAAGAAGTTTGTTTACTTGAGCTTTGGCTCAGCACCACGATGTCTTCTGTATATTGTAGGTAAGGGATTGGCTCATTAGCCAGAATGGGAGGATTACTCTTGGCTGATAGCATGTGATTGACTAAATCAGCTAGGTATAAATTAAAAAGGCTCGGGCCAAGACGCAGCCCTGTTTTAAGCCGTGCTGGGTATTTATCCTGGCTCTGGTTCTGCTCCCGTCTCCGAGTTTCACCTTCGCCCATGTTTCGTTGTGCAGGGCGATCATTGCTTCAAGTAATTGCGATGGAAGCCCCCATGTTTTTAATTTCTCCCATAATCTGTTTCGGGTCACTCTGTCGAACGCAGACTTCAGGTCAATGAAACATGCAAATAGTCGTGTTTTTCGTCTTATGGCTTTTTCGGTTAGAAGTGCTAGGGTTGCCAGGTTTGTAGTTGTTCCCATGCCAGGCCTGAAACCCGTTTGGAACTTCGGGATTGCGCATGTCTCCTCTGTCCAAGCCTGAAGGTGGACTAATAAGCATGATGCATATAATTTGGCCTCTACGTCGATCAGGGATATAAGTCTGTAATTTTCAGGCTGGCTGCGGTTTCCATCTTTGAAAATTGGCTGGATTGTATTACCTTTCCAGGAGTGTGGCATCTTGTTCTGCCCGAATATGTAGTTGAAGAGGGGCGTTAGGTAGACTGCCCAGAAGTCAGGTGCGTGTCTAAATAGGGCATTGGGGATGCCGTTCGGCCCTGCTGCTCCTTCCGTTTTTAGTTTTTTTATTATTTCTCTTAATTTCCTTGCATCCGTGAGGGTATTTAAGCCTTCGGAGTACGTGTCTGGGTCAGCAGCCAAGTGTAGCTCTGCTTGTGGTTGGGGGCCGATCTTCCTTTCTCTGGGTCTTCGCTCTTGTGGGTCATCTTGTTCCTTTCTATCTTTACAGGTATTATTGTGATCCGGGTGGTTGTACATTTTGAGTACGTGTTGTTTCCAAGTTTCTCCGCTTATTCCTGATTCTTGTTGGAGTCTTGGTCCCTTTGTTAAGGTGTTTATTATTCCCCACAAATCCCTTCTATTTGGCAGTTTACTTGCCCAGAGTAGTTTGCTCCTCATGGATTCTCTGTAGGCCGCTTTAGATTCCCTGCATGTTTCACTAGTAGAATTCACGGGGTCTGTGGTTCACAGTGCGCCTCGAAGCTGTCGAACAGTGCTTTTGCTTACAAACCATGTGGGCCCCAATTACAGGCTGGGCGGGGGTCTCCCCAGGTGGTGAAACCGCTCCCCCATATTATAACTGCCCAAGTTTCCCCTCATGTGGGAAGGGCCTATTTTAGGGATCTGGAAATGCAGCTGCTAAAACTGGGTGAGCCTCGGTCTAGAGGCGCGGCCCTTGTCCGACTCTCGCCTACAACACGTGTGGGCAGGGAGCGCTTAAAGCTCCACCCCGCCAGTCCAAACCTACTTGCCCTGTGACCCCTCCAACCCCCGTCACCTGCCCTACACCTCCCCCCCCCATGTCCATTTACCACCTGACAAGAGCAATCGGGAAAAGGGAGCGGTTTTGTCCCCAGAATTTGGACTCCACCAGCGGGGTTGGACCTGGTGATGTAGGGTCCTCGTAATGAAGAGGGAAAAAACTGAAAATATCCACATTTAGGTGCTGGGACACTGAAGAGAAATATTATTTCTTATCACACGGTATCCCTGCACCTAAATCCATCAACCCCATAACCTGGGCCTTCGAGGTTGCTTTAAACCCACCCCCTTCACACAGTGGTTGTTTGAGACCAGCCTCCTTCCGCCCTTGCCTTGAAACATTGTCAAACACAGCTTGTCTCTGCACAGAGGAGCTTTGTTGTTTCACCTTATGCTATTGGCTGTTAGGGGGTATCCTTCCACCTCCAGGGCAGTGCTTGCTTAGAACAGCATGGGCAGTGCTTAATTTGTAAAGGAAAGAGTGCCGGAGCCTAAAGCTCTGCTCAGGTGCCCGCGGCTATCGGTGCGCTAGATACCAAGGCTGCTAGTCTCAAACTCACCCCAGGCCTCTTTAGTCCTCTCCCAGGTCCCCCCTGCCCCTTTATCTCACTCTTGCAGGTTCCTGCTTTCTCCCTTTCTGACAGTTTTGCCGTCTTTCTCTTCCTAATTTTTCTGCTTTGTGTGTTTTTTCAATTGTGCTCGATCAAAGTCTGATGAGGAAAAATAAGCGCTGGTCCCCAAAAATAAGTGCTGTTGGCCCCCGCCGGCACCCAACGGCTCAAAGTAACACTGTACATGGGGGGACTACTTTACAACGACATCTTTCTCTAAACATTAGTATAGTCTGCTTCACACTCTTCCCTCTTTTCCACTTGGTTTCTCCCATTCCCCACCCTCTCTCATTACTCCCTCCTCCCTCTTTCCCCTACGTGCCCCTCTATCCCCTGCCAGACAACCTCCTTTTGATTCCTACGCCCGCCCTTCAGTCCCTCCTGAATCAGTCAGTGCTTAATTTGTAAACAAAAGAAGTGCCAGGGCCTTCTTTCTGTGTCAAATGAAAGTCAGGCAGCAAGGGAGCCATCATTATAGACCATGGGTGCTCACAAACATTTTACCAGGGGCCAAAAGGTTTGGTCTGTGATGTGACCCAGGGCCGCACTGATGCCTGCAGGGTGGCGGTGGGGGTTTGGGGGTATGGGGAGGGGGTTTGGCGGTAAGGTGGGTGCAGGGAAGTGCCGTATCTACATCTATCAATCAATCAATCAGTCAGGGATTTGTAAAGCGCACTACTCACCCGTGAAAGTCTCAAGGTGCTGGGGGTGGGTGTGGGCAGGTCCGTTAGGGTCATTCAAAGAGCCAGGTCTTTAGATCCTTCCTGAATTGGTGCAATGTCAGGCTCCGTTGGAGGTGAAGGGGGAGTTTGTTCCAGGTATTGGCTGCGTGGTAGGAGAAGAATCTTCCACCTGCTCTGGTCCTGTAGATGCGAGGGATGGTGGCGAGGGCGAGGTTGGCTGAGCTGAGGTTTCTCTTGGGGGCGTGGATGAAGATTCTGTCGTTGAGGTATAGGGGTCCGGTGTTGCGTAGGGCCTTGTAGGCGTGCTTGAGCAGCTTGAAGGTTATTCTTCTAGTGGCTGAATTGCACTATGTGAAAACAGAAAACCAGGGATTAATCCCGGCTTCCCCACTTAACCGAATCAGGTAATCCTAGGCATTTTTTATGTCACTTGCCTAAGTTTTCTTTATTATCAAATAAAAGAGGATCTCGAAATACATGAATTCAGGATGTGCGCTGTACAAAACCTTTTTCTGCGTTGAATTTGACAAACTATAATGTTGTTAATCTATAATAGGAACCTGGGCCACATAAAGAGTGCGCATAACAACCAACTGCGTCTCCGTTCACTATTGGCATTGTTGTCAGGGTAGGGGGAAAAATGAATGTTTATAAATTCATGTTTGAAAGCTATCACTTTTAAAAAATACTTCTCAATGCACTGATATAATCTGATGTACTGAGGTGAAACGGTCCTGCATTTAATAAAATACACTTTTTCAATTCTAAAGAGACTTTACCATATTTTCACACTGTTGCTGCAAGATGTCTATAAAAATGAAGGTGATCCTAAAGTTAAGGGGTGCAGCACTCCCTAGTTACTTCCTTTCTTTGACTTTAATTACCCGTTAAACAAATGCTTGCCTGTTTAAGTCGAGTGAACAGCAGCCCAGTGCTACTGTTGACCAGGGGGCCGCATGTGAAGGTCAGGAGGGCCGCATGCGGCCCCCGGGCCGTACTTTGAGTATCACTGTTATAGACCTTCGTTTCTAGCACTGATTATGACTTTTTACCATATACAGCGGAATCATTATTTGGCTCATGCATTAAATACTGAATGTGTGTTATTTTGTGCATGTGGTAAATACCGCACCCGATAAATAGCACATGCACAAACCATCAGGAAGAGCTGATTTTCAGGCATTGGAAGTTCCTGAGTGAAGAAATTAATCTAGAGAGGACAGAAACAGCCAGATCAACACACAAAAGAACCTTAAGATACCCTGAAAGTACACCAACAACTCCTCCCTGTGTGGGAGTGTGCAGACATTCATTATGTGCAAAGAAAGCACCTTGAACCAAGACAAACACGATCCACTCCATCCTCTGATGTCACTCAGACATCACAAGCAGAAACCTGCCAGACTCTTCCATCATGAACCCCGGCCTGGAAATGAGGTACAGGTGTATGGATCCTGAGCTGGCGGTCCTGGCCATGGAGGTGGTAAGACACTATGGTCGTCTAATGCGTCTTATCGCAATGATGCCACCAAAAACAAACAAAAACATCTGTGGAAGGAGATAATGACCAAAACCAGTACTGAATCAACATGTCCACATGATGCTGGTAACCTCATCAGCGAATTACCACGAACAAGCACTTAAGCATGCAACAAGTGGAAGTTCTACATCTCAGCTCTACCTCAAGCTGTGGGAAGAAAAACTATGACCATCCTCAACCTGTCCGGAGTGGAAGACATTAAAGGATGTCTCGAGGTCGGAGGAATCCAAGTGAACAGTCATGAGAGTTGTAACGGAAGCACATGTTGTGGTTAAAAAGTTGGCTTTGCTTGAGAATCCTCATCACTGTGAAGAGTGGCTGATGTAATTTGTTACATATTCACATTGATCAACTTATGTGATGTCATAGGGGGCTTACAACTCTCCAATAGTGCTGTTGACATTTATCGAGATTGGACTGCAACAATCATGATCCACTGCAATCTTGATGATGAAGGGTTGATTTGTCTTCCCAGTACCTTAAGGGTGATGTGTCACCACAGTATGACTACTGTTGCTTCTCGTCAGATCATGACATTGTGGTTTCATCCAGAGCACCTTACACACCAGTTCAGAATATACAGATCCATATCACACAGCATTTTCACATAAACGGTGTTTCATTTTACGGTTTCAGCACGCTTGCTCCTATCTATGTGAGGCCACCAGGTGTACATGAGTACAGCCAATGGTCCTAGGATGTCAGGAAATCCTGCTGTAGGATAGATGTTCGCGTTGCTGGTATTAGCTGATCCGGTGGCACTTACTCTCTGCAAAGCATCCATCAATTATCAGAGTATTTTGCTTAAGGTTGACTGAGAAATGCCAGGCACCAATCCTACTGTCTGCTGTGTGGTGCCTGTTGCAAAGAATTTTAGCGCTGCTAACATTTTCAGGAAGGGGGGTGGCAGTGGGTCCTTATGTTGGGCTCCAAGGTATCCGTAGTCATAAAAGTATGTTTTGTACGATGGCCATATCGAGCCTGTGTATCCTCTGGATCTCAAGCTGACTCGTGTTGATGCGTTTCAGACTCTCTCTGTCAATCCTGGCTCTTATCCTGCGTTGCTGCGTCATTTCAGGTGATCCATTGGTGGCCCGAATTCCCTCTGCATGCTGCATGGTTTGTTGTAGCAGAACATGGATCTGGCATAGCATGACATAGAGGCCTAGCAGTGCTGCAGCCACCATGGTGTACTGCAGAATGGAAGAGTGAGCTGCTGCAATCAAGCTGCGAGAGCGTCACCTGTCTGTGGCTTTTTAAGTAGGTCTGGTCCTGTGTGAAGGTGATTTTTTTTTTTTAGCTCAAATAGTGCATGCACTGTGTGTTTCTGCATTATAGTGTTAGTCTTGGTTTTTTTGTAATGTTTTATAGCTTTTCTTTCATTCCTTACACTTCCAGGAAGTTTTACCACCTGCTTTTACCTGGAGGTATTTTCCACTGGTTTTTCATGACCTCTCATACTTGTAATTGGGTGTTATTTAACACATGCGCTATTTTTCACATGTGGTAAATATCACATGCAGCAAATTGTGTATGGGCTAAATACTGCACGTGGACTACAGACAATGCGGTATTTAGCACATGTGCTAAATAACAAAGCGTTTTTTCACTCATGATCAGACAATTCCTAAAAAGTCATGCACTATTTATATAAACAATATGCTGAGCACTCAAAATTCAAATTAAGCAAATGTCCGATCCAAGGGGCTCATTACGATGGCGGGCGGAAGCACCACCGCCGTGCTGGCGGATGCAAAAAGCACCAGTTACCGCCGGCAATCAGCAGTCCACACGCCCGTCCAATTACGATGCGAAAAGTAGGCCAAACACCGCCGGCAAGCCAGCAACACCGTCCGCCATCAAAGTGCGCCCGTACACGTAGCGGCGCAGCCCAACTGACACACACCGTCCGACAAAACACGTCCCGCCCGGCGCATAAATTACGATGCCGCAAACAAACGGCTCCCATGGCCAAGAGATACCGTACGACAAACCGAAGCGGTAACACGGATGCCGAGCACGGACAACGAAGAAGCGGCTCCCCGAGCATGAATCCAGCACTGCAGGCCCTCCCCATGCTCCTGCTGATGCACCACCAAGGACGCAACGTACCGCGGAGACGCAGGTAGGCACACACACAACAAGTGCACGCAAACAGCGCACACAGTGCAAGGGCGGAAAAAGCGGACAACCCCCCACCAGCGCGTGTACACAACACATCCACCATTGCATCCACATATGACACACAGGCCAAATCGTAACATCGCGGAACACATGTGTACACACCACCTGGGACTAGGAACCAACCACCCCGTCACGGCCCCAAAGCGCCGATGACGCCGCCACACATGCGCACAACGCAGAGGCCAACCGCAGCGCCATGCATGCGTCGCACACAGACACAGGGACACAACCAAGCAGCACACACATCAGCCCCACCCCGAACGCACATGACACGTGACAGGCCTGCCACAGACATGTCCCCAACGCCCAATTCACGGACAACACCCAACGCCACACAACCGACGCACACATGTCAGTGAAGACACGCAACAGCAGGACACACCCCAGTGTAACAAACATGGCGAAGCACACAGCGGCGTCAACACCAACTAGGAGAAGCAGGGCCCCTTCGGGAAGAGGAACGCCAGTACCACACTGAAACACCCATACCACCCTGCACATATGAACAAGACATATAAAACGGAACACCAAAGAGCCCGGGGACCGACAACAGGTGGCCCAAGAATAACATTCACACACAAGGCCCAACGCAGAGCGGAAAGGCAGCCTGCCGCCCACACAAGGGAGAGCAGACAGCACTGAATGACCTTCCATTCCAACTCCGAAACCACAGCCCTACGACAGAAGCCGGTGAATACAGCCATTGTCCAAGAATAGACCAACACAGGCATGCCGAGGAGACCGACCACAGGGCAGATAGCGCATATCACAGAAGCACACAACGGACGGGGAAGAAAGAAGAAAACACTCCCCCATGTCGGCCACATGCAAGTTAATTGGAAGGAGTCACACATCACTGACCTTGAACTGTCTGAGAAGCATGTGGGAAGAGGGCCCGTGTCCTCCAAACAAGCAAACAGAACACAAGTCCTGTCTCCCTACGACTACACAGAGCTCACAGCAACCTCGGAGCGTGCACATTGCAGACTGCACACACAGCCGGAGCACGCCACCACAACGCACCGCTGGGAAATGGCAACCGCAACACACCTACCCAACTACGCCGAACAGCTCAAGCTGTACAAAACCAACCTGTTCCATACATTGGGATGCGATCTCCTGTCCCTGCTGAACGTAAGTTACCGACTGACTTACCGCATCACATTGTTCAGCTGCGTCATGCCCGTCTTCTACTGTCGGAGGTGTCCATACCAGCATCCCGTCGAGATATGCCTCTCCAACCCGGCATGTCTGAAGGCGGACCTGCTACCACTACTCCTCCCTCTGGACGCACACGACAGGGCCTGCTCTGCCTATGGGGGCATGGCGTATGTGGCCAACATCGCACCCGCACTGAAATGGGACCACTGTGCCTCCACACGACGGATCATCGAGAACAGCTACATCGAATGTCACCCAGCATGCCCCATCATGGTCCTCCAAGGGACAACTTACGAACAACACCTTGACAGCCACCATCCGCTACATTGGCTGGCAAACATGTACACCACCAATGACATGGAAGCCCTGCTGGACGGCATCGCATACCTGACAACCTGTCAATTCGTCGGACCACAACGCAGGTTCCCCGAGTGACCTATGATGTCCAACCCCGCACCCATGCTTAGCTTCCGCATGGACTGGCCAGTCACCACCACAACAGCCATACCAAACGACCGGCAACTGTAACCACACCATCAACGACATCGCCATGACATCGGATATGACCGGGACATGCACACTGTTCCCCATCACATCCAGGAACACCGCATGCATCGTGGGAGGCAGTGGCATGGGCTCTGTGTATCGCACCCACATGGACGGAACTGCACGAACAACCAGGACACGACATGGATCCAGCGCCCATGGACACACACACCGCTCAGTGGACATGAATAGGTCGCCTGGAGTCTGTGGGTGCTGCACCCCTCCCACCCCCGCCCCGGGAATCCCATACCAGGACCTTTGCATGGACGACAAGTGCATACAACAACAACACGACCCCAGTGACTGTGACATGTCCAGTAACCACCACAGTGCAACAACAAGTGGCACACCGCTGCATGCACGCAAGCACATGCCCTGATGTCATCTCACATGCACGCGTGCATGAGGAACAACCGCAGCAAACCTGTCACATGGAACTGAGATGGACTGTGCCCATGATGCCAAGCGGTCTGGTAGGCTACATGTATACCGTCTGTGTCAAAGTCCGCAGCTCCGCAGCTATACGTAAATGTACATTAGCACAGCCTTGGCCAAGCAGATGTCACTCTGAAGCCCACATCCCACATGCAACAGCCAATCACATGTAACCCCACACCCTATCCCATTTGCAATCATGCTCAGTATATCCTCAACATGTATTCCGCTGCCAGTAGTGTCCACTATACTGCATCACAGAGGACAGAAGACTCAATATAATGTTTGAAACCAAAACTGTCTCCGCTGACTCATTTCACAAGTACGAATGAGAGAGGATGAGAGTATGTGAAGTACACGGCAGTCGTGACATGACCATGTAGTCCACTGGTATTGGATGTCAACGCAAATGAGTAGCACTACTGTGGAAGACACACATGTGTCGTGTGAAGTCGTATGGACGCAGTGCTCAGGTGGGTGGGTGCGACGGGTAGATGCGCACATGCCAAGTTGGAGCACGCCGTGTTGGGAGGGGTCATGAACAGTACACCACCGCTTCCCTGGGCATTGTGAGAGGACACCTGTCGGGGGGAGTGAACACGTGTGTGCACAGCAGCCGGGCACACGTACAAAGCGGTACCAGGCGCACCTCAGCCCACCCTCTGTGGACAAGCTGGATCCTGTTGTGCGCCCACCATGCCCCTTGACAAGGCACACACAGCCCCAGTCGACCAGGTGTAACCCCAACATAGTCAATCCGCACAGGCGATACAGGGCACGGGATGGCAGTGGAGCATGGTGTGTGAGAGGTCTCCTCGCGCTCCTCCTGGTCATATCACGCAGGCAATAGAACCTCAACGTCTAGCATGGCACAAGTCACATGGAAGTGTAGGGGGACGCACCACAGCACGAACAGCACTGACGTCACGGGAGGTGGCTCGCACCATCCCATCCATTGCCCATCATACCAACCACGCCACATGCCATTGCGACTAAGTGCAAGCGCGTGCGCCACCACCCCCGAGCCCTCCCCAGAGAGGCCAAAGAGTGAATGTGTGGGCCATCAGCCACAGACGGACGCGGCCTGGCCGCAAGGGCAGCCACAGCCACTGGGTGTCGCAGGTGGCGGATCCGGAAGGCGAAGACTGTGATGCATAGTCCATGCAGGCCGGGTCTCCATTTGGGGCACCACGCAGGTGGACGGCGTCCCGCCACACATCATACCCTGAGACAGCCCACTCGTGCAACTGGACCCACACATACACTCCTTGCCCTCTCTGGTGCGAGCTTGGGGCTGCCTGTGCAGGCGCTAGCCTCGCAGGTGAGCATGCATATTGGGGGAGCGAGGGGAGGACATGAGGGCTGGGGCGAAGATGACTGTATCACTGTCAGTAAGTACAAGGGATGACCCAGATGTGGAAAGGAAGAGACGTGTCCCGTGTGTACTGCAACTAGTCGCCAATCCAACTACCCCCATGTCCGGAATGTAAGCCCGCACCTAGGCCCGCCCATCCGCCACATCGAACATACCACCAGCACGACAACCTTCCCATTCGAAACACTGACTGGGGGTGGCGACCAGTGTACAATCATGTGTAGCCTACCCACGCGTACATGTGGGCCCTCCATGATCCATGTCACCTGCGGCAAAGTCATGACATGCGCAATGAGGGAAGTGAGGAGAGCTGTCCGCCCACGCGCAGAAGGTGCATCAGCTCCACAGACCCAGCAGCGAGTCCAGCAGGGGTCACATGTGCAGGGGCAGCTGTGCCTGGTGTGAAGGCACATGCATATAGACAGCACATCGACCAATGTGTAGTCTGCCCACATCTACAGTCCATCATCATGCGGACATAGGAATTGAACACAGGGCAACACATCTTCAGTTGGTGCACCCACCGTGACCAACAATGCGCAATCATCGACGTACCCGCCCTGTGCATGGCCCCCCACCCAACGGAGGCACATCCAGTGCCACCATCCCACACACACAAGCCTTCCACGGAACATGCTGTGTCCAATGGTCAGTACAGAGTCAGCGCCCATCTGGTGGATCCTGAACAGGAGACACATGCACACACATGCCAGCTCCCACTATGTACGTCTGCCACCTGGCACGTGCAATGTAACCTCTCACCTGTGACGTGTGACTGCAAGCACACAGCCGTCTTGGCATGGGGCTGTCAATGTGGACACCTGTCAATGTTTCGGGAGGTGTGATCCGTACAGTGCTGTACATAGGGTGCAGTGCTGACACCTACTACTGTCTCATATCCCCTCGTGCCACAGGTCCCACTTGTTTTGGCCGCTCAGCCTGTGCCCACATCGTCGTCGTCGTGTGCCATACTCATCCAGCCGCGGAAGCAGTTCCATGCTCAGCAGACATTCATGTTGCCGTGGCGTTGCCGCTTGACGGATATGCAGTCAGTCCCCATCAGCACGCCCCGCAAGTCATTGGGGCCTAGATCCCCATGTGCATGCACATGGCAGTGGTTTGTATCACTAGCCATTGCCATTGTTGGGAGACCTGTGTAAGTGTATTGTGGCCGTGCCGTCCCAGCTTGACAGCTGGGCTGTGGCTCATGTGCTTGCTCAGTCATGTCAGTGATGTGTATGCGAAATTGCTATGTGTCGTGTTGCTTTGACATGTGTCCTCTGCCATTGTCCCTAGGCGGAGACCGAACATTGACCGCCCATGCCAATTGCTGGCGGACATGGACGATACAGAGGTTATTAGGAAGTTTCGGCTGGACAGGCCAAGCCTGCATCGACTGTGTGCCATGTTAGAACCCCATCTCCGTCCCCGCAGGGTGTATCCGACTGCTGTCACCCCCACGGCTAAGGTGATGGCCGCCATGCATTTCTTCGCCACTGGGTCATTCCAGCACACAGTGGGCATTGGAGGAGGGATGTCCCAGCCCATGTTCAGCAAGGTGCTGAGGGATGTACTGGCAGCCATGATGCTGTACCGAAACAGGTACATCCGCTTCCCCAGGGCTCGTGAATTGGCGGCAGTGAAGGGTGCATTCTATGCCCTTGGCAGAATCCCACACGTCGTTGGAGCCATTGACTGCACACATGTCGGCCTTGTTCCACCACAGGCCACTGAGCACCTGTACCGCAACAGGAAGCACACGCACTCCCTGAATGTGCAAGTGGTGTGCCTTGCGGACATGGTGATCACCCACGTGTGTGCAAAGTTCCCAGGCTCGGCCCATGACGCACACATAATGCGCAACAGCATCTTGCCACGACTGATGTCCAATATGCAACAGGATCGTGCCTGTATTGTCGGTGAGTATGTGGAGTGGTGTAGCGTGCTGGTTGTGCGATGCTGTCCCCTGTCCAGTTGGAATTGCAACGGTTCTCTGTGTCCCTCACACCCAGGTGACTCTGCGTACCCGAATGGGGCATGGCTGCTCAGTCCATTGAGGAATCCTCGCACCCCAGCAGACGATCGCTACAATGAGGCACATGGGAGGACCAGACGTGTGGTCGAGCGTACCTTTGGCCTCCTCAAGTCCAGGTTCAGGTGCCTGGACCGCACCGAGGGTGCGCTGGCGTACTCCCCACAGAAGGTGTGCCGGATAGTGGTGGCGTGCTGCATGCTGCACAATCTGGCCATTCGGAAGCAGATCCCCCTCATCGTGGATGACGGAGATCAACCAGGGCCCCAGCCCGCAGACCAGGACAGCTCGAGTGAGGAGGACAGCGGAGAGGAGGAAGCTGGTAATGTGCGGCAGCAGCTCATCGCCCGCTACTTCACTTGACGGTGAGTGTCCATGTACGACGGCTGATGTGGCTGTATCTGTGCAGGTGTGTGTGTGCTGTGTCAGGGTGGCCGTTTGTTCACTGCGTGCTGTGTGTCAACGCTCCATGGCCAGGGTAGTATGCCACTGTTGGTGGCTGTGGCATTGTGCCCTATTGCTCTGTGCGATGTGTGTACATTGCTTGTAGTTGTTGACATGTACTGTGTGATGGGTGTGTGACACACTCATTGAATGTGCTCCTGTTCTGTCTCCCACCCCTAGGTCCCTACAGGCCCTCCGGATTCAATTGCCATGCCACGCATCAGGTGCCTTTCCGCCCAAGGTGGCCGTTGTATTCCGTACAAATAAAACACAGGGCACAAACAGCAGTTAGTGAAAAAGGTGCATTTATTACAAACTGTGACATGTGATTGTGTGTAAGGTGATGACAAAAGTGGTGCGTGCAGTGACAATGAGCTGTCGGTCATGGCTGCGTGATGATCAGGGTGTACCCACTGGTTCTATGTCCATAGTCCAACACACACATGCCATCCAGATGGCTGTGTGGAGTGGGATCGTAGTCCAAGTCAATGCAGTGGCTGGTCAAGGAAGGCTGGCGGAAGGCTGGCTGGCTGCCTCACTTGCGTTTGGAGCGTGCGAAGTCCTCCCGGGAGATCTGTTTCCACTTCGGACGGCCCCTTCCACGTTTGCGAGGGGGGGTGCCTGCTTGCGACATGCTGGTGGTTGAGGTGTGCTCACTGGCTGTGGACGCAGGGGAACTGGACACTGCTGCTCCACCCTGCGCCCCGGAAGGTTGTGGCGGAGGGGGAGCTGCTGTCCCTGGCAGTGACCTCACCGCCACCACCAGCTGGCCCAGGAGGTCCACGAGTTGGCCCATACGGGCGTCCATGGACCTCAGCACCCCCAGCACCTCACGCGTGTCTGAAGCAGACCGGACCCATTGTCCTTGGGCCTCTTCATAGGCCCCAAGGACTCTGGCCATTTGAGGCAGGGCATGGCTCCCAGGGGAGGCTGGCGTTTCCCTGACCCTGCTCCTCCTACCAGTCCTGCTGCCACCGGCCTGCCCACTAGCCACATTGCTCACCATGGTCCTCGCTGTGGCTCCCAGGGTGGATCCAGTCGGCCGGGCCACCACCTGCGCTGGGGCTGGTGCCAGCGAAGACGTGGTGGTGGTGGCGGCGGTGGTGGTCGGTGCGGCGATGGTGGCGGTTGCGGCAATGGTAGTGGCCGCAATTACCGTGGGTGTGGCCGCAATGACCGTGGGTGTGGCCGCAACGACAGTGGCAGCAGGGGCTGGGAATGTTCAGCAGCCCTGGATGATGGGTTGGTGGGTAGGAGGGGTCCTGGGGAGCGGCTGGGCCCTGCCACACCAGATGGGCCTGCTTGGTGGTCCGTGTCCGAAGAGGAGGACAGATCCTCCAGATCCGTGTGTCCTCGTGGGGGCTTGTCGGCTGGCTGTGCTGGCTGCTGGCTCCATCCCCAGCATCCAGCAGTTCGTCACCTGTGGAGAGAATGAGATTTGTTATTGTGTTGCACCTGGCGAAGTATGTAGTTGTCGTCTGACATTAACAGTTCGTGCAATCTCGTACATGGGTTTCCCGGAGGCGTGTGTGTGGCTGTAGCATTTGTAGTTGTGTGTGCTTGGCAATGGGACTGTGTGCTGTGCACATGTGGCATGGGATGGATTGGCCATGCCGATGGGTGTGTTGCTGTGCCCCTACTTATTGTGACTCTGGTGTATGCGGGCTCCTGGCCCATCCTGGGTCTGGTTTGTACTTTGCTTTTGGTGTTCAGATGGGACGCTTAGGAACGCATATGGCAACATGGGGGCCATGCCCCAGATTCGCATTTGGGAGGGAATATGCTTTTGGGGTTCAAATGGAACGCTTAGGAACGCATATGGCAACATGGGGGCCATGCCCCAGATTCGCATTTGGGATGGAATATGCTTTTGGGGTTCAAATGGGACGCTTAGGAACGCATATGGCAACATGGGGGCCATGCCCCAGATTCGCATTTGGGAGGGAATATGCTTTTGGGGTTCAAATGGAACGCTTAGGAACGCATATGGCAACATGGGGCCATGCCCCAGATTCGCATTTGGGATGGAATATGCTTTTGGGGTTCAAATGGAACGCTTAGGAACGCATATGGCAACATGGGGGCCATGCCCCAGATTCGCATTTGGGATGGAATATGCTTTTGGGGTTCAAATGGAACGCTTAGGAACGCATATGGCAACATGGGGGCCATGCCCCAGATTCGCATTTGGGAGGGAATATGCTTTTGGGGTTCAAATGGAACGCTTAGGAACGCATATGGCAACATGGGGGCCATGCCCCAGATTCGCATTTGGGAGGGAATATGCTTTTGGGGTTCAAATGGAACGCTTAGGAACGCATATGGCAACATGGGGGCCATGCCCCAGATTCGCATTTGGGATGGAATATGCTTTTGGGGTTCAAATGGAACGCTTAGGAACGCATATGGCAACATGGGGGCCATGCCCCAGATTCGCATTTGGGATGGAATATGCTTTTGGGGTTCAAATGGAACGCTTAGGAACGCATATGGCAACATGGGGCCATGCCCCAGATTCGCATTTGGGAGGGAATATGCTTTTGGGGTTCAAATGGAACGCTTAGGAACGCATATGGCAACATGGGGGCCATGCCCCAGATTCGCATTTGGGATGGAATATGCTTTTGGGGTACATGCTGTGAGCCATGGGTGCCGAACGTGACATGTGTTGTGGCAGCATGACAGTGCATGGTTTGAGGTGTGTGCATGCTTGACATGGCCTGCATATTTGCTGTCTGTTGTGATTACTGGACATGGCATTGGACGCATTGTTATGAGTGAGTGATGGTTGTGTGCCAGCCAACGTATTGCAGTTGTCCCATCTCCTTGGTGTGCGTGCTGCCCTGTGCCATGTGCATCACTGCAGTGCTCGGGGGGTGTGGCCCATGTTGTGTGTTGTTGCTCAGTGTGTCGTGCGCTTCATTGACTTCTGGCACATGGTTGGTCATGGGCATGTATCCTAGCGTGACTGCTGTATGTGTGGCAGCTGTGCGGATGACATGCCTTTCATGAGACTGGGGCTGACGGATGGATGGTATGTTGTATGTGCATGGTGTGTCTGTGTGTTTGATGGGTTCAGTGGTGTTCGTGTGCATATATGTTGTTCCGCTCTGTTGCGTCTAGTGTTGTTTGTCTTACATAGGCGTAGTTGTGGGGTGTGTGGTTGACAGGCAGTAGGGGCTACATGGACAGGACTTCAATGGTGTTTCGGTTGTGTGTGATGAGTTGCACAGTGGCTGCCGTGTGGTACTATATTCAGTGTGGCTTGTGCATGCAGACGTGGCTCCTTGGGTGTTGCTATGTATGTGATGGGTCATGTGGGGTGTGAGTCTGTTGTTCATGTCCATGTGCACATTGTTCACTTGTTCGTGACGGTGGGCGGTGCTGCGTGTTCGTCTGCTACGTGACATGTCCCATGTGTTGGTCGTGTTATGGTCCTCATGCCTCCAGTAATCCAGCCCTGTCCAGTTTCCCACCTGCAAGTTGTTCGTGCGTGCACTGTACTGGATGCCACATGGCTCTAAGCGGGGGGTGCTCCATGTTGCAGGTCTGTGGGGGTGGGGGGTGTTGTGGGTCGTGGGGGTGGCTGGACACCCACTGACACCGATTGCTGTGGACCGTGATGTCTGCCTTTCGGCTGTCGTTGTGCACTGCGGTGGCTGACACGTGGCTGTGGGGTGTGGGGATGCTCCTCCTTGCTGTGCTGTGGGACTGGGGCCTGGTGTGTGTTGTACTTGGGCTGTCCACCCTCCCACCCACTGCACTTTGTGTTCCTGCCACTTACCTGTTACTTGTCGGTTAGTGCAGCTGTGGCGGACACATGGGTGTGGTGGGTGCTCGTTGTGGCGCTTCTGGCATGTTTGGGGACCTGTTGGTGGTTGCGTGGCTGGCTGAGTGTACACATGTCCCCACGTATGTTACAGTTGTTCGGTTTGGGCTGTGTGTGGTGGTGTCTGTTGCATGTGTGTGTGATGTGTTGTGTATTGTGTGCTGGACATGTGGGTGTTTGTCCCTGGGAGCTGTGGCATGGTGGTTGCGCATGTGAGTACATAGCGGTGTGCTGGTTTACATTAGTTTGTACTTACCAGCCTCCACTCCCCCTGCTAATCCGGCGAGGATCTCCGGATGTATTACGACTCGCACCTTCTCCTCCCACGCTTTGAAGGTCTTAAAGAGCGCGGGATTCCCTCCGCCAGTGACGGCAGCCAGCTCTCTGTTTTTGCCCTCCTTCTTCTTGACCAGGCTCTTTACGTCATTCCAACGTTTGTTTATTTCACCTCTGTTCCTGGGCAGGGTCCCGACTGCATTGACCTGGTCTACGATCCGGTTCCACATTCTGTTTCTGGTGGCTAGTGGTGTGTGCTGGACCATGTTCCCATAGATTTGTGGGTACACCTTGATGATCTCGTCGACCATGACCGTCAGCTCAATGGGCGTGTACTTGGGCATTCTTTGTGGTGCCATGGTGTTTGTGGTGCTGGTGCGGTGTGTGTTGTGTAATGTGCAGGGGTTTGTGGTGCCGGTGTTTGGTGGTGGTGGTGGTGGTGGTGGTGTTTGGTGGTGGTGGTGGTGGTGGTGGTTGTGATGTGTGCGTTTCTGTGGTGTGCTGCTGTCCTTGCTGTGTCACTGTGTCCTCTCCTCTCCTCTCTGGTTTGCAATGTAGCAAGGGGTTGTGGTCTGTGGGAGTGCTGCTTTTGTACTCACCTATGTGGGTGTGTCCTCATGGTCTGTTGTTTTCAGGTGTGTTGTGTCTGGGGTTCTGGCCTTTGTATTTTTTGTTTGTCCGGGGGTGTTTTCGGGATGTGTACTGTGCTTGTGTATTTGTGCGTGCCTTGCTGTGTGGACTTGTTGGCCATGTTGTGTGCTATTGGTTTTGTGTGCGGATGGTTTCTGTGCAGGTACGTGGGCGCCATGGCTTCTGCCGTGTCGATTCTCATCGGCGTTGTTTGCGCTGGCGGGCGGTATATTTGTGGTTTTCCGCGCTCATGTCGGTGCGATCGTAATTTCACGTGCGGTGTGTCGGCCGTGAGGGCGGGCGGTTTTGTGTTGTCGTGCGTGTTTCCGTCCGTGGCGGGCGGTTTGACTCCGACTCGGACGTTGGCGGGCGGTATCTTGTGTGATTTTTCCGCCGATGGCGGTTTTCGGTTTGTGTAATCGTAATGGCGTGGTCGGTGTTCAGACGGTGTGTGCGGGCGGATTTTTGCCGCTTCCATGCCTGGCGGATTTTTTTACGCCGGGTATCGTAATGGGCCCCTAAGAGTCGTAAATTGTCAGTCCACTTTAATCCAGTTCCTTCGGTTCAGGCCAAAGATAAAAGTGTTCATACGTCCAATTGAAACAGCAGTAGTCTGTGCATTATAACATTGCTCACCGTCACCCACCAGAGGTGCTGATGTGATACATCTCACAATCATGAGGAATAAAAAGTGAAACCACTGGAACATGACTTAAAATTAAGAGAAGTGGAAAAAGCCAGAGAAAAATAGTGACAATCATTATTTAAAAATGTCCCTCAAAAGATAATGTGCATTGAGAAAGGGGGGGGGAGGAAGGGGGAAATAAAGGGGGGAGGAGGGAGGGCAACTATCAACATGCACTTTGAGAGTGTAATATAGCCTTATAGCCCGCTGTAGCGGGCTATACCAGCTATTAAAGGCCCGCTCCAGCGTTAAAGGCGAGGACCTTTAACAAGGGAGCGGAACTTTAATAGCCGGTATAGCCAGCTATGAAGGGCTATAAGGCTATTAGAACATTCTGCCACTAGAGGGCAGAATGTTCTAACAAATTAAACAAAGGCCTCTCGGAGCTGGAAGGGATTGAAATCCCCTAGGGCTCTGAGAGGCCTTTGTTCAAACAACATTGGAATGTTGCTCTGCGGGCCTTTACCGGCCCTTAGAAGCTCGGAGCACTCCATTGTACTCAATGGAGTGCTCCACATTCCAATGTTCTAATATTATTTATTTAACACTTACAGCCCTGAAGAAGTCGAGGCACAATTTGCTATTCGATGACACATGTGTTGGCTGACAGTTCAAAAAGTGCTATTGCTGTTTCTACTGGATATACATCTGAAACTTTGGAGCGACTAATGCTGTTTCAATTGAATGTATGAAAACGTTTCCCTTTGGCCTGAACTGAAGGAACTGGATTAAAGTGGACTGACAATTTACGACTCTTGGAATGGACATTTACTTATGTTTGAATTTTGAGTGCTCAGAATATTGTTTTTAGCGATTGAGCCCCCATTGGGAGGGTCATATCTGGGGCTGTTTTGGTGGCCGACCCTCTTTTCTAGAGCACCTATGATCTTTGATACTGATTTCATTATTATGTTTTTCTTCACATATTGATGAGCGCCCTGACCTTTGGCCTGGTTACCACTCTTTGTCTCATGCATTATTTACCCCTGCATGCAGTAATTACCACTGTGCTTAACTCATAATCTGGGCCTAAGTAGATCTTGCGAAAGTCGACCGAGTTCATCATTGAGCACAAGGATTTCAAGGTCTCCACAAAGGAGCACATTACCGAAAGTGAAGTCAAAACACGGCTTAGCCACAGCCCATGGGAGGAAATGTGCAGATGCCATCGAGTGGGAGCTTTCTCAACGCAAACAGTCGTGACGACCAGCGACAGCCCGCATTGAGACAATCTCACCGGATGCCGTTCTAGCGCCCGAAAATAACGCAAGGAGATGCAAATTCTCGCTGATGATCACCACCTTAACGTTGGTGAGCCGTGCATGAGAAAAAACGCCATGTGGCATTAGGTGGAGTTTTGCCGGAATCCGCGTAACAAGGACAAAACTCTGCAAACTCTGCCGGCGGAGTGGAATTTATCGCCCACCCCTACTTCTGACGTGCTCTCTTACATGGATGCCTGAAGAACAAGAAGACTGAAGCACATTAATATGACCCACAAGCCAATGGCACTGAGCCAAAAGAACACTCACAACAGGCGGAGAAGGAACTGCAGGAGGAAGACAGTGTCACCGAGGAGTCAAAGCCACCCGGAAGTAGCTCTGGTTGATCCCCTTCCACTAGGACCCTCACCAGAAACCAGGAGGTCTAGGATTGTTACCAGACAACTCAAGGTTAAACTCCAAAGGCAGGTGCTTAATAGTAGTGGAAACTCATTTTTATAACCAGTAAGCAATGGCTCATTCATACTGAGAGCCCATTGTCAAAGCCCAAAGACAGCGACTTATTTACTGTAAAAACCTGGTGCTAACGGCAATAGGCACTGGTGTATTGATTATGAAAGCCTAATGGTAGCAGTTGTTTATTGTAAAAGCCTGATTTCCCTTTACCTGTTCTTGGATATTTTGAAGTGTAGAATAAAGTACAGTTTTATTTAAAGGAAAAGCACTGACTGGAGTGCCTGCTTTATTGAATGTTATTGTTGTCTCTGAAGAGCTCCAAGTCTCCAGCCCACACCAGCCCCTGAGTAAGCCTTGGACTGCTCTTCCTCGCTGCCTGTAGGTCGCCACGTGTTAAATAGTGGAACTCATGCTCAGTTTGGTGATAACAGGGTGACCACAGGACACAGAAGCAAAAGGCTCAAACTGGCGCACTTGAAGTCTATTTATTCTTGATTTCCCTTCCCCCGCCAACCAGTTCACACACAAATCATTGACTTTGCTGCTATAATTTTCCTTTTATGAGAAATTGTAAAGGTTTTAATTGACCAGACAATAAACTATTACTTACTTACACACTGCTGACCACCAGAAGGTGTAAAACAAAGACAGTCAAACGACAGAACATGCCTGAGTTTCAAAGCCTCCTTGGGTATGGCAACATTTGCAGCCATTTCATATGTAATCTTTCTTCTCTCTTAGAGGCACTGAGAGATCTTCGGATGCCGTGTACTGGATAGGAGCCAAGTTTCCATTGTGAAAAGGAAGCTCGCTTGAGCAAGATGCATTTATAGAGGACACTATCATGGCACACTTTGCTCCAAAAAAAGCAGCCCAATTGGACATCGATGTCAGATCTCATGTGCACTGGGCGCTGCTACTGCTGCTAGACAGCCAAAGTAATCATCACAGATGAGCTACAAAAGTCAGGCACTCTTCCAAGGTAGCCACTGACCAGAAGCCACTCACTGCTCTATTGCGAGGGTCATCACAGCATTCTCTGAGGTGGTTGACACTTCCACATGTAACTCTATGGTCACTCTTCCAAGGTAGCCACTGACCTGAAGCCATTCATTGCTCTATTGCAAGGGTCATGACAGCATTCCCTGGGGCTGACGACGCTTCCACATGAAACTCTATGGTCACTCTTCCAAGGTAGCCACTGACCTGAAGCCATTCATTGCTCTATTGTAAGGGTCATGATGGCATTCTCTGAGGTGGCCGACACTTCCACATGAAACTCTATGGTCACTCTTCCAAGGTAGCCACTGACCTGAAGCCATTCATTGCTCTATTGCGAGGGTCATCACATCATTCTCTGAGGCGGCTGACACTTCCACGTGAAACTCTATGGTCACACTTCCAAGGTAGCCACTGACCAGAAGCCGTTCATTGTTCTATTGCAAGGGTCAAGACAGCATTCTCTGAGGTGGCTGACACTTCCACGTGTAACTTTATGGTCACTCTTCCAAGGTAGCCACTGACCAGAAGCCGTTCATTGTTCTATTGCAAGGGTCAAGACAGCATTCTCTGAGGTGGCCGACACTTCCACGTGAAACTCTATGGTCACTCTTCCAAGGTAGCCACTGACCATAAGCCATTCATTGCTCTATTGCAAGGGTCATCACAGTATTCTCTGAGGTGGCCCACACTTCCACGTGCAACTATATGGTCACACTTCCAAGGTAGCCACTGACCAGAAGCCATTCATTGTTCTATTGCAAGGGTCAAGACAGCATTCTCTGAGGTGGCCGACACTTCCACGTGTAACTTTATGGTCACTCTTCCAAGGTAGCAACTGACCATTCATTGCTCTATTGCAAGGGTCATGATGGCATTCTCTGAGGTGGCCGACACTTCCACGTGTAACTCTATGGTCACTCTTCCAAGGTAGCCACTGACCAGAAGCAATTCATTGCTCTATTGCAAGGGTCATCACAGTATTCTCTGAGGTGGCCCACACTTCCACGTGCAACAATATGGTCACTCCTTCATGGTAGCCGCTTACCAATAAGCCAATGATAGTTCTATTCTAAGGGTTATCGTGGCATTGTCTGGGGCTGTCGACACTTCCATGTCTAATGCTATGGTCACTCTTTTAAGGTAAAAAAAAACGAGGTGATGGATGGAATGCTTGAATTAATCTCAGCCACTGGCAATAGCTCCGGCAGCATCACAGTCCATCGTTTTTTTCTCCACCATGTAAACTCAGTTGGGACCCAACCGTATGTAAATCAGTCTTTACCCTACTCCTCATGGGAACAGTCCCAGCCGGAACTGCCAGGCCAGGTCCTCCCTGAACTGGAACACAAGCAACCTCGGATTGGTTTTGCCTAGTTCTGGCTCTTCAGCCAGGTATAGCTTGGTTAACGTGGCACAGTGAGCCCGGGACCCAGGTCTGGGTATACGCGGCAAAATTAGGGAGTCAAAAAAAAGCAACCATATGCAAATCTGTCTTGAACCTGCTCCTCATGGGAACAGTCCAGCCCAAACTCCTGGGCCAGGTCCTTTAATACGTCTGTAAAATGCACTGCTTATTTAGTGTGAACAAAGCCGCAGAATGTACACATAGTGCTTTCAAAAATGTACATCAAATGCAATTTAGCCAAAGCTAGACTCCTGGCTGCTTGCCCGCTATAGCGCCGGGACACCTCTGTTTGAGGTAGCTGTCGCACTCTATAAATGTCGATATTATAATTATTATTATTATTATTATTAAATGTAATTTACATAGAGGAACATTACAATGTGATGCAAATGTTTGTGATGTTTGTGATGTAAATGTAACTTAACTAGAGGAACATTACAATGGGATGTAAATGTTTGTGATGTAAATGTAATTTACAGAGAGGAACATTACAATGGGATGTAAATGTTTACAATGTAATTGTAATTTAATTAGAGAAAACATTACAATGGGATGTAAATGTTTGCAATGTAAATGTAATTTAGATAGAGGAACGTTACAATGTGATCTAAATGTTTGTGATTTAATTGTAATTTAACTAGAGGAACATTAATTTACAATGCGATGTAAATGTTGTCATTGTGACTGATGCATTTTGATGTACCTCTTGTAAATGTTTTCGTTGAAACGTCTGATATATGACGGGAGGATCTTGGCATTGCCGTCTTCAACAAACTGCTTCTAAGAGGTATAGTTCCCGTTGCAGCAGCGGTCGAAGTGCATTAAAAAAAAGTAAGGGGAACTGTGATGCTGCATGCAATGGGGGTGGGGTCAGTGAGCGTGGGGGCGGAGTGAAAGGTGTGGCTAAAAACTAAATATTCTGTAAACTTTTTTGGGTCTTTCACCGTCAGTTAGCTACATATAAAATAAGTGCAGCCTAAATGAAAAATAAATTTTAAAAAATGTTACTCAGTGAAAAATGCACTATGGTACTTTAGGAAACATCTATTAGTTAATGCACTGTGTTAGGTTTGAAAATCCCATTCCTGCTATGCACTCGTATCATGCTATATTAGGTTAGCAGTGTGTGGCTAAATATACGCCATTTGTATTCACGTTATGCAACCCACTGAGTTACCCCTGCAACGTGCAAGCTTTCCTGTAGTTAGCCAGTGCGACTCCATTTTGTATTTCGTAATCCCTATTGGGCCTCTTAGGCCGTGTCTGAACTAGGCCTCATCATTCGTATTGCTTGCCTCAGCAGAACACTGTGTTTCGTTATTATTTTCTCTCTGTTCAAGGCTGTTTTCCGACTTACTAACGAATAGGCCATTCTGCCCTCGAATACCTACCTGAGTGTGTAGTTCTGCTCCCACGTTGGGAGACGCTGAGACTCAGCGCGGTGACCTCGAATTACAGATAGCATGTACCCATCTGGCAGGTGGTAGCCCATCCTCCTGTGCCTTCTTTGTTCATGTTCGGCCCAGGCCAGTAACTTTCCACTGTGGGCGTGGTTGGAGGCTTCTTGGGAAGAATGATTACTCACTGCAGACTGTTGGGGGGTCAGTCCCTCGGCAGACATCTTAGGGTGCAGGTCAGATTGGACTCCTCTGCAGAGTATTGCTAATAAAGTCTGACCGACTCTTCATTACTTGGGAAGGCATAGCAGGTGGTTGTAAGTAACCCGGGTGGCCCCTGAGGGCCACTTTCTTCAGTTGGTGCCCGAACAGGGAGCCCGCAAGGTGATCCAGCTCGCCCGTAATCCGGTTGCAGGGTCGGGGTTGCGTCTGGTCGGGCGGGCGGGCGGATCGGGGTAGCCCACACGATCGAGCTTGGTTCTCGCAGCTGCCCCGCCCATCTGATCGGGCGACTCCTCGTCTAGTGGTCACCGGCTGGGGTCCTGAGAAGGCGAAATCTTGGAGTTGACCATTTGGTCCGAAGAGTCGGCAGTGGAGAATAACTTGACTCGACCTGTGTGCACCAGGTGAGTGATTTGATTCTTGGAAAAATGGCACCATTCTTGAACGGCACGAGCCTACGGGCTGTGTCTTGGTACAGTCTCCGGACTGTCTTGGTGCAGTTTTTGGACTGCCTTGCTTGAACGGCACGAGTCGACGGGCTGTGTCTTGGTACGGTCTTCGGGCTGTCTTGTCTTGAACTTGGTGGGTTTGCGGGCCCTTGAAAAGGCACAGAGTGTTTGTGAGCAGTCTACCAGACCAACTGGAAATTTGGCCCGCGCTTGAAAAGGTCTGGGACTGTTCGCGAACAATCTGCCAGGCCAACTGGTAATTTGGTCAATGCTTGAAAAGGTCTGGGGCAAGAGCCTGTCTTCTTGAACTTGGTACAGTCTCCGGTCTGTAGGGAATGGTCTCTGGACCAGTTGGTTTGGTTCTTGAATAATTTTTATTATTTATCTTTCCTTTATATTACTGTTGCTGGTGTTAAACTTGTCCGTTAGGGACAGTGCATGTGTCTTATATTAAGATGCCTTGTTTAAGCAAATTGGGGTGTTTTGGATGTCGGTGTTGTTCTACTGAGGCTCTATTGGAAGAGAGTCAGCCTGCGCCTCCGGCGGGTACCCCAAATTTTGATGTATACGTCAAGCACGTTATTGGCCCTATTATGTTTAGCACATTGTGGAATAAATATACGAGGGGCAATACTGAGTTACAGTGGCCACTTACTGGCTCGTTTGATAAGCAAAAATTTAATTTCTTGCAGGACAAATTGTTCGCCAAAAAGAGCAGACAGTTGATGTTTGATTCCCTAAGAGTATGGCAAAAGGAACCAAAGCAGCGGCGTATAAGAGCAGAGAAAGAGGCCCTGAAGAGACAGACGCAAACTATAACACAGAAAGCAGTGGCCTATGAAAGGGAAAAGATAGAGAAAGGCATAGAATGTGCAGATAGAAAATTTCGATTGCAGACAGATAAATGCTATGTTACTAGGGAGGAAGGTGACGTTTTCGTTGAAGAGCTATTGGATTCTCGCCCTCCTCCACCTTATGCTCCTGAGCGGATATACCCAAGGGTTCCAACATCTCAGTCCCCGGCCTCTGGTGCCGCTCTTTCTAGCATTTCTGCCTCTAGTCCAACTGCTTCGGGCCCCAGCCTCGCCTGCCTCCTCTCTGCTCACGCCAGTAACAGGGGCTGGAGCCGTTAGCTCTCCTGTTCCGTCTACTGACTCTGTATCTACTGCTACACCCCCTTTCACTCCTACAACACTGTCTCCTTAAATGATGATACCTGTCTCTTCATCTGCTCTTTCTCCCTCGAGTATGACACCCCAAGCACTGCTGAATGGCGAGACCCCTTTATGTGGGATACATGAAGGGAATTGGGCAGCAGCACGAGACCGTATGGACAAAGTGTTGGGGCTTTCTGCTGTGGGTGATGAGGAGAAGCAAATGGTGGCGAATAAGGCGGCTCAGTGGGCTCGGAGCCCGATCTATAGTGTGGAGTGTGATGAAAGATTATGAGCCCTTCATACAGCAGCATGCCCTTAAGCACATGTCGGCCACGCTAATAGGACTGTGGGAGTAGTGTTTTCTTGGTATTGCACCGCAGATCATCTATGACATACGGGACAGGGTATATGCCGCAGGTATGGCTCCTAATGAGGTCTTTAGCAATGTAACGACATTAGTGGGTTATCGGGGCAGATTGCACCAAAAGGTTCCGACGATGGTGACCCAGTGCCCCATGAGGGAGATCCATCCCATTTATCATCCTGAAATACCAGAACTGCGCGACTCCACGAATACTGTAATTAGGCCACGAGTTCATGCTCGGTTTCAGGAACAGTGGATCTACACTCCTTGGAAGAGGAGTGAGGTAATATCCCTTCAAAGTGGTGCTCAGTCAAAATATCGATTTTTTTATATCGACCTACACTAATATCGAGTTTTTAATATCGTAGGGACAGAATATCGATGTCAAGAATATCGATGACCAGAATATCGACCTTAAGGTAAGTAATATCGTTTTTTTTATATCGAAGTAAGTAATATCGAAGTAAGTAATATCGTTAGCAAAAATATCGTTGTTAATAATATCGATATTTATATTAGTGTTATGTATTTTAGTATGTATTTTATATGTATGTTTAGCATTTTTTGTAATGTATTTTTATTATTTTTAAATATAGGTTTTAAATGTTTAGAAATTAGTAATTTTTTTAAAGTAAATTTTGCGTTTTAGTATCAGAGCGGGTTATGGGTTTATAGGGGAATAGGGTGGGAAGTAATTTAATTATAATTAATTAATTAATATGTTTTTATTTATTGTTATTGATTATCAATTTATTGTTAATTAATTATTAATTGGCAATTAAAAATTTTTATTGATTAATTTATCATTATATTAATTATAATTACATTTGTATTTATTTATTGTTATTGTTAATTAATTTATTGTTAATTAATTATTAATTGGTAATTAATTTTTATTAATTGATAATTAAATTAATTATGTTAATTTTTATGTGTAGCGGGTTGTGGGTTTATAGGGGAATAGGGTGGGAAGTAATTTAATTATAATTAATTAATTAATTAAGATTTTTTTATTTATTGTTATTGATAATTAATTTATTGTTAATTAATTATTAATTGGTAATTAATTTTTACTAATTGATTAATTTATAATTATATTAATTATAATTAATTTATTAATATTTTTATTTATGGTTATTGTTTAATTTATTGTTAATTTATTATTAATTGGTAATTAATTTGTATTAATTGATTAATTGATAATTAAATTAATTGTGTTCTTTTATGTGTAGCAGGTTGTGTGTTTATGGGGGAATAGGGTGGGAAGTAATTTAATGTTATTTAAGTAAATATTAATTTAATTTTATTGGTATTTATTATTAATTTTCTAGTTAATTAATTATTAATGTTATTTATTTTACAAAAATTATTTAATTAATAAGTATGTTAATTTAACCCCTACGCTATCCTACATTTTCCACACTGTTACACTCACTGGAGTTGGAATAGTAATTTTAACCCCTACGCTATCCAACACTTTCCCTACTGTTGCACTCACTGGAGTTGGAATAGTAATTTTATACCTCCGCTATCTAATATTTTTTGTATTATTTTAGTTAATGTAGTATATAATTAATTTTTAAAAGATTAAAAATAATTTTAATTTTTTTAATTTGTTATATATATTTATTTAAATTTTATTTATATTATTGTTTTATGTGTATAGATGTATTTATAATTTATATGATTTTTTTTTTTATTATAAGTTATTAAAATAATTATTAAAAATTATTAGTAAGTACATATATTATATATTATATGTATATGTTTAATTTATTTTTACATTACATATATATTACTTATAATTTTTAAACATTTTGAAATATTTTTAACTATGTTTATTTTAATTATATGTATTATTTACTTTATTTGACATTAATTTTTTAACTTAAATAAAAAACGCTATTTTTAACAACGATATTTTTGACATCGATATTTTTTTTCTCGATATTTTTGTGCTTACCATAATGTAGATAGGATGTCGATATTCTTGACTTCGATATTCTTGCGTCGATATTTCTGTAGGTCTATATTCTGACCTTCGATATTTTGTCAGTGATTCCTTAAAAGTCAGTTGCCGGACCCTCGGAAAAACCCGACTGCGTACTATAAAGAGTTGACAGAGGCGGCCTCCTCCACGGTGATGACGTTAGCAGATGTTGAGTTGTTCTTTGGCTTGTTGGTACCAGTGGATATATGGAGGCAAGTGCATACACAGGACCATGTGGTGGAATTGGGAGGAACATGGGATCAGATCAGGGCGTGGGATAAGGACCGCAAGCCCGGTGACAAGCCGAAGGCGGAGATATTGGCTTTACCGGGTCGCATTATCACCTATATGCATTCCCTTATCCCGCCGAGACGGGTGGATTGGGACAAGTTGACTGCATGTCGTCAGAAGAAGGACGAGAGTGTGTCTGATTTCTTTACTAGGTTTGAAGGGGTGTTTCTCGACTTTAGTGGCCAGAACCTGTCATTGGAAGGTGGTGTCCGGTTATTTGTCAGCAGGTTTGTTAACAACTTGCTTCCTAAGATTGCGACTAGGTTGCAGGCTTCAGAAAGCACTTGGAGCACCTCTTCCCCGTCAGTAATTTTGAGTATGGCACAGTACTACGAGCATAGAGAGAATGAGGACAAAGAAAAGGTGGAGAAAAAGTCAAAGGATTTGAAGACGAGGGTGTTGATGCAGCAAGTTGCGAGGGGAAGAGGAAGAGGAAGAGGTTCGGCCCAGCGGCTGCCCCGGACTAACAGGGGTGGTACTTCGAATGCACCCCTTGGGCTCAATCAATGTGCATATTGCAAGCGGGAGGGACATTGGCAGAATGAGTGCCCAGAGTTGTCACAGAGAGGTGAGGCCCCGAGAGGTGGGGGGTTTGGAAGCCATGGGGACATGCTATCAGAGAACACATCATCTAATAGACAGAGCGGGAACTATTTCGACGACCCCCGAGGGAGACAGTACTATCATGATGACTATGACATGAACGAAGTAACAGGGATGTCTCACAGTTTGGACAGCCAGGGACAGGGTAAGGGACCAGTTCCGGTGCCTGTAGATCAGTGTGGACCCTATTTCACTGCAGATTTACATGGTACGACCGAGAAATTCTTAGTTGATACAGGGGCTAGGAAATAGCTCTGTTTCCCGTTCACTGGTCCCGGGGGTAGCTCTGTCTGGCCAAAACAATGTTTTGGTGGGTTTCTCAGGCGTGCCGGTCGTTAGCCCCATTTCCAAACCTCTTGCTTTGACTATTGGCCCCTTAACGGTTGACTCACCATTTCTATTAACGTCAAATTGTGGGGAGAATTTGTTAGGGTTGGATTTGTTAAAAAGGTTGCATGCGACAATTTTTTGTTCTCCAGCCGGTGTTTACATGACTGTTGGACCAGAAGTGGCCCATGCCAAGCAATGCCTCGCAAAGGATGCCCCCCTTCCCGCCGAGTTTAAAGATGTGCCACGCTCATTATGGGCTACAGGAGACACAGATGTGGGGTTGCTCCGGATCCCACCAGTCTCTATACAGATCAAAGACAATGCTAAATTGCCGCGTATTCCCCAGTACTAGATATCCCAGGCAGGAGAAAAGGCCTTATTGCAAATAATACAGGATTTGATTAAGTCTGGCATGGTTGAAGAGACAGTAGCGAATGTGTGTAATAGCCCTATCCTTCCTATACTTAAAAAGACACCTTTGGATTCTTCTGATGCCCACCCTGATGTTTACCGCTTTGTCATTGACCTTAGAGAGGTTAACAAAATAGTGGTTCCCCAGTATCTTGTAGTCCCAGACATTACCACGATCTTGACAATGATTCCCCCGTCTGCAAAATTCTTTTCAGTGATCAATTTGAAGAATGCTTTCTTCAGCATTCCAATCCATACAGATAGCAGATATCTGTTTGGAATTGCAATAGCCGTCAGGAGCTTTAGATTCTGCCGTGCTCCACAAGGCTATACAGAAAGTCCGAGTATCTATAGCCAAGCTTTGAAAGCTCAATTGGATTCCTTGGAGCTTCCCCCTGGTAATGTGCTGTAAAGAGACCACAGTTAAATTGCTGTTACATTTGGCACACCATGGACACAAGGTGTCACTCTCAAAATTTCAATATTGTCGACAGGAGGTCACCTATTTAGGTCACCTACTGTCGAAGGAGGGTCACAGACTAACACCTGAACGCATAGCTGCTATTACTAATATGCCTGTTCCTAAGACCCAACGCGAGGTACACGCGTTCATTGGTATAACTTCATATTGTCGTCATTGGATCCCTAACTATTCCCTACTAACAAAACTCCTCCTTTACCTGACCACTAAAGACGTGCATGAACCCTTGCCTTGGACATCTGTATGCCAGCACGCTTTTGAGCAATTAAAAGTTGTGCTTTGCTCTGCTCCTGTGCTTGGTACTCCTGATTATCAGAAGCCTTTTGTGCTTTATGTACATGAGGCGGACGGTTGCACGCTTTCTGTTCTAACACAGGGTTTCGGTGGTAAGGAGAGACCCTGCGCGTATTTCTTTGCTATTCTTGATAACGTCGCCAGAGCTCTCCCGAGCTGCCTGAGGGCTGCCGCGGCGGTGGCAGTTTCTATCAGACAATCGGCAGGGCTCGTCCTTGATACGGATCTCACAGTCATGGTACCTCATGCTGTGGACACACTGTTGAATAAGACAAAGACACAGCACCTTACTAGTGCGCGTCTCACTGGATATGAGTTAACTTTGTTTGCTCCGCACATTACCATCAAACGATGTGCTACTCTGAACCCAGCCACGTTACTACCCCTCCCTTCAGAAGAAAAGGACAATGATGTCCATGATTGTTTATTTCGGACTGAGGAAGAAACGAAGGGACGGGTAGACCTGACTGATGTTCCTTTATCTGACCCCCAAGGGGAACTATATGTCGATGGCTCTTGTTTCAAACTACCAGATGGCACTACCACCGCAGCTTATGCAATCACAACATTACACACTGTAGTTGAGACATCCCGTATCCCATACCAATCGGCCCAGGCTGCAGAGTTAGTTGCTCTCCTTAGGGCTTGCGAGTTAAGTGAAGGACTGACTGTCAATGTCTACACCGACAGCCAGTACGCCTTTGGGGTGGCCCATAATTTCAGGCGCCTCTGGGCGGAGAGAGGGTTCTTGACTTCGCATGGGCTGCGAATACAGCATGGTCCATTGATACATAGACTGTTGTCAGCATTGACACTTCCTGATAAGCTGGTGTAGTATTGTGCTTGCTTAGAGATTCACTGTTTACTTTCATTTACTATTTAAATATTTCATTACTCTATTGCTATATGTTATTGTGCTTATTTAGAAATATACTGTAAGTTAGTATTTCTTTCCTTGTTGTTATGGAAGCTTTCTTGTGTTCCACATTCCTTCTCTAGTTGCTAGGAGAAAGATCAGAATCCCTGAGCTTTCTCCTGAGCAACTGGCGTTGGCTGTGGGTCCGATACTTCTGTATTTATTTTCCCAATAAATACTTCTTTGAGGCACTCTACATCTTTTCCTGATTCCTGCCTTCTACCCCGATACTACAGTTGGCAATAATAAAATGTAGCGCTCACAAAGCAGTAACAGACGATGTTGGAAGGGGCAATGCGTTTGCAGATCAGACAGCTAAGGAGACAGCTAGATCGAAGATGAAAAAGATGTTTGTGGCAGGTCCCGCTGGGTGGGTTCCAGACAATGGAATGTTCAAGGACACATTAGACAATGTCAGGGAAATACAGAGTGAGGTGACAGTAGATGAATTGGCAGTATGGGAGGAGAGGACAGGGCGTTTGGATGAGGATGGGTGTTGGACTATCTGGGAAACAGAGATGGTTGTGGCCGAATGCCTATGTGCTCCCTGTTGTTACCATGGCCCACGGCCCAGCACACATTAGTGCCAAAGGAATATGTAAGCTACTGGACCCAGTATGGCGAAACGATAATATCCGTACGGTAGCCACACACCTAGTGAAACACTGCATCATTTGTCTGAAACACAATCCTGGGAACGGTACTCCTACACCCGCAGGTAATTTTGCACCGCCTTCCTTCCCTTTCGAGGTTCTCCAGATGGATTTCATCGAAATGGAACAACTTGAAGTATGTGCTAGTAGTAATTTGTGCATTCAGTAAATGGATTGAGGCTTCCCCCACTAAGGAGAATACGGCCATGGCGACGGAGAAAGCGCTCTTAAAAGAGTTCTTCCTGCGCTATGTATTGCCACGTATGATCTGGAATGACAACGGAAGTCACTTCAACTCAAAAGTCATTGAATTGGTGTGCAAGGGCTTGCATATTGAGCAGAAGATTCATGCAGCGAACCACCCCCAGTCAGCAGGCTTGATTGAGAAGTACAATGGTACTCTCAAACTGAAGTTAGCGAAGATCCAAGAAAACACAGGATTGCGATGGCCAGATGCATTACCTTTGGCTTTGTTATCCACAAGAGCGACAGCGCATTCTAGAACAGGGTTGTCCCAGTACGAGGTGGTCTTTGGGTGCCCCGCCAATGTCTGGGGTGTCCCAAGACCCAAGCGCTTCTCCGAGATAGAGTACCCCCTGCTGATAGATTATCTGTATGAATTGTCTAAAGATCTCCATTCTGTCCACCAACAGATTCATGCCACGCTGCAGTACCAGAGGGGCCCGGGCATCAGCTACAACCCGGGAACTTTGTGATGGTCAAGAATTTTCAACGGAAGAACTGCCTGGAGCCGAGGTGGAAGGGGCACCTGTTGCCCTGCTCGCCACCCGCACCGCAGTGAAGCTTGAAGGCCGGAAGCACTGGGTGCATGCATCGCATGTCAAAAGGGTACCTCTACCACTTCCGTATGATCAGTGGGTCCTCAACGGCATTGCTGACCAGGAAGGGGAGCGCGTACCCCGTTTCGTTCCTTTCTCTGATGCCCGATTGAGGTGGGCGCAGACAGACGAAGAAAGCGACGCAGCCTTAATTGAGGCGGTCCCCCCAGAGATAAGGGCCGCCCCGGATGCTCCCACTTCTAGTGCACAGACACCTGAGTCTCAATGCCCTGCTGAGCCCGAATTTCTTCCCCTTTTTGTTGATGAAGAAGTTCCTGGGGTCGCCAGGTACAACTTGCGGCCCCGACGGAAGGACAGTGCGCCAGTAGGACAGTCCAGGAGTTAGGGAAGGACTTGAGCTTAGAGCGGAGGTGCTATGTCTATGGTGCCTGCTTTAGATTAGAGTGAACTACACTGGTGCACTGCCCTGGACACTGGACAGGATCGTTGAGGGTATTTGCCCAGGAGGGAGGGTGCCCTATCCTGAAAGAAGAGGATTTGTTTTCCAGCAAGGGCTGTGATCGCGCAGCTCCCCATGGGAGTGCTTCATAGCACCGTTGTTGATGAACAATAGGAGTCTACCAGTGAGGCTCTGACGGACACTGGGTGATTTGTACCCCTCTGGTTGGTTGTGTTTTTGTGGCTCCAATTCCTAAAAGTTTCTTTCTATGTACCCATTTAACCGCGCAATTATAAGGAGGAGCAGCCTCTAGTGGCCCCACCATTACAGCAGAATGGTCCTGTGTGGTCTAGTTGGTCTACCGGGAGTAGGGTGTTAGTGGGAGCAGTCCTTCTCATCGTAACGATAACACTATTCGGGGTGGTGTGGTATTTAGAAGAACAGCATCCTGTACACACTTTGATAGGGACTCTTGTTGACAATATAATAAATACTCATATTCAACTTACCTGCATTTGTACATCTCTACAACTACCCCGGCTCCACCTGAGCATTCTTTTGTTACACTGGCTCCGCATAAAGAGAGACATAGACAGACTTATGTCGAAAACGCGTTTCTGCCACGAATTGTTGGGTGTGTGGGTTACTTCCCTCAGTCATGCACAAGAATGATCTGCTGGTGTCATTGCCCCTGTCATACTTGGGTAGCTGTGAGGTTCCAATTGCTTTCTATGGTATATATGCACTATCATGCCGACACTATGAATATGGTACAGGCTGATTATGAAGCAGTATTGGAGTATATAGTGGTACACTAAGGATACACACCTGGGGCAGATGGAAAGGAGGGTATCCTACATCCGGAAGCTTGTATGAATATTTTCGAAAATCATAAAAATGTCACTTGGTTACAAAATGAAATGTTGTAATTCCAAGGATTTAATGTTACTGAATATTTTAAATGTTTCCAGGAACGAAATATAACTGAAGACAAAGCCATGCCCGTCCCTGTGATCAATACAGCAGCTAGTTTTTGTGTTGAAGGTTCAGGGACCGTTCCAGTAGGACAGAGCAGTTGCAACTACTAATACGATTGAACACTACTAGTAGCCCACCTTTGCTCACACCTCCAAATGTATACTTCGTTTGTGGGGAGCAGGCCTATACATGGCTTCCCAGGGGATGGTCTGGCCGGTGTTATGTCTCTTTTCTTTTACCTCCCGTTTACATTGCACCATCTAATTATCACAAGGATCATAGGCTACGGCATAGGGATCTACATTTGCATCGGGCCAAGAGAGTTGTCAATCCAGAAGATGTAGATCAAACAGATACTTCCCTACAGCAGTTTACTGACATCATGAAGGGCATTCTGCCGTTCTGGGGTCCCATGTTCAATAGCCGTAATATCCGTCGCCTCTCTAGAGTAGTTGAGGGAGTTATTAACACTACTGCAGGTATAGTGACTAATATTACAGTTGAGCTTCAGGCTACGAGACTCGTTGCTATTCAAAACCGGATGGTTTTAGACGTCATCCTTGCTGATAGGGGTGGAGCCTGCCACGTCATCGGCAGCAGTTGTTGTGTTTACATTCCTGATAACACCCCTACTGTGTACTCCGCCATACAGAAATTACACAGGCTTGCTTCAGATATCCATCAGGATAATGGTTCATGGTCCCTCACAGGGTGGTTCTGGGGTCTGCTGACATCATGGGGTTGGAAGATACTACTTGCCCTCATAGTTATTGCAGGTGTCATCTTCACATATTGCCTATGTATTAATTGCCTTCCAGCATGTTGCACCTATTGTGTGAGCAAGCTCACCCCTACCCCTAAATTGCCAGGACGTGATACTAAGGTCTCTACTATGATGATGCAGGATATCCAGGACATCATGCTTATTAACGAGGGCATTTTTGAATACTAAGTAGATTTTGATCCTCATGTGCTGTTTTATTCTCCCTTGTAACTTGAGTGACTATGCATTTTCTTCCTTCCCACTTAGAATTGTAAAGACCCTACCGGATAGCATCAATAAAGCATTTAGCCACCCATGCTAAAAGGAGGGTCTGTTAGGTTTGAAAATCCCATTCCTGCTATGCACTCGTACCATGCTATATTAGGTTAGCAGTGTGTGGCTAAATATACGCCATTTGTATTCACGTTATGCAACCCACTGAGTTATCCCTGCAACGTGCAAGCTTTCCTGTAGTTAGCCAGTGTGACTCCATTTTGTATTTCGTAATCCCTATTGGGCCTCTTAGGCCGTGTCTGAACTAGGCCTCATCATTCGTATTGCTTGCCTCAGCAGAACACTGTGTTTCGTTATTATTTTCTCTCTGTTCAAGGCTGTTTTCCGACTTACTAATGAATAGGCCATTCTGCCCTCGCATACCTACCTGAGTGTGTAGTTCTGCTCCCACGTTGGGAGACGCTGAGACTCAGCGCGGTGACCTCGAATTACAGATAGCATGTACCCATCTGGCAGGTGGTAGCCCATCCTCCTGTGCCTTCTTTGTTCATGTTCGGCCCAGGCCGGTAACTTTCCACTGTGGGCGTGGTTGGAGGCTTCTTGGGAAGAATGATTACTCACTGCAGACTGTTGGGGGGTCAGTCCCTCGGCAGACATCTTAGGGTGCAGGTCAGATTGGACTCCTCTGCAGAGTATTGCTAATAAAGGTATGTTTGTATTCTCTACTGTCTGACCGACTCTTCATTTCTTGGGAAGGCAAAGCAGGTGGTTGTAAGTAACCCGGGTGGCCCCTAAGGGCCACTTCCTTCAACTGCACAGGTCTGTGTGTAACTAGAGAGACAGAATTAAATCTTGGTTGGTGGAGTGGAGAATAGCGACTTGTGTATTTTTAGCTGGGGGCGGCTCCTCGCAATGGCAGAGCAGTGTCGCCCCACTGTCTCAGAGCCAGCACCTGAAGAAAAAAAAGAATATAATTTCATTGTTTTATTTTTCAGTTGCTGGCTGAGCCAGCATGCAGTAGGGAGGGGCGGGCCGGGGCCTTGGGAGTGGGTAGGAGGAGTGCTATGTGTACTTCTAAGTGCACATGTGTGTTTGGCCGGCCATCTCAGGCCGGCCAAACATGCATGCGCACTTAGGTTTCTCCAACCCGGCTGCATTGGACAGGCAGGCTGGAGAAACCCTAGAGACTCCCTGACCTGAGCAGAGTGTCTTTTCATCCCGCTTAGGCCAATCCCCACGCCGCGGAGTCCGTGACATAGTCCCAGTGTCTGCTGGGACCAGTAAGACAGAGGCACAACGCGGGAGGTGGCCGGTAGCTGCAGAAAAGTATTCTTTAAAAAAAAAAAAAAATCTTATTAATAAGCTCCCCCTCGCACGCTCCCCCCGCCCCACCACATTTTCTTTGTGGCGGCCCACAGATTTTTAGTGCTAAGAGGTCACAGCCTATGACAGAAATCACTGTTACTATGTAAGTCATTATTTTAAACTTCCACGACACAGTATAAGATAGCCTGCTATAAAATGCGCAAAAAGGTTTAAGATAAAATGGTGCTTCAAAAATATAGATTATAGTAATACCCAGACTGTATATAATGCATTCTTTTTACATACCTGTCCCTTCAGCACCTCGTCAGGGGTAGTGAGCGCTATTTAAATACAAAGACAATTAAAAGCACGCACTTCACAGCTCAGTTGTTAACTCTTTGCACTACCAGGCAAAAAAAATAATCTTTGTCATCACAAAGCTTCGAGTGATTTGATCAATTAAAGCTCCCAAGCATCCTTCACATTTGCATATTACTCTTTTACATTTTCAGAATTAACTTGCTGCACAAATGTGCATCTCTTTCAGGCAAGCAGGCACCCTGGCAGGAAGGCTTGTTTAGCTGTCTGCCTGGCTTAGGTTTCACAGCACAGGAGACTCACTGAATGACCCCTCAGCTGAAGCATTTCGGAATTAGACGTCCTGTTGGGGAACGGTTTATCATAAATCAATGAAGTATGGGCATGTCATGTTCCTCCGATCTCGCCCACTTCGACCTCTGCATTGCAGTGTCATTGAAAGTCTAAACGTGGCTTTGCTTCTCTATGGGTTGTTTACAGCTGACTGCACGCCCACGGTAGTCCCTGAAGCTCTGGGTGGAGCTGTTGTTACAGGTAGCCCCTTAGCGGAGAGCTGAATGTGTTTCTGTCCACGGTGTGAAGATGCTTCTCACCCAGTGCTGGGGTATTACCAATATCAGAGAGTAAAACATCATTGTGTCGTGCACGGCCGCCACAAATAATAAACAGAGCCAACGCTGCATAAGTGTGTTTAACTCTCTGCAAAGACCCGGCGCACAGGGTTACCAGCTCATTTATTTTATAGCTCCTCGGGCCAGCACCTTATAAGGGGCGCTGCATCGATAGGAGGCAGCCAGCGGCCTTCTGCTTGCTCCACACTGACTCAGCCGGCATGGAGGGAGAGCTTCTCTGGGCTAGTAACTATGTGTTAAACTGCTTGGGCAGCATGTTTCAGTAAATAAATCTCTAGTCCATGTAGATCTGACGTCACTATACATGAAAGGAACACAATCCAGCGTACAGCCCCATGTGGATTGTGCCTTGTTGTCTTCGGAACACAACGCCTAATGATTGGCCCAGGCCGGAAGTGTGTGCTTTTACAGCTCTACCTGCACCCGCCTGACATGGTACACCGTGCGACCCCTGTGCTCTGCTTGGCACTAGCGTAGGTGGTCCTGGTGGCACCATGAGACCCCTGTGCTCTCCGTGGCACTAGCACAGGTGGTCTTGGTGGCACCGTGCAACCCCTATGCTCTCTGTGGCACTAGCACAGGTGCTTTCGGTGGCGCCGTGCGACCCCTGTGCTCTGCTTGGCACTAGCGTAGGTGGTCCTGGTGGCACCATGCCATCCCTGTGGTCTGCGTGGCACAAGTGCAGGTGGTCTTGGTGGCGGGCCACAGCGTAGGATGATCTTCAACAAACTGTCAGACATGGTTTCTCTTGGACACATGGCCTGGGCTGCTGGATGCTGTTGACTTAAAAGTCAACAAGTATGTAAAGTTGTGGGCCCTAGGCCCACATGCTAGGTGATGAACGACACAGGCACACGCTATGGTGGGTGTAACTGGCCCTGAGCACGTGCACCCGGGCCCTTTTATTAACAGGGTCACCTGACCGGTGACGTCTGTGTTACATGGATGTGGGGTGAGTGATAGGACTGCCCCTAGGGAGGGACTGCTGCTGCATGACTTGTCCTAAAGGCCACTACATTCCTCCTGACATCCCAAAGAAATGCAAACAAAAATCCAAACTGTGGAAACAGACACAAATAAACTGGATTCCGCATGGTCCATCAGTCTTTAGAGCCAAACAGCAGGACAGTAGTGGATGCGTAGACTGATGAAGCTGGCTGCAACAGGACATCTCCGCTCGCATTCATGATTTAACCTGAGTGGTTCAGGACACGAACACTGGCTCAGAGAAGTCCAAAACCTTCTGGCCGCATGCCGGCTGGAGTCATGTCCATTGTGTGGCGTTGGTCCACTCTGCTGACACTCGGGATGGTTGGTGTCAATAAATCAAAACAAAGAGCATTGACGGAGTTTATCACAAAGCATCAATCACAAAGCATACTTTGATGATGTTGCGTGTCCTGCTGAAAACTGTCTTGTGATGCTACAACCTGTTGAGGTCCCCACTGCAAAGCCTTGGCACCTCCTGGTGTCCGACAGTGGGGCAGTATCAAGTCCATCTTTCATGCTTGTGGAGGCATGTGGTCTGCACTGGGGCTGCGTATGTGCCACATCTGAGCCGCTGCAATACCGCCAAGGAACCACAGCCTGGTTGCATTTTCAACAGCAGGGGGAGATGAGTCCTGGTCATGAGTCGCCACAGGACCAGGGTGCAGGCGGGGTGAGAAGGTAATTTCTAGTTCACTGACTCTTCTGAGTGTCACTGGTGCTTCTTGTCTGTAGTTCTGATAAATGTGTTGGACTTCACTCGGGATGTTCGCTGCTTTATGGATGGTAGTGATGAGGCTGGCATGATGGGGCCGCAGTTGTGTGGTGAACATGTATGACATGTGGCGATGACTTGCTTTGATGATCGAGGGCATTCCATCTTGGGTCGTTAACAACTTGGAGTGACGGTGACCAGGTGCTTACATTTTTTCTTTGTGGAGGCACTTGTATCCTTCAGTCTGGATACTCAGTATTGCTGAGCAGTCAGTTCCAATGGCTGGACGGTTATGCTGGGAAGCGTGGGGCAGAAACTCGGTTTGCCCATGCTCATGGCTTACTCCAAGTTCTCCCTCTGTTGTGCCCCCAGGCCATCCGTGTTTCACCTCGGTGGCTTCTTCGTGTGGATAGATGCCTTCTATCCGTGGATCGATCCTCTCAAGTGCGCCTTCCAGGCCTGGCCACTGTTGATCGTCCCTCCTTCTGGGCTTGGTCAGTCATCAGGTTTCCCAATGTGAACCGCAGGTCACACTTCCTTCTCCTCTTTCTCCTTGGTGCCTCGTATGCTCCTTCTTTCTTGCATTTGAGACTTCTTGTTGTGCGTCTCTTCTTCTGGGTGGAGCGGCATGCAGCTTCTTCAGACATCCACCAACAAGGCCTCTCAGTGGTTGTCTTTCGCTGTAGTCTGGCCACTGGCCTCTGGTGTTGGGCTCCGACTTAGTGATGATCAGGACAGTTGTTAATCTGCTTCTCTTACTCTTCTTGAGTGCAGTGTGGCATCCGGCCACGTGTCTCATGTTCCATTTTCAGGGACCTTCTTGGAGCTCCTACTCTGGGGTGTTTTCTCTTTCTGGACCCTCTTCCGCTGGTAGTAGGAAGCTGTGATGCGTCTCCTCTCTCTGGGTGGTGCAGGACTTGTGCCTTAAGGTGTTGCTGCCATTAGACAAGGTTGGTGGGGTGTTGTACGGTGTGCCTTGAAGGTATGGAACGACGTGGCCCTAGTGTCTGTGCCACCGTTGTGGGGTTGTGTTCTTCTGCTTGGGTCTGTGTCTATCCGGAAGTCTTGGACAGACAATGCGATGTCTTTGGGGTTCTCAGTCTCTTTAGTGGGTGGCACTCAGTGGGTTGTGCCTTGTGATCCGGGTGCCTTCCTAGGATGCTTCCACACCTCTGTCATGCTGAGGCATCATCAGAGCGCTCACCTCCCTTTTGCTGCCTGCCTCCTCCGATCCTCGTTGGGGCAAAAGGCTCCCGTCTGCTTCCTCTGTTGAGTTGGCTCTCTGGTGGTGCCACAATGCAGTAGTGGTCTTTCCTTCCGTACCTGGATGTTGCTGGGGCCGACCGCTGCTGTCAGTTCTTGGCTGAGGTGGCTTTGTTGGCCTTGCCTCCCTGATTCACTTGCGCTGTCTTTATTTGGCAGTGTTGGCAGGCGGTGGCTTGGTGCAGTGCCCCTGTTGGTATGAGGGGTGGCATTTGATGCTGCAGCTGTTTGCCTTGATGGAATGTGTGCTGTAGTCAGTTCATGGGCTCTAGGGTGCTGGCAGTCTTTCTTTTGCTGGGCGTGATCTGCGCTGCTCTGTGTGCTGCTTTGCGCCCCTTGTGTTGGGCGTTCACCTCTGCTGTACCCTTGAGGTTATTAGGAGGCCGCGGGTGGTGCGCGGTGCTCTCCGCTCCCACCAGGGTCTTCAGTCACTTTCAGTGACACTGAGGGGCTGGAGGCTGCTCCAGCCATCTCGTGTACTTGGGTTCACTCAAGTGTAGTAAGCATGGTTTCTTACTTCCTTGATCTGGCTGGTTGGTGCCGCTGGGTTGCCACAGGAGTCACATGGTCGGTCTCTTCTCCTCCCAGGCTGTCACTTGGATAGGTCCAGGGTAGGAGTAGCGGCTTCACCATTTTCTTTTAGGACATGCGTGCCCGCTGTGTTTGATACTGTACTTAGAGATATCTGAGGCCGGGATTGGCTGTTGTCCTGGTGGCGTTGCGGGCGTTGCCACTGTCCTGTGTGCAGGGCCTGGCTGCTTTCTAGGGCTCTGGGCCCTGCCTGGGTGTAGGCCTTGGTAGCTGTTAAGGTTTCTTTCCTCCTTTGGCTTTCTGGCTTTTCTTCAATTGTGTATGGCACAGATATTGTGGATACCCCCATTAACTACAAGAATACCAGCTGTAGGGCTGCCGGCTGTTCTAGAATCAGCAGGTGGCAGAGCCCGACGTTTGTTGTGCGTTTTGCTTTATTTTATTTTATTGTTTATCTAGCATTGCCCTCTAGTGGCGAATTCTTAGCACTGCAGGCGTCTAGGGTTGTTGTGTTGTGTGCTACTGGGTGACGGGAGCGGCGTGGCTCTTTTCTGTTGTTTTTCCCTTTTTTGTGTTTTTTTTAATACATTTTCCGGCCTTTGAAGGAGCTGCCACTCCTTTGACTGATACCTCGGAGACTGAAAGTTTCTCCTCGGGCCCGATGTCTCGCTTAACAACGCTGCACTGCACGCTTTGGATGCAGGGTTCATAAATGTTCAGGGGGTGGACTCATAGCTGCCAAGGTTTCAGATTGCTATGTGTGACATTTTCATAATTCCAGGCTAATTATGAGTGACATTCAATGACTATGCGTGACACTTTCTCATTAGAAAAATCAAGCAATGAAGACAAGGGGAACATATAAATATCAGAAATTACACCAAATTGAGCAAAGAGAAACTTTCCAAATGCATGACAGTTAGAGTGACACTTTCTCACAAGGAAAACCAAGCAATGAAGTGCTTTGAAAAGAGCTAAATAGCAGATATTACAAACTTTTGAGCAATGGGAAGCTCTAAAACCTCTTGAAACTAAAGCAATACCCCTGAAATAGAAGGTCACTGGCCTACAGTCTCTTTCTAAGATGACTTTACTGCAAAAAACAATTACAGCACCATCATTCATCAGAAATCAGACACGCCAGTTCGCGGAGGGCCTACACTTAGCCTGACAAAACATCTGTCATGAATGGATACTGTGCCACAGGCACCGTGTAAATTTTAGCAACCAGCGCACTTGAAAATATAATGAGATGAAGAAAAAACATACCTCTGGTTGTCAGTATAATATTACTAAAATTGGTAGGGTGGTCTAGTAGCTTAATGCACATGCTGCAGAGATGAATTTTAGTGCAGAAAGAGTGTATGACTCAACTACTAGACAGTGCCTAGGGACTCTTCCTGGATGAGCGCTTGCACTGAGCGTCTTCTGACTTCTTTGGCTGAGCCTGGGGGGTGGGCACAATGCTGCAGTCCTGTCCTGTCCTGTTCTGAGCTGTCAGACTGCTCATCTGTGTATGCCAGCCAGACCGGAGAGGAAACACGCCCCTCCGGGACTGGAGTAGGACAGAAAACAAGTCAGGGCACCAAAATAAAAATGGCCTCCATTAGCAAATCATACCTCTAAAAAAGAGGACCACATTTGCAATTTGGAGCGAACTGGAACTTGTGAAGATGCTGTACAGGTGTTTTAGAAGGTAAGGGAGACATGTGTGTTTATGCTTCCTGCAGAGAAGGTGTGTGACCCAACAGACCCACAAACAGCCCAAAAACTCAGCCCACACACCTTTTGAGGTACTGCATCGCTTGGACCGAGGAGCAACTACTATAAGTCAACATAAGCGACATCCTAGTAGAAGCCGGGCCCAAATCCAAACACAGCTGAGCATGAATTATAGAACCAGGAAGTGAGAAAGACGTGCTAGCAACAGAGACCTGGGCCAGAACTAAGGCAGCACCGGCCTACACCTCACATGAACATACTAGGGCTTGAACATGTCGGCTCCAGTATGTCTCTTTCCGCTGTGCCCCCTCAGAGGTATTACCATTATCAATACACTTTACATTTGGGTTTTCAGTTTTAATACAGAACATTTTAGATTTCTTTATGAGCGTTAGGAGTCCAAGAGCAGGGAGCTATACAGGCTCCATCAGGGCTGTAAAAGAAATTATACTTTCAAGTAGCCAGTGCTTTTTAAATAGCGGAGCCCGGCCCGCTGCAGAACCAGCCTGAGGAGAGCAGCCAGCGAGCAAAGCTACAGGCTCAGTCAGGCTGTACATTTAAATGATATTTTCAAAAAGTAGTACAGATCTGAGTGAGCCACGGCCATGATGAGTCTCCGGCAGTCTCTCTGTGATGAAGACTGTCTGTGCAGTCTCTCTCGTCACCGGTCCGGCCCAGTTGCTGCAGCATTATGAGGCACCAATTAACTGGCGGCGCAAGCAACAATGCGAGTAGTGACTCGCAAACTAAAGGAACATAACTGCCGCTCTTTTCCGCCGTGGCCCGCCTCACGAGTGACTACTTCCTGTCTCCAATCCCGCCAAATTGACATAATGTATATTGTTGCAGTCACATGGCACCATGCCAGGCGAATGTAGCCGCCGATGTAAATGCTGCAACTACAAACGCAGCTGAGCCACCAGGCGGCGTGGCCACACTCCAGGCTATGACTTAACCTACCTAGCATGTGTAAACTTTAAATTCAACATAAGGGCAGCACTGCACAGTGTCCTGTACTATTGCAGTCACTCACACACTCTGCATAAGCAGCCAGCGGGCAACCTGTGCTGCGAAGTGCTACTTCTACAGCGCCCCTTGACTGTGCAAGAAGGTGCTATAATGCGTGACTTCGCATTTTAGAGCGGTGATGCGGACCACCACACTAAAATGTATTAGTCTAAAGCCTGATGCGTGGTACCTGGCAGGACTGGGTGATCCAATCTTCTCAGAGCCTGATGGAGAGCAGGGCTTCCTGCTCCTTGTCAGCTGGTAGCACCCTGGCTTCTGACAGTGTGACCTGTGTTTGATTGATTGATTGACCTGTGTGCTTGGTCCCGCCCACTGCTCAGCTTTCAAGCTGCACTGCCCATGCAGTATTGTGTAACATAGCTCCTTCTTGTTGTTGCTCACGGCAGCTCCAGTCCAGTGAAAGACGAGGGAGGCAAGGAGCTAGTCCCGATGCTGCAGGTAAAGGGTTAACAGGGAGGCGGTGCGGCTCACTTTAACAGGCCTCTCTGCGATCTCTTTTGGCCTCCGGGGGAAGTGCCTGTACCTGGGCCATTCTCTCTCGCTTGAAGGGAGTGTCGGCTTGTGGGTAGCAGGGCCGAAGTGGGAAATGGACGGTGTTTCCGCTTTCCTATGGCAGGGTATGCCCAGACGTGGGTCCCTTGCTCACTTTGCCACTGGATTCAAGATAGCCTGGCTGATGAGGGTTTTGAACCCGAAACCGGTCCCCAGGATGCTTGTTTCCGGTCCAGGGAAGACATGGCTTGGCAGTTTGGGCTGGACTGTTCCCATGAGGCACAGGGTCAGACTGATTTGCATATGGCCATGTCTGAACTGGGGTGGTGGAGTGAGCTAAAGAATGATGATGGATTAAACCCAGATCAGTTGACTGGGGGTGAGTGTTTGATTTGCTTTAACGCTACGTCCATCATCCCCTTTGGTATCGCTTTGTTCGCCCTAAGTTGGCAGGGTATGCCCAGACGTGGGTCCCTTGCTCACTTTGCCACTGGATTCAAGATAGCCTGGCTGATGAGGGTTTTGAACCCGAAACCGGTACCAGGATGCTTGTTTCCGGTCCAGGGAAGACATGGCTTGGCAGTTCGGGCTGGACTGTTCCCATGAGGCACAGGGTCAGACTGATTTGCATATGGCCATGTCTGAACTAGGGTGGTGGAGTGAGCTAAAGAATGATGATGGATTAAACCCAGATCAGTTGACTGGGGGTGAGTGTTTGATTTGCTCTAACACTCCGTCCATCATCCGCTTTGGTATCGCTTTGTTCGCCCTAAGTTGGCAGGGTATGCCCAGACGTGGGTCCCTTGCTCACTTTGCCACTGGATTCAAGATAGCCTGGCTGATGAGGGTTTTGAACCCGAAACCGGTCCCAGGATGCTTGTTTCCGGTCCAGGGAAGACATGGCTTGGCAGTTCGGGCTGGACTGTTCCCATGAGGCACAGGGTCAGACTGATTTGCATATGGCCATGTCTGAACTGGGGTGGTGGAGTGAGCTCTAAAGAATGATGATGGATTAAACCCAGATCAGTTGACTGGGGGTGAGTGTTTGATTTGCTTTAACGCTACGTCCATCATCCCCTTTGGTATCGCTTTGTTCGCCCTAAGTTGGCAGGGTATGCCCAGACGTGGGTCCCTTGCTCACTTTGCCACTGGATTCAAGATAGCCTGGCTGCTGAGGGTTTTGAACCCGAAACCGGGCCCAGGATGCTGTTTCCGGTCCAGGGAAGACATGGCTTGGCAGTTCGGGCTGGACTGTTCCCATGAGGCACAGGGTCAGACTGATTTGCATATGGCCATGTCTGAACTAGGGTGGTGGAGTGAGCTAAAGAATGATGATGGATTAAACCCAGATCAGTTGACTGGGGGTGAGTGTTTGATTTGCTCTAACACTCCGTCCATCATCCGCTTTGGTATCGCTTTGTTCGCCCTAAGTTGGCAGGGTATGCCCAGACGTGGGTCCCTTGCTCACTTTGCCACTGGATTCAAGATAGCCTGGCTGATGAGGGTTTTGAACCCGAAACCGGTCCCAGGATGCTTGTTTCCGGTCCAAGGAAGACATGGCTTGGCAGTTCGGGCTGGACTGTTCCCATGAGGCACAGGGTCAGACTGATTTGCATATGGCCATGTCTGAACTGGGGTGGTGGAGTGAGCTCTAAAGAATGATGATGGATTAAACCCAGATCAGTTGACTGGGGGTGAGTGTTTGATTTGCTTTAACGCTACGTCCATCATCCCCTTTGGTATCGCTTTGTTCGCCCTAAGTTGGCAGGGTATGCCCAGACGTGGGTCCCTTGATCACTTTGCCACTGGATTCAAGATAGCCTGGCTGATGAGGGTTTTGAACCCGAAACCGGTCCCAGGATGCTGTTTCCGGTCCAGGGAAGACATGGCTTGGCAGTTCGGGCTGGACTGTTCCCATGAGGCACAGGGTCAGACTGATTTGCATATGGCCATGTCTGAACTAGGGTGGTGGAGTGAGCTAAAGAATGATGATGGATTAAACCCAGATCAGTTGACTGGGGGTGAGTGTTTGATTTGCTCTAACACTCCGTCCATCATCCGCTTTGGTATCGCTTTGTTCGCCCTAAGTTGGCAGGGTATGCCCAGACGTGGGTCCCTTGCTCACTTTGCCACTGGATTCAAGATAGCCTGGCTGATGAGGGTTTTGAACCCGAAACCGGTCCCAGGATGCTTGTTTCCGGTCCAGGGAAGACATGGCTTGGCAGTTCGGGCTGGACTGTTCCCATGAGGCACAGGGTCAGACTGATTTGCATATGGCCATGTCTGAACTGGGGTGGTGGAGTGAGCTAAAGAATGATGATGGATTAAACCCAGATCAGTTGACTGGGGGTGAGTGTTTGATTTGCTCTAACGCTCCGTCCATCATCCCCTTTGATATCGCTTTGTTCGCCCTAAGTTGACAGGGTATGCCCAGACGTGGGTCCCTTGCTCACTTTGCCACTGGATTCAAGATAGCCTGGCTGATGAGGGTTTTGAACCCAAAACCGGTCCCAGGATGCTTGTTTCCGGTCCAGGGAAGACATGGCTTGGCAGTTCGGGCTGGACTGTTCCCATGAGGCACAGGGTCAGACTGATTTGCATATGGCCATGTCTGAACTAGGGTGGTGGAGTGAGCTAAAGAATGATGATGGATTAAACCCAGATCAGTTGACTGGGGGTGAGTGTTTGATTTGCTCTAACGCTCCGTCCATCATCCCCTTTGGTATCGCTTTGTTCGCCCTAAGTTGGCAGGGTATGCCCAGACGTGGGTCCCTTGCTCACTTTGCCACTGGATTCAAGATAGCCTGGCTGATGAGGGTTTTGAACCCGAAACTGGTCCCAGGATGCTTGTTTCCGGTCCAGGGAAGACATGGCTTGGCAGTTCGGGCTGGACTGTTCCCATGAGGCACAGGGTCAGACTGATTTGCATATGGCCATGTCTGAACTGGGGTGGTGTAGTGAGCTAAAGAATGATGATGGATTAAACCCAGATCAGTTGACTGGGGGTGAGTGTTTGATTTGCTCTAACGCTCCGTCCATCATCCCCTTTGGTATCGCTTTGTTCGCCCTAAGTTTGCAGGGTATGCCCAGACGTGGGTCCCTTGCTCACTTTGCCACTGGATTCAAGATAGCCTGGCTGATGAGGGTTTTGAACCCGAAACCGGTCCCAGGATGCTTGTTTCCGGTCCAGGGAAGACATGGCTTGGCAGATCGGGCTGGACTGTTCCCATGAGGCACAGGGTCAGACTGATTTGCATATGGCCATGTCTGAACTGGGGTGGTGGAGTGAGCTAAAGAATGATGATGGATTAAACCCAGATCAGTTGACTGGGGGTGAGTGTTTGATTTGCTCTAACGCTCCGTCCATCATCCCCTTTGGTATCGCTTTGTTCGCCCTAAGTTGGCAGGGTATGCCCAGACATGGGTCCCTTGCTCACTTTGCCACTGGATTCAAGATAGCCTGGCTGATGAGGGTTTTGAACCCGAAACCGGTCCCCAGGATGCTTGTTTCCGGTCCAGGGAAGACATGGCTTGGCAGTTCGGGCTGGACTGTTCCCATGAGGCACAGGGTCAGACTGATTTGCATATGGCCATGTCTGAACTGGGGTGGTGGAGTGAGCTAAAGAATGATGATGGATTAAACCCAGATCAGTTGACTGGGGGTGAGTGTTTGATTTGCTCTAACGCTCCGTCCATCATCCGCTTTGAGTATCGCTTTGTTCGCCCTAAGTTGGCAGGGTATGCCCAGACGTGGGTCCCTTGCTCACTTTGCCACTGGATTCAAGATAGCCTGGCTGATGAGGGTTTTGAATCCGAAACCGGTCCCAGGATGCTTGTTTCCGGTCCAGGGAAGTCATGGCTTGGCAGTTCGGGCTGGACTGTTCCCATGAGGCACAGGGTCAGACTGATTTGCATATGGCCATGTCTGAACTGGGGTGGTGGAGTGAGCTAAAGAATGATGATGGATTAAACCCAGATCAGTTGACTGGGGGTGAGTGTTTGATTTGCTCTAACGCTCCGTCCATCATCCCCTTCGGTATCGCTTTGTTCGCCCTAAGTTGGCAGGGTATGCCCAGACGTGGGTCCCTTGCTCACTTTGCCACTGGATTCAAGATAGCCTGGCTGATGAGGGTTTTGAACCCGAACCCGAAACCGGTCCCAGGATGCTTGTTTCCGGTCCAGGGAAGACATGGCTTGGCAGTTCAGGCTGGACTGTTCCCATGAGGCACAGGGTCAGACTGATTTGCATATGGCCATGTCTGAACTGGGGTGGTGGAGTGAGCTAAAGAATGATGATGGATTAAACCCAGATCAGTTGACTGGGGGTGAGTGTTTGATTTGCTCTAACGCTCCGTCCATCATCCCCTTTGGTATCGCTTTGTTCGCCCTAAGTTGGCAGGGTATGCCCAGACGTGGGTCCCTTGCTCACTTTGCCACTGGATTCAAGATAGCCTGGCTGATAAGGGTTTTGAACCCGAAACCGGTCCCAGGATGCTTGTTTCCGGTCCAGGGAAGACATGGCTTGGCAGTTCGGGCTGGACTGTTCCCATGAGGCACAGGGTCAGACTGATTTGCATATGGCCATGTCTGAACTGGGGTGGTGTAGTGAGCTAAAGAATGATGATGGATTAAACCCAGATCAGTTGACTGGGGGTGAGTGTTTGATTTGCTCTAACGCTCCGTCCATCATCCCCTTTGGTATCGCTTTGTTCGCCCTAAGTTGGCAGGGTATGCCCAGACGTGGGTCCCTTGCTCACTTTGCCACTGGATTCAAGATAGCCTGGCTGATGAGGGTTTTGAACCCGAAACCGGTCCCAGGATGCTTGTTTCCGGTCCAGGGAAGACATGGCTTGGCAGATCGGGCTGGACTGTTCCCATGAGGCACAGGGTCAGACTGATTTGCATATGGCCATGTCTGAACTGGGGTGGTGGAGTGAGCTAAAGAATGATGATGGATTAAACCCAGATCAGTTGACTGGGGGTGAGTGTTTGATTTGCTCTAACGCTCCGTCCATCATCCCCTTTGGTATCGCTTTGTTCGCCCTAAGTTGGCAGGGTATGCCCAGAAATGGGTCCCTTGCTCACTTTGCCACTGGATTCAAGATAGCCTGGCTGATGAGGGTTTTGAACCCGAAACCGGTCCCAGGATGCTTGTTTCCGGTCCAGGGAAGACATGGCTTGGCAGTTCGGGCTGGACTGTTCCCATGAGGCACAGGGTCAATCTGATTTGCATATGGCCATATCTGAACTGGGGTGGTGGAGTGAGCTAAAGAATGATGATGGATTAAACCCAGATCAGTTGACTGGGGGTGAGTGTTTGATTTGCTCTAACGCTCCGTCCATCATCCGCTTTGGTATCGCTTTGTTCGCCCTAAGTTGGCAGGGTATGCCCAGACGTGGGTCCCTTGCTCACTTTGCCACTGGATTCAAGATAGCCTGGCTGATGAGGGTTTTGAACCTGAAACCGGTCCCAGGATGCTTGTTTCCGGTCCAGGGAAGACATGGCTTGGCAGTTCGGGCTGGACTGTTCCCATGAGGCACAGGGTCAGACTGATTTGCATATGGCCATGTCTGAACTGGGGTGGTGGAGTGAGCTAAAGAATGATGATGGATTAAACCCAGATCAGTTGACTGGGGGTGAGTGTATGATTTGCTCTAACGCTCCGTCCATCATCCCCTTTGGTATCGCTTTGTTCGCCCTAAGTTGGCAGGGTATGCCCAGACGTGGGTCCCTTGCTCACTTTGCCACTGGATTCAAGATAGCCTGGCTGATGAGGGTTTTGAACTCGAAACCGGTCCCAGGATGCTTGTCTCTGGTCCAGGGAAGACATGGCTTGGCAGTTCGGGCTGGACTGTTCCCATGAGGCACAGGGTCAGACTGATTTGCATATGGCCATGTCTGAACTGGGGTGGTGGAGTGAGCTAAAGAATGATGATGGATTAAACCCAGATCAGTTGACTGGGGGTGAGTGTTTGATTTGCTCTAACGCTCCGTCCATCATCCCCTTTGGTATCGCTTTGTTCGCCCTAAGTTGGCAGGGTATGCCCAGACGTGGGTCCCTTGCTCACTTTGCCACTGGATTCAAGATAGCCTGGCTGATGAGGGTTTTGAACCCGAAACCGGTCCCAGGATGCTTGTTTCCGGTCCAGGGAAGACATGGCTTGGCAGTTCGGGCTGGACTGTTCCCATGAGGCACAGGGTCAGACTGATTTGCATATGGCCATGTCTGAACTGGGGTGGGGAGTGAGCTAAAGAATGATGATGGATTAAACCCAGATCAGTTGACTGGGGGTGAGTGTTTGATTTGCTCTAACGCTCCGTCCATCATCCCCTTTGGTATCGCTTTGTTCGCCCTAAGTTGGCAGGGTATGCCCAGACGTGGGTCCCTTGCTCACTTTGCCACTGGATTCAAGATAGCCTGGCTGATGAGGGTTTTGAACCCGAACTCGAACCCGAAACCGGTCCCCGGATGCTTGTTTCCGGTCCAGGGAAGACATGGCTTGGCAGTTCAGGCTGGACTGTTCCCATGAGGCACAGGGTCAGACTGATTTGCATATGGCCATGTCTGAACTGGGGTGGTGGAGTGAGCTAAAGAATGATGATGGATTAAACCCAGATCAGTTGACTGGGGGTGAGTGTTTGATTTGCTCTAACGCTCCGTCCATCATCCCCTTTGGTATCGCTTTCCTGTGGTGGTGGCAAGCAGCCACCAGTGGGTTCCCAGTGCTCACCACGCCTGTCTCTGCTTCAGTTTCCCACCTCTGCCTGCTCCTCTCCAGGATCTCTCCTCTGGCTGCGCAGGATGCTCATTCCTGTCCCTGTGCCAATGAGAGAGGATGGAGCGGAGGGTGGGGGGCAGATTCCAGCTAGCACAGTAGAGGTGAGATAGGCGGTGACCGTACACTTCTGGTAACTGCAGGCGGGCTGATAATGCTTAGGCGCCGCCTGCTGTGCGGACGCACTCCTCTGGCCCTGCTGTGGCTGCTCCCCTTCACCCTCTGCCGCTTTCCTTACCGGGTGGGCTGAAGCACTTGAGGGTTTCTTGGGGTGGCACCCGTTCCATCACTGCAGCAGCACAGCACAGTGCAATGCGCTGCGCTACGCAGTCCTTAAATTTATCCTGCTGACTTCCCCACATGGCACCCTCCTCACGGCCAGGACTGCCATGTGTGGGGTGGGTATATCTCTTCCCACCATCCTGTAAGAAGCAGGACGAATAACTTCATGACTGTGATGTTGGGGCAGACGGTGTGTTAATATTGAGAAGCCCTTCTGTCCGTATATTTTAGCATTCGCGACACCATCTTGCAATCTGGACGCCATTTTGTATGATAATCGAAACTGCTGCTTAGTTATTTTCGAGAAACGGTCCTTGGTGAGTTTCGTTTCCCGAGGTTAAGCTTTTTCTTCTATAATTGCAAGTATCCTCGTTGGTACATACCTTTCTTGTTAGATGGAGCCTTTCTCCCACCCGTCTGGTAGGGAGGATAGGCCAGACGACCTTGGGTAGTAGATAGCCTGTGCCCAGCTGCAGAATCAAAACTTATGCTCTGTGCCCCCATTGTATTACGACACCTGCTAGTGTTTTTCCATAGTAGGCGGGCCTTTGTGGACTTTGCAAACGTACATAATGTAATTGTATGCTTACGGGGTTCAGTCCCTCGACAGCCATCCCAAGAGGCTGGTCAGACTGGGCTCCACTGCAGTGTAATCTCAATAAATATCTGGTTTGTACTCTCTACTGTCTGACCGACTCTTCATTTGTAGGAAGGCAGAGAAGGTGGTCGTGAGTGACCCGAGTGGCCTTTTTCGGGTCACTTCCTTTAGTTGGCGCCCGAACAGGGACTCCATCGGGTGACCTCATCCTCGCCCGCGGACGGGTGAGGAGGACGGGGCCGCGTTGGGTCGGATAGGCGGATCGGGGGACCCTTGCACGATAGAGTTTCGCACTCGCAGCTGCCCCGCCTGTCTGATCGGGCGGTGCCCTGCCCAGTGGTCATCCCAACTGGGGTCCTGAATGGCGAAACCCTTGAATTTGACCGTTTGGTCCGAAGAGTCAGCAGTGGAGAGTAAATTTGTTTGACCTGTGTGCCCCAGGTGAGCTTGTTTGGTTCTTTGTTGTCATGACGTTTGTTTGACGGATATCTTGGTTGGTCTAAGAATCAGTTTTTACAAGCGCTTGTATTCGATTTTGAAGATTCTTTTTGAAACATGGTACCATTTTGTTAATTTGTGATTGATGAAGCTCGCGGAAGCGATTTCTTTTTTTTTGGTAAAGCTATGAGTATATTTTAGTGTGATTGTGTGGTGAATGTGTTTCTTTGTGTGAACAGAATGCCTTGTTGGAGTAAGTTGTGTTGTGTGAGGTGTCATTGTTGTTCTGCTGATGCTCGATTGGTGGAAAGACAGCCCGCACCTGCGGAAGGTACTCCAAATTATGACATGTATGTCAAATACGTTCTTGGCCCTATTATATTTAGTACATTATGGCACAAATATACCAGGGACAATGCTGAATTGCAGTGGCCGTCAACGGGCAACTTTGATGAACAGAAATGGAATTATTTGGAGGAAAAAATGTTTGCTAAACGTAGTAGGCAGTCGATGTTTGATTATCTTCAGGTGTGGCGGAAGGAAGCTAAACAGAGACGGCTGAGGGCATAAAAGGGAGGCACGGAGGGAGAGAATGCAGACACTGACTCAGAAAGCGGTGGCACATGATAAGGAGAAAGTGGAGAAAAGTATATAATGTGCAGATAGGAGGTTTCGATTGCAATGTGATAAGTCTTATGTTACTAGAGAGGAAGCAGACACTTTTATGGAAGAGCTATTGGAAGACAGACCGCCTCCCCTTATGCCCCGAATAGAATATACCCTGTTGCTCCACAGCCCTTGTCATCTGCCTCTGCCCCCCTGTTCCCGTTGTATCTGGTATTGATCGAAGTGCTTTGGTTCCGGCATCACCAACTTCTTCTGTGGCTCCGTCCCCCACAGTCACTGCGACTGCCTGTCCTCCTGCCACCCCTGTTGTTACGACGTCACTTTCTCCTTCACAGGCACTTACTACTCAGCCGATGTTGACCTTGATGCCCCTCTCTTCGAGCAGTATGTTGGCCCCTTTTCTTACCCCCTTGTTAGATGCCGAGACACCGGTGGGTGGTTAGAACGATGGAGCTGGGGCAATTGCAAAGGAGCAATTAGGACGGGTGTTGATTCGGTCTGATGTGGGAGATATGGAGAAAAATATGGTGGCCAATCAGGCTGCCCAGTAGGCCCGTAATCCTATTTATGGTGTTGAGGATGTATGGAGTGTGTTAAAGGACTATGAGCCGTTTGTCCAGCAGCATGCCCTTAAACACATGTTGGCCACTTTGATTGGACTATGGGAACAGTGTTTTAAAGGTGTTGCACCTCAGGCTGTTTATGATATTAGGGACCAAGTATATGCTGCGGGCATGGCTCCCAATGAGGTTTTTGCTAGTGTTACCACACTGATTGGATATCGCGGTAGATTGCATCAAAAATCCCCGACGGCAATATCTCAGTTCCCAATGAGGGAAGTTCATCCCGTTTTTCACCCGGAGATACCAGAGTTACGTGATCAACATGATCAAGTGACTAGACAACGAGTAGAGGCCCGTTTTCAAGAACAATGGGTTTATACTCCATGGAAGAGGAGTGAAGTCCTCGCAATTAAGGCTCAGTTACCCGACCCCAGGAAAAATCCTACTGCTTACTATAAAGAATTGACAGAGGCTGCTGCGTCGACAGTAATGACGTTGGCAGATATTGAGATGTTTTTTGGTTTATTGGTACCAGTGGATGTCTGGCGACAGGTGCATACTCAAAACCATGCCCTAGAGTTGGGTGGCACTTTGGATGAGATTAGGGCATGGTATAAGGGGAGGAAGCCTGGTGACAAGCCAAAGGCTGAGATCTTGGCTTTGCCAGATCGCATCATTACTTATATGCACTCTCTTATTCCACCACGGAAGGTGGATTGGGATAAGATAGCCGCATGTCCTCAGAAGAAAGATGAGAGTGTGTCTGATTTTTTTACCCGGTTTGAAGGTGTGTTTTGGGATTTTAGTGGCCAGGATTTGTCCTTGGAAGGGGGTATCAGATTGTTTGTTAACAGATTTATCATGAATTTGTTACCAGAGATTGCAACACAGTTGCAGGCTGCCGAAAGCACGTGGACTACTTCTACCCCTTCGGTGATATGGCTCAGTATTATGAGCATAGAGAGAATGAGGAGAAAGAGAAGGTGGAAAAGAAAACAAAGGAGTTGAAGACTAAAGTACTGATGCAGCAGGCATCCAGGGGGCAGGGACGGGGTTGAGGCATTGAACCGGCCAGGCAGCTTCCTCGTACGAGCCGTAGTACTGTGCCTGTAGGCCCAAATCAATGTGCGCATTGCAAGGAGGAAGGGCACTGGCGCAGCGAGTGCCCGGTTTTGCTGAAAAAGGTTGCAGCTCCGAGAGGACGGGGAGAGAGAGGGCGAGGGCGGGGAGCAGCCAGTCAGGGTGGGGATCAGGCTACTGGAACATCATCGGGCCGTACTGATCAGAATTACTTTGATGACGTTCGGAGTCAACAGTATTATCATGATGATTATGATTTGGATGAGGTGACGGGGATGTCTTACAGCTAGGACAGCCAAGGACAGGGTGAGGGACCAGTTCCGATACCTGTAGATCAGCATGGACCTTATATTAGTGTGGATTTGCAGGGCTCGGAGAAGAAATTTTTAATGGATACAGGAGCAATGAATAGTTCTGTTGCGAGGTCACTGGTCCCTGGGGCAGCCCTGTCTGGCCATAAAAATGTTTCGGTTGTTTTTTCTGGTGTGCCGGTAGTAAGCCCCATCTCCCAACCCCTTGCTTTGACTATAGGCCCCTTTACTGTTGATTCGCCGTTCATACTAACATCAAATTGTGGAGAGAACCTGTTGGGATTAGATTTGTTAAAAAAGTTACTTGCTACTATTTACTGTTCCCCGGGTGGTGTCCATTTGACAATGTGTCCGAGTGTGGTTAGTACTACACAATGCTTGTCTAAAGATGCCCCCCTCCCAGTTGAGTTTAAAGATGTTCCATCTACGCTGTGGGCTACAAGTGATACAGATGTAGGACTTTTGCAAATACCTCCAATTTCTATTCAGGTTAAAGAAAATGCGATATTGCCTTGTATCCCTCAGTATAAGATTTCGCATGCAGGAGAACAGGCGTTGTTACATATAATACAAGATTTGATTCAGTCAGGCGTTGTTGAGAAGACGTCGGCAAATGTGTGCACTAGCCCCATCCTTCCTATTCTCAAGAGGCCGCCTCCGGGTTCTCCTGATGATGTTGCTGATGTCTATCGTTTTGTGATTGATTTGCATGAAGTTAACAAAATAGTAGTCCCTCAGTTCCCTGTGGTCCCTGACATTACTGCTCTTTTGACTATGATTCCTTCTTCTGCCAAATTCTTTTCTGTCATTGATTTGAAAAGCACTTTCTTTAGCATCCCTGTTCATCCAAATAGCAGGCACCTGTTCGGGTTCTCCCTGGCAGGTCGTAGTTTTAGATTTTGTCGGGTTCCTCAGGGCTATACTGAGAGTCCTAGTATATATTGCCAGGCTCTGTAGGGTCAATTGGACTCCCTTACCCTTCCTCCAGGTAATGTATTGCTGCAGTATGTGGACGATCTTTTGATTGCGTCCGATACTGAAGAAGGATGTAAAGCAGCTACAGTCAAATTGTTGCTGCATTTGGCTCAACATGGACATAAAGTGTCCCTTTCCAAATTCCAATATTGTCGACAGGAGGTCACCTATTTAGGTCACCTATGTCGAAGGAGGGTTGGAAACTAACTCCTGAACGTATTAATGCTGTAATTAACATGCCTGTTCCAAGGACTCAAAGGGATGTGCGAGCCTTTGTTGGTATCACTTCCTATTGTCGTCATTGGATACCCAATTTTGCTTTACTAACAAAGCCTCTGCTTTACTTAACAACTAAAGATGTGCATGAGCCTTTGCCTTGGACGCCTGAATGTCAACAAGCTTTTGAGCAATTGAAGGTTGCGATTTGCTCGGCTCCTGTGCTTGGCACACCTGACTACAACAAGCCGTTCGTGTTGTATGTACACGAGTCGGCCGGTTGTGCGCTTTCTGTCTTAACACAGGCCTTTGGAGGTAAGCAACTTTTCTGCTATTCTTGATCCCATTGCGAAAGCCCTCCCGAGCTGTTTAAGAGCGACCGGCAGGGCTTGTTCTTGACACTGATCTCACAGTTATGGTACCTCATGCTGTGGATGCGCTTTTGAACAGAACAAAGACACAGCACCTTACCAGTGCACGTCTGACTGGCTATGAGCTAACCCTTTTTGCACCACATATTACGATCAAACGATATGCCACTCTGAATCCTGCCACGTTACTACCCCTCCCTTCGGAGAGTGAGGAGATAGACATACATGATTGTATGTTTCCCACTGAGGAGGAGACGAAGGGACGGGTAGACTTGACTGATGTTCCCTTATCTGACCCCCAAGGGGAACTATATGTCGATGGCTCTTGTTTTAAATTACCAGATGGCACCACAACTGCTGCTTATGCAATCACAACACTGCGCACAATAGTTGAGACATCACGAGTCCCCTATCAGTCAGCCCAAGCTGCAGAGCTGGCAGCTCTAATTCGGGCCTGTGAGTTGAGTCAGGGACTGGCGGTGAATATTTACACTGACAGCCAGTATACCTTTGGAGTCGCTTGTGAGAAGTTGGCCTGGCATATGCTGTCCACTAATTATAGTGGGCACCTTGCACCAGTCCAAACAACCCCTTATTGGAGATAGGTTAAAGACAACCTTATTGAAAGCTATCCTAGTGGTAGCTATGGAGAGCAGCCTTCAGGCTAAGTCTTGAAGGAATGTAAAGCAGCTTGTTTTACCAGTCTATAATCTCTTGAGTGACCAAATGAAAGAGCACCACACCAGGTATATATTCAAAATATATGTATTTATTGCTAAACACACCCCTCTAGTCTCTTTATGAGGCTAGAGTTCGAAGTACATAAGTTATAAGTTATTAAATCACAGTAATAGCACAAATACACGTTTGGGCCCTAGGGGCGTACCAAACCATATACCAATAAAGTGGTATGCGAACCACGACTGAACTAGACACTAGGCCTAGAGCCTCTAGAAGTGCTTGGACCACAAGGAACCACCCAAGGTAGTGACACAGGGGACCTACGGGAGACGCGTGCAGTGTAAATACACAACCGCGATACGCCGTTGACTTCTATGGAGAAAGTCGGGATCGGGAAAATAGAGAAAAGGGACACTTAAAAGAGGACTAGGACAAAACCCTTTGAGATCTAGGACTTTGAAGAGTCTCTACCCACGGGAGCACCGGAGTACTCGTGTTACCTCACCCAGGGAAGCCGGGTGCATAGGTGCCTTTCGGGGTCGGGTTTCGTCGTCGATTCGAATGGCGATCTGCTGCAAAGTGCTGCTGGCGGCCAAGAGAAAAGTGTCCGGGTGGATCCAAGAGTGGATCGGAGTTCTGAAGAACCTGAAAGCAGAGGGGACAGAGTCTGGGTCACTAGCCAGTGACCAGGAAGGCGATGGACAGATGCCCACCGATGTCGAGTGCTTCAGGTGCATTGACAGTCGTCTTGACTCTTCAGCCACGAGGTCCAGGAGGCGTTGTCGGCAACCAGGAGCAGGATTCGGGCTGGTACACAATGTCTGTCGAGTGCTGAGGTGTCGGCGACTGGATTGGACCCAACAAGCCTTGGCAACGGCAAGTCTTGGTGAAGATGTAGATCGTCGATGGTGCAGACCAGCAAGGTCTGTGGAACTCACCCAGCAAGGGTAAGTGAGGGCAGGCCTGGAGCAACCAGGATGCCAAGTAAGAAAAGGATTGGCCTTCGTTAAGGGCTACTAGCCAACGGGCTAGCAACCGTGAAGGAGCCTCATGACGCCGCACGTGGATCTGGCTTACAGGACACTCGTGGAGTGGGGGCCAGTGATCTTCGGTGCAGGTGGTGCAGGAGGCTAGGGCTACTCGGAGCCCAAAGCACGACTTCTTGGGAGACCCAGAAGAGGATGCACTTGCAAATGTGCTCAGTGTCCAGGGGTCATGGTCTCAAGTCACCCACGATAGCCACGGGCCTCAGCTTTGCTGGGGACTCAGGGTAGTCTCGGGGAAGTCTGAGAATCCACCTCTGGTGATGCGATGACTTCGGCGTCCGACGGGAGCTTCAGAAATGCGAACCGGACAGATGCTTCTTTGGTGCCTGTCAAGCAGGGGAGTCACTCCTTGACCCCAAGGGAGATTCTTCAGTCCTCTAATCGTGAGTAGAGCTTCGAAGGTCCAGGATTCAGTTTCAGAGTTTCGTCCAGGTATAATCTAAAGTCCTAAGGACTGGGTTCCTACCTTTATACTAAAGATAGGGGTTGGACTACTCTGTGGCCCCACCTATGGGTGGGTCAGGGCAGAGGGGTGGCTACACCCCTTTCCCTTTGTCCAGTTCGCGCCAAAGCAGGGGCTGCAAGCCCCTGATCCGGTTTGAACTGGGGTATGCACAGGGACACCAAATGTGCCCCCAGTGCAGGACTTCAAAGCACCCGAAAGTGCTCCCGCCCAGCCCCAATACACATTATCCTGTCTGGGGAGGTGGTCACACCTCCCTGGGACAGGAAACCTATTGTCCAGGCCTCCCCTGCCGGAGTTTCGTCCAGCAGCAGGAGGCCAGACTCGTGTCTGTGGCAGCAGCATCCATTTTGTGATGCCAGGGCTCTGGAAAGAAGTTACCGGACTAGTCAGAGTTAACATGTCTTTCCCTCTAGAAGGGTGGAATGCTACCCCCGCCGCCAGGATTGGCGGGGGGTAGTATTCCAAGATGTTTGACACCAAACACGACATGTTTAGGTGCAGCCATTCCAAAGTTAGCATTTTACCGCGAGGATATAATGCGCTTAAGAGTATATGGTCAGGCTGCACTACAAACAGCATCAGAGATGGTCTCCGAACGCTGCAGAGGGGCCCTGCTCATGCAGGGGCACCCTCTCACATAGGAACCACGCACTCTGCCTTTAGGATTGATAAGGCCTGCCTTAGGAGTGACTTATAGGTTTATATGTGTGTATGTATTTCGTGATATAGGTAACCTATATCACAGTAAGGAGTGCATGCACCACCTTACCCAAGCTGCAGTAGCAGACCTGTGGTGTCAGTATGGATGGCCTTCCAGGGGTGGCATAATACATGCTGCAGCCCCTGGCAGGCCTCTGAGGTACCTATGCCCTTGGTACATAGTATACCATATACTAGGGACTTATAAGGGCACTCCAGATCCCAATCAGAGATGTGCCTAAGGCACATGGAAACCATTTTAGGGAGGTAGCAGCTAGGCTGGGGTTCTGATTAGCAGGGCCCCAGCCAGACTAATGTCGAAAAACAGTGAAGCATCAGCAAAAAGTGGGGGTACCCATGTGAAGCAGATCCTACTCTCCTACACAACCCCCCCAAACGTAGGGACATTAAACTAACCTTGCCCAGTTAAGTCTTCATGTTCTAAGTGGAAATACCTAGAGAGTCCATCTGCATTCGCATGGTTACTCCCAGGCCTATGTTCCACTGTAAAGTCCATCCCCTGTAGGGAAATGGACCACCTAAGCAGTTTGGGGTTTTCACCCTTCATTTGTTTAGCCATAAGAGGGGCTTATGGTCTGTCTGAACCAGGAAGTGTGTACCAAACAAGTATGGCCTCAACTTCTTCAGAGCCCAGACCACAGCAAAGGCCTCCCTCTCTATGGCTGACCAACGTTTCTCTCTAGGGGTCAGCCTTCTGCTAATGAAAGCTACTGGCTGATCCTGACCTTCTTCATTCAATTGTGACAGTACAGCCCCTACCCCCAATTCAGATGCATCAGTTTGAACAATGAACTTCTTGGAGTAATCAGGACTCTGCAGAATTGGAGCAGTGCACATGGCCTGCTTGAGGTCATCAAATGCCTTTTGACAGCTAACTGTCCACTGAACCTTTTGGGCATTTTCTTAGAAGTTAAGTCATTCAGGGGTGTCACTATTGATCCATACCCCTTGACAAATCTCCTATAGTACCCAGTCAGGCCTAAGAAGGCTCTCACCTGAGTCTGGGTAGTGGGAGCAGTCCAGTCCATGATGGTCTGGATCTTGCTCTGCAAAGGTTGAACCTGGCCTCCACCCACAAGGTGGCCCAGGTACACAACCTGACTCTGCCCTATCTGGCACTTAGTGGCCTTGATAGTCAGGCCTGCCTTTTGCAGGGCCTGTAAAACATTCCTGAGGTGGACCAGGTGATCCTCCCAGGTGGAGCTAAAGACAGCAATATCATCTAGATAAGCTGCACTATAGGCTTCCAGTCCTGTGAGAACTGTATTCACCAACCTCTGGAAAGTGGCAGGTGCATTCTTCAGACCAAAGGGCATTACCACAAATTGATAATGCCCACTAGGGGTTGAGAATGCTGTCTTGGGCTTTGCAGTATCAGCTAGTCTGATCTGCCAGTAGCCAGCTGTTAGGTCAAATGTGCTGAGATATTTGGCAGAGGCCAAAGTATCTATGAGCTCATCTGCCCTGGGTATTGGATGGGCATCAGTCCTAGTGACTGCATTGAGACCCCTGTAGTCTACACAAAACCTCATCTCTCTATTTCCACCACTGGTGTGAGGTTTCGGTACAAGGACTACTGGACTAGCCCAAGGGCTATCTGAGGGTTCAATGACTCCCAATTCCAACATTTTCTGGACTTCAGTCCTGATACAGTCCCTGACATGGTCAGGTTGCCTATAAATCTTGTTTTTAATAGGCAGACTGTCCCCAGTGTCCACTTCATGAGTGCACCAGGTGGTCTGACTGGGTGTCAGTGAAAACATATGTCTAAACTGATTGAGGACGTGCCTGCAATCAGTTTGTTGCTGGGTAGTGAGGCTGCCTGCCAAGGCTGCACCATCAACTGACCCATCGTCAGGGTTCTGTGAGAGCAGGTCAGGGAGTGGGTCACTCTCTTCCTCCTGCCCTTCATCAGTAGCCATGAGCAAGCCCATGTCTGCCATGTCCACATATGGTTTTAACCTGTTGACATGGAGAACCCTGTGGGGACTCCTGGGTGTTCCTAGGTCTACTAAATAAGTGACCTCACCCTTCTGCTCAACAATAGTGTGGGGTCCACTCCATTTATCTTGGAGAGCTGCTGGGGCCACTGGCTCCAACACCCACACCTTCTGTCCTGGCTGGTAAACAGTCAGAACAGCCTTTTGGTCATGCCAGGCCTTTTGAAGTTCCTGGCTAGCCTCAAGGTTTTTGGTTGCCTTTTTCATGTACTCAGCCATCCTGGAGCGGAGACCAAGTACATAGTCCACTATATCTTGCTTTGGGGGCTTGAGAGGTAACTCCCATCCTTCCTTCACCAAGCACAGTGGACCCCTCACAGGGTGGCCAAACAGAAGTTCAAAAGGGCTGTAACCAACCCCTTCTGAGGCACCTCCCTATATGCGAATAAAAGGCAGGGCAAGAGTATGTCCCATCTACGCCTAAGCTTTTCTGGGAGCCCTTTAATCATGCCCTTCAAGGTTTTGTTGAATCTCTCAACTAAACCATTGCATTGTGGGTGATAGGGTGTGGTGAACTTATAAGTCACTCCACACTCCTTCCACATTGCTTTTAAGTACCCAGACATGAAGTTAGCACCCCTGTCTGATACTACCTCCTTAGGAAAGCCCACTCTTGAGAAGATTCCCAGGAGGGCCCTTGCCACCACAGGTGCTATAGTGGTCCTGAGGGGAATAGCTTCTGGGTACCTGGTGGCATGATCCACTACCACCAGGATAAACCTGTGCCCAGAGGCTGTTTGGGGATCCATGGGACCAACAATGTCAATCCCTACCCTTTCAAAGGGCACCCCCACCACAGGTAGTGGTATCAGGGGGCCTTTGTAGTGCCACCTGCTTTGCCACTGGCTTGGCAGGTTACACAGGAGCGACAAAACTCCTTACTGTCTTCAGACAAGTGGGGCCAGTGAAAGTGAGGGACAATTCTGTCCCAAGTCTTGTTCTGGCCCAGGTGACCTGCTAAGGGAATATCATGGGCTAGGGTCAATAGGAAGCCCCTGAACTTCAAAGGTATTACCAACCTCCTGGTAGCACCAGGCTTGGGGTCTCTACTCTCTGAGTACAGGAGTCCATCATCCCAATACACGGTATGGGGACCACTAGCTTTCCCAGCAGCCTCAGCAGCAGCTTGCTGTCTGAGGGGTTCAAGGGAGGGGCAGCTCTGCTGCTCCTGGCTCAGATCTGCCCTAGAAGGTCCCCCTGTCCCCAAGAACTCAACCTGGTCAGGTTCAAGTTCCTCTGGGACAGTTCCTTCTTCAGGGCTGAGATCATCCCCCTCAAGGGATTGATCTTCCTCCTGAGCCAAGGGGGAAGGCACTGCCTTAACCCTACTACTCCTCCTCTTGGAAGGCACTTGGTCCATTCTTCCAGAATCCAAGGCCTGTTCAGTGCTAGACATTTTGGCTTGTGACCTGGTCACAGCAAACACATCTGCAGGGATCCCCAGCATTTCTGCATGGGTCCTGAGCTCCACTTCTGCCCAAGCAGAAGTCTCTAAGTCATTGCCAAGCAAGCATTCGACTGGTAGGTTTGCACTTACCACAACCTTCTTAAGGCCAGTTACCCCTCCCCAGGAGAAGTTAACAACTGCCAGAGTATGGTCTGTTCTGAAATTGCTAGCATTGGTCACTTGGTACATCTCACCAAGCATAACTTGCCCAGGAAGCACAAGGTCTTGTGTCACCATTGTGACACTTGCCCCTGTGTCCCTAAATGCCAAAGCCTCACGTCCATTGATTAAAGGCTGTTGTCTGTACTTGCCCAGATTACTGGGACTCACAGTGGAGGTCACATCCATGCCTCCATCACAGACTAACACAGCCTGAGTCAGTTCCCTGACTAGGTCAGAGCCCAACTCAGTTCCCAGGGTGAACCCTACTAAACCCTTTGCTGGAGCACTTCCACCAACTGTACTAGGGGGAACAGGTGCCTTAGGGGCATTGGTGGGTGCTGGACTGGAGTCTTTGGACTTGGTGCAATCACTGGTCCAGTGGGTCTTTTGCTTACAGACCTTGCACCATGGTTTTCTTTGGCCTTTCCCTTTGGTAGACTGTGAATCCCCACCAGAAGAAGATTTTTGGGGGCCTGATGAAGACTTTTGATCTTTACCCTTCTCCCCACCCTTGTCAGAGTTCTTAGCATCTTGCTTCTTGGTTTCCCCACCTTGGTTCTGTACCTTCTGCTTCACCCTGGTTCTGACCCATTTGTCTGCCTTCTTTCCCAATTCTTGGGGAGAGGTCAGATCAGAGTCTACCAGGTATTGATGCAACAGCTGATTTTGACAGTTATTAAGAATCTGCTCCCTCATTATCAGATTGTACAATCCTGAGAAGTCACACACTTACTGCCCATCAACCAGCCTTCCAGAGCCTTGGCAGAACAATCCACATAGTCTACCCAGTCTTGAGTCTGTGCTTTTTGGGTGTCTCTGAACTTCAACCTGTACTGTTCAGTGGTTAGGCCAAACCCATCAATAAGAGCACTGTTCAAGACCTTGTAATTATCAGCATCCTCCTCTCTAACAGTGAGGAGCTTATCTCTACCTTTGTCAGCAAAGGAGAGCCACAAGATTGCTGCCCACTGCTCTTGAGGGACCTTCTGTACCTTACAGGCCCTCTCTAATGCAGTTATCCATTTGTGGATATCATCCCCACACTGGTAGGGAGGGACAATCTTGCTCAGGTTCCTATGGTCATAGGACCTTTCCCTGTCTCTAGGGACATGGCTGCCACCATGGGACTCTAGTCCCAACTTTCTTCTCTCTCTAAGGAGATCTAGGGATTCCCTATCTAAAGCCAATTGCTTTTTTCTGATTTCCAGCTGAGTTTCCTCATACTGGACCAGTCTGGTTCTCCTCTCATGAGAGGATTCCCTCCTGTGAGAGGAGACAGAGCTCCCTATAGAGGTGCCAGAGTGGTTAGACTTCTGAGAAGGAGATCTAGACTTCCTGGGCACACTCTTAATCCTTCCTGGGGGGACAAAGAGGGTGTCATCTTGATCATCCTCATCATCGTCCACAGGAGGGATTGGGTTATCCAGGTCAGGGTCATTGTCACCCTCCTGGCCAGTTTCAGAGGGGGGCTGGGGGTATTTCTACCCCTGGTCCCATCCTCATCTTCTGCCCCACCCTCAGCTCCTACCCCTTCAGTCCCCAAGGGCTTACTAAGGTCATAAGCCACCAACAACTCCTTGAGGTGTTGGGTGGTGAGGGCTTTGGCCTGTCCTTATTTTTCTCAAGTTACATAAAGCTCTCAATTCCAAGAATGGGAGTGTATCATACTTGGAGGGTGGAAGCTCAATGGCTTCCTGCAAGGATTCTTTGGATCCTGCCCTTAAAGACATTACTAGTGTGGTGTGGTGTATGCACTACCTACTCTAGTGTGGCCTACTAAACTCTCTTGAGTTGTAGAAAGGGTTGTGCTATCCCTTAACACACAACTCTAAGTTCAGTAGAACTTACTGTATTCTAAGCTTAAATTATATGTACCTTAGGTACCTTTAGTGGTTTTCAGTTGATCAATTCAATTGAGATTATCTGGTAAAACAATAGCAAGCTGGAATCCCACACGCTGCACACCAATGTGAGAAGTTGGCCTGGCATATGCTGTCCACTAATTATAGTGGGCACCTTGCACCAGTCCAAACAACCCCTTATTGGAGATAGGTTAAAGACAACCTTATTGAAAGCTATCCTAGTGGTAGCTATGGAGAGCAGCCTTCAGGCTAAGTCTTGAAGGAATGTAAAGCAGCTTGTTTTACCAGTCTATAATCTCTTGAGTGACCAAATGAAAGAGCACCACACCAGGTATATATTCAAAATATATGTATTTATTGCTAAACACACCCCTCTAGTCTCTTTATGAGGCTAGAGTTCGAAGTACATAAGTTATAAGTTATTAAATCACAGTAATAGCACAAATACACGTTTGGGCCCTAGGGGCGTACCAAACCATATACCAATAAAGTGGTATGCGAACCACGACTGAACTAGACACTAGGCCTAGAGCCTCTAGAAGTGCTTGGACCACAAGGAACCACCCAAGGTAGTGACACAGGGGACCTACGGGAGACGCGTGCAGTGTAAATACACAACCGCGATACGCCGTTGACTTCTATGGAGAAAGTCGGGATCGGGAAAATAGAGAAAAGGGACACTTAAAAGAGGACTAGGACAAAACCCTTTGAGATCTAGGACTTTGAAGAGTCTCTACCCACGGGAGCACCGGAGTACTCGTGTTACCTCACCCAGGGAAGCCGGGTGCATAGGTGCCTTTCGGGGTCGGGTTTCGTCGTCGATTCGAATGGCGATCTGCTGCAAAGTGCTGCTGGCGGCCAAGAGAAAAGTGTCCGGGTGGATCCAAGAGTGGATCGGAGTTCTGAAGAACCTGAAAGCAGAGGGGACAGAGTCTGGGTCACTAGCCAGTGACCAGGAAGGCGATGGACAGATGCCCACCGATGTCGAGTGCTTCAGGTGCATTGACAGTCGTCTTGACTCTTCAGCCACGAGGTCCAGGAGGCGTTGTCGGCAACCAGGAGCAGGATTCGGGCTGGTACACAATGTCTGTCGAGTGCTGAGGTGTCGGCGACTGGATTGGACCCAACAAGCCTTGGCAACGGCAAGTCTTGGTGAAGATGTAGATCGTCGATGGTGCAGACCAGCAAGGTCTGTGGAACTCACCCAGCAAGGGTAAGTGAGGGCAGGCCTGGAGCAACCAGGATGCCAAGTAAGAAAAGGATTGGCCTTCGTTAAGGGCTACTAGCCAACGGGCTAGCAACCGTGAAGGAGCCTCATGACGCCGCACCTGGATCTGGCTTACAGGACACTCGTGGAGTGGGGGCCAGTGATCTTCGGTGCAGGTGGTGCTGGAGGCTAGGGCTACTCGGAGCCCAAAGCACGACTTCTTGGGAGACCCAGAAGAGGATGCACTTGCAAATGTGCTCAGTGTCCAGGGGTCATGGTCTCAAGTCACCCACGATAGCCACGGGCCTCAGCTTTGCTGGGGACTCAGGGTAGTCTCGGGGAAGTCTGAGAATCCACCTCTGGTGATGCGATGACTTCGGCGTCCGACGGGAGCTTCAGAAATGCGAACCGGACAGATGCTTCTTTGGTGCCTGTCAAGCAGGGGAGTCACTCCTTGACCCCAAGGGAGATTCTTCAGTCCTCTAATCGTGAGTAGAGCTTCGAAGGTCCAGGATTCAGTTTCAGAGTTTCGTCCAGGTATAATCTAAAGTCCTAAGGACTGGGTTCCTACCTTTATACTAAAGATAGGGGTTGGACTACTCTGTGGCCCCACCTATGGGTGGGTCAGGGCAGAGGGGTGGCTACACCCCTTTCCCTTTGTCCAGTTCGC